>CM023958.1:39325975-39425602 GCA_013407115.1 Glycine latifolia
AATTTAACATAATAAATTATTTTAAATTAAAAAATAATAAATTAAACTATAAATTAATAACTCAATTATGTTAAAAAAAATAATTAATATTGATACATATAATACTAAATTTTTTTAATGTATATTTAATACACATATAATTTTAACATAATAAATTATTTTAAATTAAATAAATTTAGTGATATATATATATATATCAATATTAATTAATTTTTAATATAATTGGTCTATTAGCTCAGTTGGTTGGAACGTCGTGTTAGTAACTTGATTGGGAAATCCGTAAGTATGAATCATACTGATCCGTGTATAAAAGCTTCAAAAATGCGAATGACAATTTTGGAAATGTACTGTTCATTAATGGTGTAGTAGAAAAAACAAATGGTGCAAGAAGAAACACTAGAAGTTTAATTGGGAGTAAATCATTACATTAATTCCTAAAATTGGCCCTTGAACTAAGGAAACTCTATATAAGCCCATGAAGGTGTAACTTGCCAATCACAATAGTTTATTTTTTTTGAAAGAATGTATGACTTGAGTGATAATATTATTACAAGTTTAAGGTGGTAACTACTTAAAATTTATGGAGAATGATCTGAGTTTGGTTTCCTTGTCTAAGATTTGGACTACCAGTGTTTACAACTTTATAACTTGATGATGTAATGGGTAACATTCATTTTAATAACTGTTAAATTTTATGATGTAAGTACTTAAAAGTTTAAAATTGTATTTCAAGGCTTCCTTGAGCCGACGGCGTCTCCTCCTCTTACCTGTGTCTAGATGAAAATCTATTCTTGTTGCCAAACGAACATTATGAGCATCACTCAAACCACATGTCATCAGCGGATCTACTTTCATTTCCAAAAGAATGTCGGTAATTTTTGCTACTTCCAAGGTTTGGTCAGCACATTGTCCTACATTTTCTTACATCACGTTTTCTTACAGATCCTCTCCTGTTAATTTTAATAAGGTCATACTTAAATAGTCTGTTTTTTAATAATTATTAAATAAGCTTTAATTAATGCCCATAACATAAGAAACAATAGACGAGATCATGTAAAAGGACATCACATTATCTTCCTCGTCTCCCATAAGTTTAGTGACAGTTTCACTTTTATAGCATTATGAAAGTTAAAATAAGGGATTTTATTAACACATCTCATTGGGTCATGCTCTCTTCTCACAAGTTGACACAATCTAAATTAATGGTCAAGAACTTCAGTTTGCCACACGTTTTCATCTCTTCTATTTCCCTAAGTTGAAATGTTTTTATAAATTAGTTCTACAAAGCAACGTTATCCATCTTTCTAGCAAAAATACAATAAACAAAAATACATTGATCAAGACTACATTATCAGACAAAGATACATAGGATGAACTCAAATTGATTCAAGAACCATATCAAAGTTGATTTTGAATTGATGGTATTAAAAAGCATATTTGAGAGAAAAAATTAGGAACTGTTGGCCATGATCACGAGGCTAAACTACCAAGGCATGCCTCTGGAAAACGGAATTACATAGTCACAAATTATTGAAGATGCTTTTCCAAATTACACAGTATAATTAAAAAAAATGGTAATTACCAAGGCATCAATTCAACCAGTAAGGCAACCACGCCTTTGCGTATCGCAAGGAAATAAAAATATTTTCAGCATAGGTATGTTGAAATTCAGCTTAGCCGACTTTTTGTAAGGAACCAAAAGAACATAAAAGGTCAAAACTCGAAAGCAAATGTATGAAGTCACCTTCCTTCCAACTATAGCTCCTTACGTGGTGGATAAATTAAACTAAATGCATTATTATCACTCTCAAAAAAGATGGATGCATGTGCAAAGGCCTTTTCAAAATGGGAAGTCGATCGGTTCCTGTTGAAGGGCTTTTTCAGCAATCTCAGTCTGCTCCTTCTGGTGAACCTTGAGGAAACCCGTGGCTGTGGCCGCAGATGGAGCACGACCAACATATTTGACATCATCATAACCTCCCCTATTCACAGCTTTCATTGAAGATATAAGTCGGGGTAAAATGTAAGTGTATCCACCCATGTTCATTGCCTCTTCTTGACACCAAACAACCTCAGCATCTATACAAGAAACAAAACAGAATATAAGTAAGACAACCATAAAGGGGGGAAAACAGATATATTTATAGAGTCTAATTTCTATACACTGTTAGTCAAATTTTACATTATCAATCAATAAAAAATTATCATTGGTATAACTTCTAAAGTAATTATTACAATTACTATACATGACAATTTGTAATTGGACGTCAATGTAAAAATCTCACAATGAGTTTCTAGAGTCTAATTTCTCTACTGTTTGTCAAATTTTACAGTCAATTAATAAAAAATTATCGTTGGTATAACTTCTTTAAGTAATTATTACAATTATTATACATGACACTGTGATTGGATTTCAATGTAAAAGTCTTTCACAATGTGACTGTATACACTATTTCCTCATTCCTATTGCAAATGTTAGTCATGCTTAACAGTAAAAAGTGAAATTATCTCCCTATGGGGTACGGCTGAGCTATTTGGTAAGAGATTCAACATAAAGGTATAAAACAAAAACACTGCCTATAACAAAAGGAAAAACAAGAAAATTATATCCTAGACAAATTATACCCCATACACACCTTCAACAAGCAAAATAAAGAAATCAGAATCCACATCCAGAGAACATTTTCTACAACTAATTATACATACTTGGATATCGTTTAAGCTCTCGTTGGACAAGGTCATAAGGGAAAGGACAAAGCTGTTCCACCCTACATATTGCAACATCCTTTGCATCAACCTTTTTTCGATGTTCATCAAGTTCATAGTAAACCTGCAAGGAATAGTTGAATTTTATAGTCATAAGAAGCTTATTTAGAAAACAATGGATATATTAAACATAGATATATACGTAATTGAATCACCATTTAAATTTCATGAATATGGTTATAATAAAATTCGCCAGATGAAAAAACATAAAAACTGATTGATACGAAGATAGCTGGTTTCTAATGAGTACCACATACCTTTCCAGAGCAAAGTACTAAGCGTCTAATACCCTCCTCAACATCTTTGTGGTCATTTTGATCTTTTATGAGGCGCTTGAATCTGGTTCCCTGTTTGTCAAAGCCCGGGTGGCCTTGGACATCATCAAACTCAGATAAATTTGATCTGCAAGCCTTGCTACGAAGCAGGTTCTTAGGGGACATTACAATGAGAGGTTTGCGAAATTCTCTATGTACCTGCAAGAACAAAAGCAGCAGAGTATGAGAAAACAAGGAATATAACTTGATATAGCGACCATTAAATCAATTAATTGTTAATTAAGTGGATGACAAAGCTCTCCCATGGAAAAACAAGGGCTCTTGACAGTGGAAGCAGATCAGGTTGCCAGGAGCATGAAGAAGGTCAAAGGCGATGATCAAAGTTTCTCATGTGTCCTCACTACCAACAGCCTATAATGATGTGGGAGGACACTCAAGGAAGACTTGTAAAGATATGGTTTTTAAGTGATGCAGGAGATCACAATGACTAGATGGAAAGCTCAAAAGAGATGGATGAGGAGCGGGCTGAACAATCAAAGTCTAACGGAGAACCTCCTCAAGATCTTAATTCCAATGTTGACAAGTATTGAGTACATTCATAATACTAGCGATGAGTTAGCTCATTAGCTGTCATTTCATCTACTCATAATAACCACAGCGGTATGGAGTAAGAAAATGATTTTGATATTGTTGGTTTGGCAGTAGATATAGATGCCGGAAGGGAGTCTAATATGAAATATTGATCATTTTTAATGGACTCGTTAGATAAAAATATTTTTCTTTGGAACTGCTAGTAGTGCTTTCTTCCATTATTGCATGCAATATACGGATATCCACCATCCAGATTTGCTAGTGATTGAGGAAACTGGATTCTCAGAAGTTAGTGATTTCTCAGGAGGGATAGTGGTAGTTTGGAGTTCCTAAAATGTCACTATTACTCTCCTGTATAAGGAGTTTCAATATCTTCACTAGAAGGTGAGTTATGCTCATAGTTATCAATCCCAGATAGCGGAGCGGAGCGGCCGCCCTCAACTGGGATAGCGGGATAGCAGTAGCGGGATGACCGCTATTCCAATGTTTTTATATTTGTATTAAAAAATTTATAATATAAATATATAAGCTGAAAAAGAGAAATATAACTAAAAATTCATGCACTAATTATCATTAACAATAAAAACTCTTAAGAAAAATATAAAGTAGAATAGTAGATGTCAATAAAAGTCAAAGAAACAACTCTACAAAGTAAGTCTTGAACCCTCGAAAGTCAAATGTAACTAAAGTTCTAGAAATTAAAATTCAAAATAGACAAACACAAATTAAAATTCAAAATAAACAAAGTAATTGATCAGTTTGAACCGGTATATATTAAAAATTTAAAATTATATTATATATAAGTATATAAATAATATTATTTGATTAAGAAAAGTATACTAAAAAATTCAAAATAATAATTGAAGTATTAAAGTTGATAATATAAGTAAAGTGTATTAATAAAAAAGATAGTGTAAATAGCAATTACTTAAATTAAAATAAAAGTTCAGTTTTTAATATAAAAAATAGCAGAAGGATTACAGTAAGTAAAATGTGTTTATGGATATGGGCCCAAATGCCAAAAACCCTAATCCCATCTATATATAAGGCTACTTTTTCCGCTTGTGCTGCGCCTCCCTTGCATCATTTTCGTGCTGTGCCTCCCCTGCACCGTGAAAGCTGTCATGCACTCCACATCCACTTTCCTCTCTCTCCCTCTACTCTAGCCTCCAGGAAGCTCAGTCCCACACTCCACAGGCCGGCACTCCCGCTTCCCGTCTCCCACTCTCCCTCCACGGCTCGCAAACCAAATCATGGCCGCGTCATCCACGATCGCGGGCGCGCCGCTACTCGCCTGTCGCGGGCGCAACGACCACAATAGTGAAGCGCGCCGCTACACTACCCATTGTAGCGGTGCATGCCCGCTCCGCCGCTATCGCGGCCGCGATGGCCGCTATCGATAACTATGGTTATGCTGAAAGAGGAGATTGGATCTTTACTCCTTTAGTCCATCCTGTGCCAACCCCATTTACTTTATGGGCTTCGGCCCCGTTGATCACTAAAAAAAAATTCAATTAACTGTACTAACCTGCCTCCTTAGAACATGGAAAAAATTAGCAGGAGTTGTAACATTCACAATCTGCAAATTACACTCCTGAATCTGCTTCCGAAGAGTTGGATCCATCTCAGGGATAACATGAGGGTTGTCATCAGCCATCTGCCATGAAATTAGTGAACATTAGTTACTTCAATACTATACAGATAAAATAGGGAGAAGGTCAGAGCACATACAACAAGACTAAAAAGCAGTTCGAAAATAGGCAGCAAGATAGCATGGCTTAAGTTAATTGCTTGTTTACACGAGAAACATAATTCAAATTTCAAACCACTAATAAAAAATTCCGGTGTGTGTGTGCACGCGTGCACTTAAGACAAAACAGAAAACATGCAATCGACAAAATACATTTTTATGACAGTGCCACTTATTAGTTGAAGTTGACATATCAATCTCATAGTACACCACATATATAATCGGATGCACTAGAACCACCGATATACTTGTCATCAATTTCATCAACCCAAATATCCAACACATACACGAAGAGGGCAAACAATAGTCAAAGTTGGCAACAGGATTCAAACTCAAGCAGATGGAACAAAAGCTCAAAAGTATTCTCAAAATAACCTGAAGGAAGCGTTCCAATCTTGCACTTGAATGCTCTGGGCCCTGACCATCATAACCATGAGGAAGTAACACAACAAGACCAGTCTGACGGAGCCACTTAGCCTCACCAGAAGCCAAGAAATTGTCAAATATGACATGAGCACCATTAGCAAAATCACCAAACTGAGCCTCCCAAATTATCAATGAATTGGGATTTTCCATTGAGTAACCCAATTCAAATCCAAGAACACCAAACTCAGAAAGTGAACTGCATATTGTTTAAAAAAATTCTTAGATAAGAGACCAAAAACAGAAAATAATAAATCATATGTTCAATATAAGTAAAAAGAGATTTCTTTTAGTAAATAACTCTTAATAAACTTTTAACATATCAAGTGGATTATGCTGCTATTTTTGTAATATTTTAAGATGCAATCTTCACATCAAGAAGAAGACACATAACAAGTGTTTGTAAGACTTGAAGAACAAAGCCATGAACATGTAAAGCATATTAAAGGAAACAAAAATCCAATGAATATTGCCGATGGTTTACAAAAGTTCCATATTAAATGTAATCATTAATGAATTATTTATATACTTTATACCATAGTTGTGAAAACCGGTCCGGTCATTGACCCGGTCGAGGTAGTGGGTCACTGGGTCAGTGGTCCAACCGGTGGGCCAGTAATTGGCCCGGTTTGACCCGGTTTATATAAAAAAATTAAAAATTATATTATATATAAGTATATAACTAACATTATTTAATTAAGAAAAGTATACTAAAAAATTCAAAATAATAATTAATGTATTAAAGTTGATAATAGAAGTAAAGTGTATTAATAATAAAAGAGAGTATAAATAGAAACTATTTAAATTAAAACACAAGTTCAATTTTTAATTAAAAAAATAGCAAGAGTAGTAAAAAAAGCGAAAAAGAGGGTGCAGGAAGCAAATTGGCCCAAATGTAAACCTAGTTCCTAATTATATATATATATATGTTCGTTGTATTGGTGCCTCATCTTCTCCATCCAGCTTCCGCTTCCGCTTGCTGCAACTGCGTAAGTCCACTATTCACAAAACATGACATGAGGAATTGAAGAGCCATAACAAAACCTCGAGATGGAGCTCAAGCTCAACAGCTTCCACGCTGGCGACAGCGGCCACAGAAAGTGTGAACGAAAGCGCGAGGATGAGGAAGACGAGGGAGGGAAACCCGTGAATGGTTGCCGCTGTCCAAACGATGCCGTTTTGGGCATTTTTCTGTCCCTGCACTAACCCGGTCCGGGTCACTAAAATCGATCGGGTCGCCGGGTTATACAAAAATCGGCCGGGTTTCGCCGGTTCAAACCGGGCCACTTGCATGGCCGGTTCAACGTTCAATCCGGCCCGGCTCTGCATACGGTTCCTGGTCCGACCGACCGGTTCGGACCGGTTTTCATAACTATGCTTTATACACAATGCAAAGCTAAACTGACCCGGCACTTTCAATTATGTGTATATTATTGTTGAGTGATCTATATAACATTCCTAAATGATCGTTCACCTTTGCTCACAATCACTGTATGTGACCCTACACTTTCTACAGTATTGACATTTCATTAATAAATTCTACTCAACTCACAAAAAAATGAGCCATAAATCAAAACTAAACTAGTATTCCGCGGGGGGGGATCGAAGCATTACATATTATGCAACTATAATACAGTGACCAGGATGAATCATAAAAAAATAACAGACTATAGCTTATAATAATTACAAAAGAGCCTTCTATTAAAAAATTAATGATTGGAAAACAGGAAATGCATAATAACTGTTAAGTGAAGCAGTGTGATTGTAACTTTGTCATGTACTTTTTATATTGTAACACCAAAAAGTCAGAGCCAAAGGCACCCAAGGACAAGTTACAGAGGTTTCCTATTCTAAAACTAGGATACCAGTGATATAATAGTAACAAAGCTGAAGCAGGCAAGATAACTATATGTATATAGAAGAAAGATTACCTATTGCTAACGGTAAACATCTCTTCGTCTTGGTTCATTATAACATTGTCCAGGGGACAATATTTCTCTCCTGTTGTCTGATCGTGAACTACAGCATGGCGGTGACTAAAAGTTCCTCTTTCAACATCCTGACCACTTAATCGAACATGGTTACCTTCAATAAGCAAGGTAGCATAAGCAAGTGCCTCTGCAAATCCCCAGTCAATATCTTCCCCAGTTTCAATCATTTGGGCCCGTTGTTCATATATCCTCTTCACGGCTCTATGAGGTGTGAAATTTTCAGGGATGGTTGTGATTGCTTTTCCAACATTTTTCAAGATCTCTGGTTTCACACTGCATGGGATAGATCACAGACTTCAGCAGTGTTGTTTAAACATAAAAAGACTCAATCAGAAAGAACATCAATTTATCGTTCATACCCAGTGTTTCGGATACGTGAAAGCTGTTCAGGTGACTTGAAACCAAGCCAATATGCTGAAAGCCAATCTCTTCTTTTTGGAATGTATTCTTTGCTAGCCAAAAATTCTTCATTTAGAATTGATGTGACCTTCTTGTGTATCCTATCAATTTCTTCTTGTGTCAACTCCCCTGATTCCAAAAGCGTCTTCTCATAGATCTCAAGAGTTGATGGATGGCTTCGGATTACCTATATCAACCCCAAAGTTGCAATCTAATTAACCTGTCCAAAAGCAATATGCATACAAGATGAAGAAAAACATAATAAACAAAAGGGCTAACCTTGTACATTTTAGGTTGAGTGAAAGATGGTTCATCAATCTCATTATGGCCAAATCGACGGTAACACACCAAGTCGACAACCACGTCAGAGTGGAAAGTCTGGCGCCACTCAGCAGCAAGTTCACAGGCATGAACAACTGCTTCAACATCATCACCATTCACGTGAAAGATGGGAGCATCCAAAGCCTTGGCAACATCAGTGCAATATTGTGAAGACCTGCCAGACGTTGGATCAGTTGTAAATGCAACCTGATTGTTAAACACAATGTGAATAGTCCCACCAGTAGTGTAATTTGGAAGAGCACTTAAATGCAGGGTTTCATAGACCACACCCTGTCCAGCAAAACTTCCATCTCCATGAATCAGCACACCCAGGTTCTTTGTTCTATCCACATCATTTGAGTAATACTGCTTGGCACGAGTTTTCCCAACAACAACTGGATTAACAGCTTCCAAGTGACTAGGATTTGCCACCAAAGACAAATGAATCCTCTTTCCACCCCGAGTAGGGCGATCATACGACGTCCCCAAGTGATACTTAACATCTCCAGTTCCAGTGTAGAGTCCAACTTCCCCCTCAGGCTGAAGACCACCACTAAACTCGCAGAAAATCTGCCGCAGCGGCTTCCTAACCACATTCCCCAAAACATTCAGCCTCCCTCGATGTGCCATTCCTATAACTATGCTCTCAACCCCAAGATCAGATGCCCTATCAAACATTTCCTTCATTCCAGGAATAAGAGTCTCTCCACCCTCAAGTCCAAACCTCTTTGCAGAGGTCCACTTGGTGGCCAAGAAGTTCTCAAACAAAGAACTCCAAGCAAGCCTATCAAAGATAGCCTCGCGCCTCTCCCTATTAAACTGTGTAGGGGTGGGGGTCTCAATCCTGTCCCTAAGCCAATTACACTTGTGACGATCTGCAATGTGCATATACTCATATCCAATGCTTCCACAATAGGCCTGCTCAAGCCTTGTCAAAATGGATCTAAGGGTTTGCACGGGGCGGTTCTCAGACAAGAAACCGGCCATCCTCCACACCCCCAAGAAGAACTCTCTATCAAGATCAGCCTCAGTGAAGCCATAAAGTGCAGGGTCCAAATCCTCAGGGATTTGCCTTGGTTCCAGATTCAAGGGATCCAACTTGGCCTTCATGTGGCCATTAACCTGGTACGCCCTCACCAGCAACAACAACCTCATGCTCTCATGAATTGTCTGACCAGAAATCCCAGGTGAGGTTGTGGCCTGCCCCACAAAGTTCCTGAAGAAATTGTCCCATGACTCATCAACACTGTTGGGATCAGCCTCCCAAGCCCTTTGAAGCTCCTCCAAATACACACTGCTTGTGCCATCTAAGAAACTATCTGTTAGCTTTGAAAGAGGAACCGCACGTGGAGCAGGTGCGGCTTGCTCCTTGAAAACCGTGCTGTGGAAGCTTCTGCTATGTGATGATGATGATGGTATCGATGGAAGGACCCTTGCCCTTGACACAAGGTATGTGGATCCACCCTTAGAAAGGGTTCTCCTAATTGCATGTTTTGCTATGCTTGCTCCAGCTCTAAACCATGCCATGATTGATGATGATGACGATGCCTTTCACTATCAACACATCTGAGACAACCATATACATATATACCCAGCAAACAGTTAGTCAAAAAAATTATATTTTTAACAGAAAATAGAAGGAAATAAAGGATACCCAAAAAGAGCAATGCGGTTTGTTGGAGGATTTACATGGGATCGAGTCGAGGGCGAGAAACGGTTCAATTGTGAAGAAAATGGAGAAAATTTAGGGTAATGAGGAAAGAAGGAGGCCTGGTGGCGTTGAAGCAAAGCGAGTATAGAGAGAATTGAGGGAGTTTTTTGTTATTTTATGGAGGAAAAATGGAAAATTCAACGCTTTGAATTGATTTAGGTTTCTTCGCTTCCTTCCACGTTGGCTGGCTGCATATTCTCGCTCATCTCGAACAGAAGAAGGTGTGCCCCTGCCCACTTTCTCTTACCCCTTCCCAATTTTCATGGGTCCTACTAGCACCCAGGCCATGACCCATCTATTATGTATTTGTATTAAAAAACTATTTGAGAGTAATATCTAAATGGTAATACGATAATATTTTAATTGGTTCTACTAATAATTGATTTGAAAATATTTTTATTGATTCCACCAAATTTTAATTTAAATCACCTTTCTATTATTTATATTTAATTATTCTTTTTATTTTGACCAATTAATTTAATAATTAATTATTATTCAATTTTCTTTACATTCAAATGTGTGAATTAATGAGATAACTTGTAATAATTTTTATGAGATCTTAAATTCAAATAAATGTGAGATCATTGTAAAAATGTACTTAAAAAATTGTAAATTAATTCAACTTTCTTTAAATGACTTTAAGTTTTTTTTTTCTTATTAATTCTTTTGATTTTTAATTATTAATTTTACATTTTTACTTTCTTGCCTCCTCTTTCCATTTTCTTATTATCTTTTTTTGATTTTTGCCTGTGTGTAGATTAGTTTCTTTTAGTTTGTTAGAATTAGTTCTTACATTGTTACTTCTTGTATTCATGTAGTTGTAATCCTTCCATATGTTTCTCTTTCTCCTTTTTATGTTATTTGTGATAACATTGGTTATTGGTTCATTGATGTATATTTGCAATATGTGAGACTCATTTGTATTGGAGTTGGTTTCAAAGACAAAATATTGATAAAAACACACTGCTATAGCCTCACATTCATTGCTTTCTAATAATTATTGAGTGTTTATATTATTAATGTAAATTTTAACAGTTAAAAACTAAAAATCAAATTCTGACTACTAAAAAGGGTCACAAGTTATCAATTTATATCGAAAAAGACTAAAAATAATAATTTTCAAAATTCAAGAACTAAAAAAATTAATTAAAATTTAAAAGACAAAAATATAAGGTCATCAAATTAAAAAACTAAAATAATAATTAAACCAAAAATGTTCACCAAATAAGAAACTAGCATTTTCTATTTTTATACAAAAAGCTTTTGTAAACAAAAAATGTATAGTCCACACATTTAACCTAACATCTCTAAAAGCATATTCGGATTACCATTGCTTAGCCATTGGAGGATACCTGTTTTCTTCATTTATGAAATCCCTCAAATCTATAAAGTTTGATTTACCCTAATAGATATTTTTCATATTCGCTAAAAAAATTCCTCTATATATTTTTTTTCAAATAATCTTTTTCACTTACTTAAGAATACACTCAAGATTTTATCAGAAAAAAAATACACTCAAGAACTATACGTTGCATTTGCGATGGAAAAAAAAAAGTTATCATTATTTTATCCATGTGATGAAAAGCTATATAAGAATACATTTTTTTCTTTTCAATCTTCATCTACAATTGGAAATGTTTCGGCAATGTTTTAAGAATGGTTGAAGACAAAAAAAAAAGTTGGGAAATGATCAACTACTTTAAGAGTCGGAGTACAAAATGAAAGTGGAGAGAGCGGAGGAAATGAACTAATCACAACAAATCCTACAACTATGTAAGCGGAAAATTTATAACACTATCTTCAAAACATAATCTTTGCAGTTGGGAAGTACAAGGACAAATACACGCTCCCACTTTTAATGTCATTAAAAGAACTATAGCACCCAATGCGGGCAAGTGTTGAATATGCACCCTTTGTTGGAATCATATATCAGCCTTGTTACCCACAAGGATCTTGTTTACATCGTCAGAAGCATGTTGTTCAATGTTGCAAATCTAATTCCTAATATCTTAACAGATAGAAGTAAGATTATTAAAAATGAAAGGCATGAAAAATGGACAAAAAAACTTTAACCATAAAAAAACAGATTCATTTGTTCACAGTCCACACAATTCAAACTAAATAGAAAGAAAGTCAGTATTTCAATAACAAAGTGTAAGGAGGTATCAGCTCTTACACATATATCAGCAGACTACAATCAAAAGATGTGATTGATCACCAAAATGTACATGTTTTCTCTACTGATATTGCGGAAAAGTTAATGCCAGAGATTCAAGATCAGTATGCTATTGAACAAAACTAGCAAGCAGTCAATTAATCTGGGGAAGTGTCAGCTAACAGCAACTGCTGGCATGAGTTTGAGCTATTCTTCTTACCAATAGTCTCCGCATGAACACAAACCATCTTTAAAATGATGAAACCGGTTTGCATCCCTTACAATTATTTCCCTTTCAACAAGCTTTGATATAAGCTTTATGGCAGAATGACAGTTCACACATGCTCGAAGATTCTTTGTTATTCTAAGTGTAGTTCCAGGAGTAGTACTAATAAGCCCATAAGCAACAGCAATCCTCTCACTATGAAAACTAAGATTCTCCTCCTTCTCTTCATAATTCAGATCATGCAAAACAGATTCTGTATATGGGACAAACCCAACCTCCTTTAGCCTTCTTTCTAATCTCTGAAGCTCATCGAATATTTCCTTTGCCATTGGGTGTGAATTGTCCCCTACATGAAATGCCTGTAGCTTCCCATTTATTTCAATTACACTGTAACCAAGGTCCTTATTCAATCCTTTCTCCCTCATTAGAACTCGAACATGTGCAACACAATCCCACAAGCGGGAGGAAGCATAGAGATTAGAGAGTTGTACATAATGCCCTGTATTGTATGGATCCAATGAGAATAACTTATTTGCAGCATATTCTCCCAATGTTACACAGCGATGGATTTTGCATGCACTCAGAAGTGCTCCCCATACACTTACACCGCGTTCAATGGGAATTTTCATTATAAATGCACAAGCCTGACCCAGATAACCTGCTCGTCCCAAGAGATCAACAACACAAGAATAATGCTCATTACGAGGCTCAATTTCAAAGTCTTTCATGCAATGGAATAGCTCCCATCCCTCTTTTACAAGGCCAGAATGATTGCATGCTGTGAGAAGCCCAATAAAGGTGACATCATTTGGGAACACCCCTGCTTGCTTCATCACATGGTAAAGATTAATGGCTTCCCATCCTTGACCATGCAATCCATATCCCATAATCATGGCACTCCACATAACAACATCCTTATCAGAATTACGATCAAATACCCTGCGAGCAAATTCCACACTTCCACATTTTGCATACATATCAATGAGAGCAGTATTAACAAATATGTCGCTTCTATATTTACTCTTGCTGACATAGTCATCCATCCATTGTGCTAATTCGAGGGAACCAACTTGCGCACTAGCTAAGACTGCAGACCTCACAGTGACAGAATCTGGTTTAATATTTCTCGAGATCATGTCACGGAATAGATTTACTGCTTCGTCAGCATGGCCATTCTTTGCATAGCCAGATATCATTGCATTCCACATAATCACATTTGTTGTCTTCATTTGATCAAAGAAAGATCTTGCAACTGTCACCAGCCCACATTTAGCATAAAAAGCTGTAAGAGAGATAAGCAAATCAGGCTCATCTTCAAGACCCATTTTGATGACACAGCCATGAATAGATCTCCCTTGCTCTAAGTCATCTACATCAGTATAAGCCCTCAGAATGCTTACCAGAGCAATCCAATCTGGTTTCACACCAGTATTTCTCATTTGACTGAACATTCTCAAGGCTTCCACAGCTTTCCCATTCTGTGCATATCCAGAAATGATGGAAGTCCATGAAACAATTGTTCTATGGTATAACCCATCAAACACCACTTTTGCCACACCAATATGACCACATTTAGCATACAATGCAACAAGGCCATTCTGCACAAACACATCTGACCCAAACCCATATTTGATTATCTGCCCATGAATTATGCAACTCAAACCAAAATCTAACAACTCAGTACAACCTTTTAGTACATAAGGAAAAGTGAATCCATCTGGATGCACTCCTGTCCATCTCATCCATCTATACATTTCAACGGCGTCCCTGTACATATTGTTCCTCGAATAACTCCTAATGATAGCATTCCACATAAACACGTCAGGGTAACAAAATTCATCAAACAGCTTGCGAGCATAACAAATTTGTCCAAGATTTGAACTCCCATTAACCAGTTTGGTCATGAGAAACCCATTATGTTGCAACCCGGAGGTAACTAACTGGTTATGTATTTGATCAAGGTGTCTCTTGTGGGTAGAATTATCAATAAGAGATGCATAGAATGAGTCTGAATTGAAGCAATGGTCATGGTTAACAAAGTGTTCAGGGTGAAGAGCTGATGACAAACAAAGATATTTGACAAACTTGAGGACCAAGCATCTGGGTATTTGAGGAGTTGTAACCTTTTGGTTTTTGGTTGTAAGGGGAGATATGCTAAGGAGTTTCCAAGCCATAGAATTGTGTCCATTATCTTTCAATGTTTCTTTGCAGATTCTGAACTCATATCAACAAAAGCAATTCAATTAGATCAATGGAGATTTATCCTATTCAGTTTCTGGCTTCCAGTTTCTTGAAGCTCGATTTAGTTCTGGTTTCTCTTTCCCAACCTAAATTAGACCACATTGAAGCATTTAATCAAACACGTAAGCTACGTTAAGAGTGGTGATAACTGATAAGTCACGTGTCGCTGCCATCGATGACCACACATGACACGTAATCGGCACTTGTCTCCTTTTCTCTGTGGAGAGAAGTGTTGAAAAAACGAAAAGGGTGTATTTGGAGATCAAAGAAAGAAGAGAGGATCCAAATGGGTTGTATTGTTCTACCTTTGGTTTGGGGAGATTTTACTCTTATTACAAATTCATTTTGAAAACTTATCTTATATATCTCCTAAAAAAAATTTATTTTTTAGAAACTTAGTATTAAAAGAAAAAAAAATATTGTAAAATAAGAGAATTAGTCTCAATTAAAATATTCATTTTTACTGTGCATATGTTCTAATTTAAATATATTACACCAATTCACCAATTCTTTATACATGCATGATGAAATTGAGACTTTGTTGTAAAAGGCTTAGTCCCATGTTTTAGTCCTTGAATTTTATTTATTTTGTCATGAAATTTAAATTTATTTTTTAGTCCATAAATTTTGAAAATTAATATTTTTTAGTTTTTTTAATAAATTATCACTTTTTTGAAATGTAAATTTTAACAGTTAAAAACTAAAAATCAAATTCTGACTACTAAAAAGGGTCACAAGTTATCAATTTATATCGAAAAAGACTAAAAATAATAATTTTCAAAATTCAAGAACTAAAAAAATTAATTAAAATTTAAAAGACAAAAATATAAGGTCATCAAATTAAAAAATTAAAATAATAATTAAACCAAAAATGTTCACCAAATAAGAAACTAGCATTTTCTATTTTTATACAAAAAGCTTTTGTAAACAAAAAATGTATAGTCCACACATTTAACCTAACATCTCTAAAAGCATATTCGGATTACCATTGCTTAGCCATTGGAGGATACTCAATGTACTTCTAGAGAAAAATTTCCTTCGTATCTTTTATTCTAAACCTACTTTTGAAAAGCTTGCACGGGTAATCCAAACATGCATTAAGCCAACCATCAACCGTAAGATCGTCTGGAATATTATTTGCAACAGATAAAAGCTTTTCTAATAATCAATCTAAATCCAATCGAAAGATTTTCTTTTAAGAATCGGAGTACAAATGAAAGAGGAGAGAGTGGAGCAAACGAACTAATCACAACAAATCCGACAACTAAGCGAAAAATTTAAAACACTATCTTCAAAACATAATCTTTGCAGTTGGGAAATACAAGGACAAATACATGCTCCCACTTTTAAATGTCATCAAAATAACTATAGCACCCATATGAGGGCGCGTGTTGAATCTGCACCCTCTAACTGCAGATCCTGATTTGTTATTTGTTTCATGAACCACAGCAAGCCGATTTTTGAGCCGCTAGACCCCCTGTGGCTGCCTGGTCGGGTTGGTTAATCTTGATAGTCTGAGGCTGAACCACACAAGAAGAAGATACTATCATCATTCAGGATTAAGAAAGAAGCAACAATTCCATGCACTTCAAAAGTTAGAATTAAAAAAACCCAGATATTTCATTAAAAAGTTTTAAAACAACTAGAATGAAGGACAAAAAGTCAACAACATACTTCAGCCTTAGAATCTGTGTCAGCAAGCCTTTGCTTGATATCTCTTGCTATTGAAAAGAAAACCTCCTCCACATTCATGTTCGTCTTTGCACTCTGCAAGAGTTCTTCAATTGTAAATATAAGGAAGTCACATTTTATAAATGAAAAAAGTGATTGTCAAACAAGCTCTACTCACGGTTTCGAAAAACTTGATACCATACTCATCAGCAAGGGCTTGACCTTTGGAGGTAGGCACAGCCTAGAGGACAAAAAAAAAAAACCTTTGTTGGAATAAATGGAATACAGACAACATTACAGAGAAAATGCTCAATGTTATAGCACTATAGATGTGAACAAATGTTGGCTTGAGCAGAGTAGATCATGTATCATCTGCTCCAGCCAACCAAATTGTTAGATGTAGATAGAAAAGGATCCTCCAAGGTACATACCCTTTTACTTTCATCCATATCAGCCTTGTTACCCACAAGTATCTTGTTTACATTGTCAGAAGCATGTTGTTCAATGTTGCGAATCCAATTTCTAATATCTTAACAGATAGAAGCAAGATATATTAAAAATGAAAGGAAGGAAAAATGGACAAAAGAAACCCATAAAAAACAGATTCATTTGTCGACATAATTCAACCTAAATACACAGACAGACGGTCAAAGGTAACAAGAGAATGGGGTTGTGTGGGGGGGTGGCCGGGGGAGAGAGAAAGAAGAAAACACAATTTGAAGGGTCAGCTGAAGCTGAAAAAAAGTATATGATAAATACTCTCATGCATTAGTCCATAAATAAGTACAGAAAAATATCAGAATAATTTGAATGTGATCAGGAAAGGAGATTACTGTTGAAAGATGCTTCATCAGTAACATCATAAACAAGCAAGATACCCATGGCTCCACGGTAATAAGCTGTAAAAACAAGTAACACTGTAAGAAATTTTTCCTTCATCAAAGAAATGGAGGATGCAATTAAAATAGAACATTTATCCACATTATGAACTTATATTACAGTAAAATCTTATCAAATTTATTAGGCAATAAGATAGCCGGCCTATTAAACTAAAGTATTTTTGGTCTTCTATGCAAGTGTAAAGCAACTCCATGTTCACTTTAGATTTATGGGTTATGAAATGTGGTTAAACTTCTATGCTTCTCTCTCTCTCTCTCTCGCTATATATATATATATATATATATATATATAAACCAAAATTGAAATGTGTTTAAACTTCAAACATATTCAATTAGATAGGTTGCAGAAGACAAAACAAATACCTGTGGTAATAGTTCGAAATCTCTCCTGACCAGCTGTATCCCAGATTTGTAACTTAATGCGTTTGCCATCAAGTTCAATGGTTCTTATCTTAAAATCAATTCTGCCAAATACAGTAATATAACATGGCTTTATTTCCATCAATGAAAACATATATATCAGCTTCTGTGAAATTGTGAGTAGACAGAGACTAAACATATAGACCAATCTGATACCCCCAACATGAGAGAATATGTTTCTTTTTTTTTTTTTATCAGCTAATGTTAGTTGTTAGTTTTGTTAAAATGTTAGAGGGAGGGATTCGAACCCACGACCTCTCTGTCCCCCTCCCCCCTTCAACCACCAAGCCAACCTTAGAATATTAGTGAGAGAATGTGCGTATTAAGTATAATGTTTGATAAGTATGACATGTGGCATGAAGTCTAGACATTGCATTAAAAGAGAAATGGGACAAATATTCCAGGCAGTCTTATTAATTACTTGGAAAGTTGGAATAGAATATAGTCAAATAGGACAAACATTCCAGGCTGCCTTATGAAGTCTAGACATTGCATTAAAAGAGAAATAGGGACAAATATTACAGGCAGCCTTATTAATTACTTGGAATACAATATAATCCCTGCCAATTGGAAACATTGATACAAGAATCTCAGATAACACAAGACAGTAGCGAGTAGATCCTATAGCATTTTACATGGGATAAAAGAAAACCAGTGGATACTAACCCAATGGTGGTGATAAAACTGGTTGTGAAGGAACCATCAGAAAATCGCAAAAGCAGACAACTCTTTCCCACACCTGCAATTGTTAGTCAGATAGCTATTAAAAAGACAAAATTTCAAGTGAAATATGAAAAAGACAAAACAAGACACCATGCCAATACACACACATTCACATGCACAAATACATAAAAACAAACATAAATATGTACATCTGCATATTTGGGAGTATTGTGTACGTGTGTGCGTGTATGTGTATCTTAAAAATTTTGGACACTGATACTGGACCTTTACTTGTGGCATGTTGCACTTTGCACACTAATCAATCTGCTTTCTATTTAATTTTCAAAAAATACTTAAAAAATAAATTTTCTAAATTTCTAAAATAACTACCAACTTGACAAAATTTCAGGATTTGAGGTACAAAAATTAGAATAACTACCCATTAACTATGACTTATTTTATGGATTTTTTTCAATTTCAAGACACCAAACATACATGCATATTTATCTATTATTTATGGGAGCATATTTATGTAATAATACAATTATCTATATACAAAAATAACCAGTGAATAGTCAATGACTCAAACAACAACAACCAAGCCATCATAAGAAACTAGACTATCTCACACATTTAACACATGTGGCACATGCTCAGTGCTCACATATTTAAGTTCATAGCAAACGTCATAATTCATAACACCAACTATTATAGTATAGACTCAAAGTCTACCTTCAGTGCAAACCTAATCAATATTAACATCAACATCAACAACACCTTTAACCCAAACTAATTGGGGTCGGTGGTAGATGAACCCAATGAAAACCACAAACCTACTATTACATGAAAATCATTTGTGAGACGTCCTAGAGTTTGCATGCTAGTCATTGCCTCATCATGCATATCTTTTTCATTTATAAATGAAACCTATATTATAGGATCCCCTTCTTTCTCTGAAGCCTTCCATGGAATTTCTCACAGCACCCTATCAAAGGCAGTGTTTCTAGATCAATGATGTAGGTCTTCTTGTTTCCTTATATATTTTTCAATCAAGCCCTGCAACAGGCATATAGCCTTTGTGATTGAGCTTCTTGGCATAAAACCAAATTAGTACACAAGTCTCTTGTCTTTAAACAACATTGATTAGGGTACTTTTGGGCTAAAATTGTGATTCCTCCCCCATTTTTGAATGCATTTTTTGCTTAAAAAAAGGATTCGAAAGCCTTCTTCCTTCACCATTCCACGAAAAGCCACCTCTATTTTGACCTCCATTCCTTCACACTTTACAGGACTATTTTTTAAGTTCCATTCTTTCTTATATGCTTAGACTTCCCAGTTCACATTCTGCTAATTTTAATCTAATTTGTTGTGTTCTTTTTCTATTAATTTAACCATCATATTTCATTTTTTGACTTTATTACTAAGTTCTTATTTACTCTTAGATTGATGGTGATTGTGTGTGTAAACCGTGACTTATTATTTGTTATAAAGAGCACAGCTATCAATATTGTGTGTGTAAATTTACACGCACAAACTTATAAAATGGCATATTTCCTATATGGCTATATTCTCCCACGTGCATTTTCTCAAACCTACCTATCTCATCGAACAACTTAGGCCATGTCTAGATGAACTTCTCAGTAAGACTTAGGAGAAGAAAATAAGAAAGTGAAAATGAATTAAGCTTCTATCATAAGTTAAAATCAGCTTATGCACTTAAACTTTTGTAGAAGCTCTCTCGTTTAATTTTTCAAAAAACTGATTTTAACTTGTGCATAAGTTATTTTTAACTTGGGAGAAACTTTACTCATTTTGACTTGTTATCTCCTTCTGTATAAGTGTTTATTGAGAAATTTATCCACACAGAACCTTAATCTATGTCAAGCTATACTTTTCCTCCCTAAACACGTGAACAATTTCACCATGTATATCATCCTGTGTCATTGCCTCATCTTAGACATTGTCAAATATAGCAATCACGTGATAAAAGAAATAATACTCCACAGTTAAATTCCCCAAAAAAATAAAAAAAAGGAGACAATTAACCAGATAATAGCTTTCAATCCAGGAAAAAAAAAAAACATAATTCAAATGATGCGTCTCCAATCTAATCAATCACCAAACCCCAGAGAAGAAGAAAAAAAACAATGAGATCTGAATCCGAAAGAAGCTAGGGCGTTTGGTTTGCTTAAGAGAGAAAGAAAAAGAGCCAAAAAAAGGGGGTAACTAACCGCTATCGCCAATAAGAAGAAGCTTGATGAGGTAATCGTAATCGGCACGTGCCCTCGCAGGTGGTGCTGCCATCGGTGACTGACCACACAACACACGCAAACGAACTTCGAAAGATTCTCTCTCTCTCTCTCTGTGTTGAGAAAACAAAAAGGATAACGGAGATCAAAGAAGAGAAGAGAGGATCCAAATGGGTTCTGCTTTGTTTCTCTCTCTCTCGCTCTATACTGTTACCAGTTTCCGTTACTTTATAGATCACCCACTATATATAAATAAAACAAAAATAAAGTGAGACTTTGGTATAATTGCGTGTTTGTACTTTGTATCAATGTATTGTGAATGTGAAATAGTAAATAGATTTTGGCTTAAATAATCATCAGTTAGATTTTTTTAATCTCCGATTTATTAGAAAAAAATATATTGATTAATTTAGAGTTCAATAAAAAAATAAGTAAAATTTAATTAAAAATTATTTTGTCAAAAAATGAATTTAAATATTATATAATAATTCAAACTTAATTTTAACACATTAATCATATGTTCAATCACTTGATTTAATCAGATATATTATGTTAACAAAAATAATATAATATCATTGATTAAATTACTTTTTTATTATAAAATAGATGTTTTATTTTAATAAATAATCTTATTTAAGTTAAGTAGAATTGATATAAATAATAATTTTCTCTCCAACCTTTTAGCATAGAGGTACGTTTAAAATTCAAACTCAAAATTATAACTATTGGTTAAGTGAAAACAATTTTAGGCAAGTTGATGGTTATAAAATTAATTTTTATATAAGTATCTCTTGTATTGAAATATTTTTATTTGAGTCCCTATTTTTTATAGGAATTATTGTGTTTGGTTTCTAGATTTGGCTAGACAACTTATAACTTAATAGGAACATAGACTAAATAAAACAAACTATTTATAGAGGTCAAAATAGAAAAAAATATTTAGAATGTATTAATAGTGTACTTTTTTACACTATTATTTAATAACATATTGTCATTTAGGATACATTTGTTAATTTTTAGAATAAATATCTTATGAATGAATTTTATTTAATTTACAATGTATGACAATTAAACTAAAAAAAATTGAGAGAACCAAAACAAAAATAATTCTATATTACATAGACTAAAAAGTTATTTAAATACTTTTTTATTTTTTCTTAAAAATAAATTATCAAGCTATGTCCAAGCCTAAATAGACAGTATGGAATATGAAAATAACAAGAATTTTTCTTTATTTGAATGGATGAAAGCATTACTGAGAAAAAAGTTCATGAAAGGTTTTGATTAGGAAACTCTTGAAGATGAGAGGGACGTCCCTTTTCTTAGAACAATCCTAAGATAAAAATAAATAAAATAATTTAGAATTTTTTAAAAATATTTCAACAATGAGTAGCATAATTGAATTTGTCAATCATTATTAATAACCGATAATGTTGAAGAAACGGAATTTTGGCTAAGTCACTTGTCACCCACCACCAATTGCCAATGGTGACCGAAGCTTGTTACTAATTAGATTAGATTATTAAAAATGATATAGCAAATAGGAGCAATAATTGTCATCGATTGTGACGTGGTAGTGATGGTGGGAGTGTGATAAATGTGTGGGTCAAATAGCGATTTCAAATTAATCTCTCACTAATTCAATTTAAACCAAATTCAATACAATTTATTTAGATTTGATAAATGTGTGGGTCAAATAGCGATTTCAGTAATTTAACCTGTGTCTCAACTCAATCTTGACATGTGAGATGTGAGATCTAATTAAATTTATTATATATATAAATTAAATTATTTAATAAATAATATTATAATTTTTCTAAAATAGTTTATTGTATTATTATTAAATTAAACTACCTTTTTTTTCATTTTTATCTATTTTTTTATTTTTTTCTTGATTTGATTTATGTTTTCTTATGTTAATATAATATTTTATTTTTCTAAAATAAAAATATTATATTAACATTGAAATCATTTAAGTTTAACTAAATCCAACCCAACCCATCAATTCTAAAACACTGCTAGGTGATAAGATGATTATGTAGTAAAGTGACTATCTCATATAAAATAAAAGTGTAGATATATAAAAGAAAAATAAACATTTTTCAAAACTCAAATTTTAGATGAGAATTCTTCTTTCTTTCTAGGAAAAAAAAGTTTACCAAATAAGAAACTTAGCATTTTGAAAGTTTCATACAAAATCTCTTGTAAACAAAAATGTATAGTCCACACGCCTAACCTAACATCTCATTACAAAAATTTGGTCACCGTTTCTTTTCATTTTCTCTTTCCTCCCTCCCTCTCAAAAAAATGAAACAATCTTATTTTCTTCTCGTTTTTGCTAAGTTCCTTGGTTGTCAACAAACGAAACGAATCAAAGCTGTTGCTTAAAAGCTATCGGTAGAACACTAGACAATGACGATTCATCAAGTTAGTTAAATAGAAGAAATTGAAGAGAGAGACAGGGAAAAAAGTGAACAATACAATTATTGTCTGGTATGTATAATCACGACCCGACTTGTTTAAAGTGCAAAATACATCTCGAAGTAAAAACATTACTCACTGATTAAACGAACTGAACTAGATTCTAACCCTGCCAACGTGCTTGAAATTTACATTTTACCTGCCTTTTACATGTCTACTTACTATATAAACTTGGTCCATAGAAACATAGCACGACGTATGATTCAAATTTGTAAGTTGTCATCTTCTTCCAATTTATTGATGATTCGGGCTTTGCAATTGGAACATAAATAAACCTGACATTAAAAGAACTACACCGCAAAACAAGCTTCCTAGTCTTCTGGTACACAAATTGCCATAACAAAGGCAGAGCAAGTTGAAATTGAACTTGTTTGCAATCATGGGAATAGTTTACCTGAAGCTTCATAATGATACTTCACGTGATATTCAATTTAATGAATGTTTCTATTATAAATTCCAACATCAATTGAAGGGTCATGATATCACATCCGTACAACTCTAAATATAGAATCATATTCGAAGACTTAAAAAAGAAATTAGTTGAAATGCCTTTCGAAAAAGGAAATGCATGAATAGATATGTTCTGTTTCGAGGATGCCCTTTTTGTGGATACCCATGAAATAAAATATCTGTTCAAATAGTTGGCATGAGTTCAAATCAGATTGAGTTTGGAATATTTACGCATAGCAATATCTATAAATAGAATTTGGTCAATGTCTTATTTCATCGATTAAATTTGAATTTGATGATTCAACATCAGATTATTGTGGGAAATCGATTCCCACCCTCCCAAATTATGCTTGCTTCAAAGATATTTTACAGGAAAAAAAGAAGAGAGAAGCACAACATGCTAGAGAAAAATAGAACACACTTGAAATCACTTGAGATGAGCAACAGAGTGCAACACCAACACTAACAAGTCCTAGATTTGACTTTTTTTAAAACGATTAAGAATGAAGTAAGTAATTTCAATTGTTACTAAAAAAAAATCAACAGTTTATATTGCAACACATTCATGATTTGTTGCAAATCTGGAGTAAGAAGGTGGAGAGTGGGGGAAATGATAGTTTAGAGACGAAAACAAGAAATAGGCTGCCATAAGTTACTACCTGATTACAGAACTTCCACCGTGTTTTCATGTTTCATGTTTCCATTTGAAATTTGTTTCCACTTTTGGTCCTAATTTAGGGAATGTTTTCAATAAGAAAATACAGCCAAACACATTAACTTTCTATGAAAATGAAACAGAATGACTAAACATAAAAGATAAATTTTTAAATTAAAGTAGAATGAAGAAGGTGTTGGTCCCACATAAAAAGGTACAAAAATTCTCTTGTATATTATTTTCATCCTTCAAAACAAACACAACCTTAAGTCTAAATAACAAAATGTAAGCAAGTATCAGCTCTTAATTGATGCACATATCATCAGACAACTACATTCAAAAGCAGTGATTGATCACCAAAATGTCCATGCTGTCTCTACTGATATTGAAGAAAAGTTAGTTCCATATAAGTATGGTATTTAACAAAACTAGCAAGCACTCAATTAATCCGGGAAAGTGCCAGTAACAGCAATTGCTGCTATGAGGTTGAGCCATTAATTCTTCTTACCAATACAAACCATCTTTAAAATGATGAAAACGATTTGCATCCCTTACAATTATTTCCCTTTCAACAAGCTTTAATATAAGCATTATGGCAGAATGACATTTCACACATGCTCTAAGATTCTTTGTTATTATAAGTGTAGTTCCTGAAGCAGTACTAATAAGCACATGACCAACAGCTATCCTCTCACTATGAAAACTAAGATTATCCTCCTTCTCTTCATAATTTAGATCATGCAAATGTAAAACAGATTCAGTATGCGGGACAAACCCAACCTCATATCAATAAGCTAAGGAGTTTTCAAGCCATAGAACCGTGTTCATTATCTTTCAATATATATATATATATTTGTTTTTGCAAATTCTAAACACATAAACAAAAGCACTTCAATTAGACCAATAGAGATCTAGCCTATTCAATTTCTGGCTTCTTGAAGCTGGATTTAGTTCTGGTTTCTCTTTCCCAAACTAAATTAGAGCACATTGAAGCATTTAGTCAAACACGTAGGTAGGACCACGTTACTTTTTTCACTAAAGACATATTTAACCCGATAAAACATCATGAGTTAATTACGTGAGAAAACTTGCATCTTGAGCAAATTCAAGTAATATATTTCTTCGTACTTAGTTGTTTATTTACTAAAGGTATAAGTGGATAAGCTTCTCTAGAAACACTTTCAAAAGAAGAAAATATGAAGAAAAAAATGAAATAAATTTTTCCATAAGCTAAAATTAATTTTTCATTAGTTTATTTATAAATGTTCTCTCATGTTTTAGAGAAGTTATATAAGAGAACTTCTACAAATTAACTAATTTTACCTTATGGAGAACCTCATTTCATTTTTTTTTTTTATTTATTTTTTATAGAAGTGCTTTTAGAGAAGGGTACACCAAACATCTGCTTGTTAATCTTATCTCTCACTTGATGATATCATTGCATTGTCATTTCTAAAGCACACAAACCTCTCTTGCATTTTGTGAGATAGAACTTGGAAGATGGCCGAGGCTGTCCTTGATATTATGCTTGAGAATCTGAACTCACTCATTCAGAAGGAGCTAGGACTATTTTTTGGTTACATCAAGAAATGAAAAGGCTTTCCAGCTTGTTCACTACAATCAAGGCTGCACTTGAAGATGCCGAGGAGAAACAATTCTCAAATAGATTTATAAAGGATTGGCTGCAAAAGCTAAAGGATGCAGCTTACGAGCTGCATGACATCATGGACGAGTATTCCTATGAAGCATTGGGGTTGGAGTATCGAGTCAAGTGTGGTGTATCGGAGAAGGTACAATGCTGTTGCTTATCCTCTTTTCATCCCAAACATGTTGTTTTCCGTCACAAAATTGCTAATAAAATGAAAAGAATAAGTGAGAGATTACAAGAAATTGCTGAAGAAAGGACTAAGTTTCATTGATTGAGATGATGCGAGAGAGAAGAAGTGGAGTTATTGAATGGCGCCAAAACCACGGGTATTAGAAAAGATAAGGATAAAATTATAGGCTTTTTGGTTGGTGATGCTTCTCATTCTGAAGATTTACCGGTCTATCCAATTGTAGGTCGGAACTTGGAAAAACAACACTTGTCCAACTCATCTTCAATCATGAATGGGTAGTCAACCACTTTCAGTCAAGAATTTGGGTATTTGTTTCAGAAGATTTCAGTTTGAATAGAATGGAAAAAACTATTATTGAAGCAGCATCTGGGCATGCTTGTGAGAATTTGGAACTAGAGCCACTACAAAGAAGACTTCAAGACCTGCTTCAAAGGAAAAGATATACATTTGTTTTGGATGATGTGTGGGATGATAAGCAACTGAATTGGCAGAGATTGAAATCTGTGTTGGCTTGTGAGGAAAAGGGTACATCTACTTTGGTCACTGCTCGTCTTCCAACGGTTGAAGCAGTCATTGGAATAGTTCCTCCTCATGAATTATCTTTGCTATTTGAAAATGATTGTTGGGAATTGTTTAAACACCAAGCATTTGGACCAAATGAGATTGAACAAACAAAACTTGTGGTCACACGGAACGACATAGTAAAAAAGTGTGGAGGGGTGCCTCTTGCAGCAAAAGCACTGGAAGGTCTTTTACGCTTCAAAAGAGTGGTTATATATTAAGGAAAGCAACCTATGGAATTTAGCACATGATGAGAACTCTGTAATGCCAGCCTTGAGGTTAAGTTACTTGAACTTGTCAATAAGACTCGGACAATGTTTTGCTTACTGTGCAATATTTCTCAAGGATGAAATTATATAAAAGCAATATTTAATTGAACTTTGGATGGCTAATAGATTCATTTCATCTAATGAAATATTAGATGCCGAAGATGTAGGTGATGGTGTGTGCCATGAATTATATTAGAGACCATTTTTTTAGGATATTGAGACAGATAAATTTGGTAAAGTTACAAGATTCAAGATTCATGATCTTGCACAATTTGTTGAGGAAGAGGTTTGTAGCGTTACAAATTAAAATGATGTAACTGCTTTGTCTAAAAGAACCCACCATCTCTCAGATAATAGGTCGAGGTCTTATTCAATTCATTTGCATCAAGTGAAATCTTTGAGAAGCTATGTATTGCCACATCAATATGGTGGCCAACTTTCTCCTGATGAAGAATTTTCATCTTCAATTGGTCATTTAAAACATCTAAGATACTTAAACATATCTTGGAGTCCCTTTGAAACTCTTCCAGAATTGCTATGTAAATTGTGGAATTTGCATATTTTGAACTTGGACTATTGTCGAAGTCTCCAAAAAGTTGCCTAACAGTTTGATAGGCTTAAAATCTCTACAAAAGCTATCTTTAAATGGTTGTTTCTCACTATCAAGCTTGCCTCCTCAGATAGGGAAATTGACTTCCCTAAGGAGTTTAAGCATGTACTTAGTTGACAAGGAAAGAGGGTTCCTTTTGGAAAAATTTGGACCATTGAAGCTAAAAGGAGATCTTCACATCAAGCATTTGGGAAAAGTGAAAAGTGTAATGGATGCCAAAGAAGCCAACATGTCTAGTAAGCAACTAAATAGGTTGTGGTTGTCATGGGACACAAATGAAGAGTCTTGAGTTACAAGAAAATGTTGAGCAAATTCTTGAAGTACTTCAACCTCATTCCCAACAACTTGTGTGGGAGGATATAAACGGGCCAATTTCCCATAGTGGATGTCTAGTGCTTCACTCAAGCTATTAGTTATTAAGGGATGTCGTAAGTTCAAAGTGTTGGCAGGTTTTAAATGCCTTGATGATTTGTCTATTGAAGGATGTAGCCAGGTGGAAGGTTTGCATGAGGCTTTACAACATATGACTGCCTTGCAGTAGTTAACATTATGGGATCTTCCCAACCTAGAATCCTTGCCTGACTGCTTTGGAAACCTTGTCTCGCTTCGTGAATTGAACATTGGCTACTATTCTAAGTTGACATGTCTTCCAACTAGCCTAAGCTTTAGCAGTCTAAAAAGGTTGAGTATTTATGGTTGTCCTATGCTAGAGAAGCAATGTGAGAAGGAAACAGGATAGGACCGGCCAAAAATAGCTCACATTCCCCATGTTAGAGTCGGGATATTATGATTACTGTAAAAGTATGTATATCTTCTTCCTTGTTTTGCAAGACTTTTAATATCTTTTTGCAAACCATATCAATGTCTATCTATATCCAGTGTGGTTAGACTTTTAAAAATTCAAAGAATACAACGTTGCTTTCATGAAATTACATCTTATTTATAAACTGAAAATTATATTCTTCCTTGTGATCAGAACTCTTGGGACTTTGAGATCCAAAAGTTGATGCTTGTGGCAGGCCATTTGAAGATTTAAGTGCTTCTTCCTTTCAGTTAAGTTCACAATGAAGTATATAGTCTCAGCTTTGACAGATATTTAGCTGTACAATATATTTCTTTGTATTGTTTTCTCCTTAGTTCATTTGAACTCTAAAAAGTCTTTTTATCAATGTATTAAAAACTGAAATTGTATGCTGCCTCCTTCTCAGCATAAAAAAGTGAGGCCTTGTGTTAGCATAATTTAATCTGTCAACTATCAACTTCAACAGGACTACTTGCTATGTTTGTTAACTAAACTAGAATATTTTCTCTTCTATCTTTAATGCTTTCAACATTTACAATTTTCCTATTCTCAAGACGTGATTTGATGATTTTCTTATGTAACTGCTAAACAATGTTGAAAATCCTCCCATTAGTTGGCTCAGGCTCCGGACTTTAGTATTTTTAGTCACCTTGATGATCCAACTTCGTTACATACTTATCTGACCTCAATAGTATTTCTCCCCTGATTTCATGCTCTCCTGCAGCCACTGATAAAGAAGAACTTTCTACAGCAAGCATCACTAAACAAGAAAAGAACAGGGCATCTAAAAACACATCTTTTTTTGGTAACATCTAAAAGCAGATTTTGAACATAAGTAAAAGCAATAATCCACCTTATACATTCCAAATGTGATTGTAATTTGTAACACAGACCAAAACATTATATCATGTCCGTAGTAATTTACAAAGCTCATTGTTTAACCACTTTATTTTGTAATTTATTTTATCTGAGAAATCACAAAAAAAAAATGTTCTTTATTTTCCCTTCTATTACTATTCTTTTTCTTCTATGATTCATTTTACATAAGAAATTATGTTGATCAAACTTTTTGATTCGGGTGATTGGTACTTATTCACAAAGGAATTGCACCAGACCAACTTCCTAAAGGACAGGAGGGCGTTGCAGCTCAAACTTGCAAACCATTCAACTAAACGCATTTTCGTGACCATTTTGAGTTTTCTACTAAAATGAAAATAGCAAATGACTATAGTGAAAGGGCAGTTAATTTTTTCAATAACAAAGTGTATGGAAGTATCAGCTCTTACACATATATAATTAGATTACATTCGAAAGCTGTGTTGTGATTGATCAACAAAATGTTCATGTTGTCTCTGCTAATATTAAGGAAATGATTCTGCCAAAGATTCCAAATCAGTAAGGAATTTGACAAAACAAGGAAAAGTTACAGCTGTTTTGTGGTTGAGCCATTCTTATTACCAATAGTCTCCACATGAAACCAATGGTGAAACCGATTTACATCTCTTGCAATTACAATTTTTCACCCAAACATACATAAAAAAATATATTTACCAAAATATACATGTTACAATTTTATTTACCAAAACATACATATTTACATTGTGATTTTTTAAAAAAATTTCAAAACCCAATTAAGAATTCGGATCCCCCCAACACAAATTCTTAACTAGTTTTTTTTTTAAGATAATAATAAATAAATAAATATTATATTCGCATTCTAAACTAAAAACTTATAAAAAATTATTGAAATCTATAAATTATCGAAATCTATAAATAAATATGAAAATAAAATATAAATTTAATATAGAAATAGAAAAAAAATAAAGTAATCTCTCTATTATATGAAATTCACATCGAAAAAGGAAATAGATGTTTTTCCTTAGAAATTGGAAAATTCTAAGTAGTATTTAAATACGTGTACTTGCACATAATAATAATTTAATTTTGATACTTAATATTATAATACATAAATATTTTTATTATAAAATTATAATATAATGAAAGTGTGAGATAAAAAATATTATAAGATAATTTATTTTAACGATTGATGGCTTATTTTAAAATATATTTAAAAAAATATTAGCAAAAAAAATAAAAATAATATATTAAAAAATACAAGAAATTGATAAAATCCCTAAAATGAAGATTAAATTAAAGCACATAAGTTTATAACATAAATAGTAAACAAAAATAAAAGATTAACTTGCTTGATTAGAACTTCCAGGACGGTGAGGACATGTATTTTTTGAATGGTCTATGAGTTTGCAAATTGAGTAACGTTTTGGTTAACCTATTTCTCTGTCATCCATATTAGTCTGTATTCTTGTTGATATTGGTCGACCTTTTTTATTTTATTTTTCTTTATATAATATAGTTGCATGTACTAATTAATTTTTGTCATTTTTTCACTGTGAATAATCAACAGTATTTATCATAACTTAAACAAATATAAATATTAAATTATCATTTTTGTATATTATATAATTTTATTAAAATTCTTAAAAAATAGCATAAAACAAAAACAAAACATTAAATTATTATTATGTGTAAATACACGTGTTTAAATACTACTTAAAATTAATTTTTCCTTATTTATATTCTTTAATTTTATATATATGTTTCAAATTAAATTCTTTTTTTATTTATTATTATCTTTAAGAAAATCAATTAAGAATTCGGGTTGGGGATCCAAATTCTTAAATGGATTTTGAAAGTTTTTTAAAAAATCATAATATAAATTTGGATCCCTCAACCCAAATTTACATTGTGAATAGTAAATTTATAAATAAAATTATAATATTATGTTTTGATAAATATTTTTTTTTATGTATGTTTGGGTGAAAAATTCCTTGCAATTATTTCCGTTTCTCAACAAGCTTTGCTATAAGCTTTATGGCAAAATGACAGTTCACAGATTTTGTGTCACGAGCTGAAAAAAAGTATGTTTTTATAATCATTTAAATATTATATCCTTCATATAATTTTTTGTTGCAAAACTTTATTATTAATCTTTTCATAACACGTGTTCTTGGAGTGAGATAAATGTTGTAGTGGGGCATTATTCTCTCCCCCTGAATTTTCTTTAAAAGATCAAGACTCTTTAAAAAATAATTTTGAATAAAAATCAAAACAAAACTATTTAATTTACTTGTGACATAATAGATCGTAGTTAAGATTTTAACATTTTCAATTTCTATATACTTCTTTTAATAGATGTAACAATAAACTTCTATAAGTTGTACATGCATCATGAAAGCAATTAAATGTCTTCAAAACATTGAATATCATAAAGCTTCATTTTAATTCAATTGTTAAAATCTTTGACTTTGAATTCTTCAAATAAGAATTATCATGTTTTATAATTTATAATTTTTATTATTTTCTTTTATGCTCTTAATTTATTTCTTTTTACATTTTACAACTCAATTGAACAAAAAATAGTTCTTCAAGCTCACATTGATGCATTATAACATTATGAAACATTTTTTATTTTAATATTTATATAGACGTAATAAAAAAATTGTTACCCCTATAAAAAAAGGGCCTTGAGTAGTCTCTCACCTTGATCATGGCTAGAGACACCATCCTCTCACTATGAAAATAGGGGGTGCTTTGAGTGTTTTTTTTATTTTATTTTAAAAAAATAAAAAATATGAATAAAAATAAGTTTGTTTGAAATTTAATAAATATTTTCTTTGAAAATATTTTAGAAAACAAGCCAAGAACTGAAAACAACAAATCATAAGTCTTTCCTAAATAGTAAAAACGCGATGACACTTTTTTTTTCTCGAGATACACGTTTTCTAACTCTCGAAAATTTGAAAATAAAAATTATTTTAGAAAATGAAAATAAAAAATGAAAAGAAAATAGATTCTCCTCCTTTTCGCAAGTCAGATCATGCAAAACAGATTCTGTATGTGGACAAACCCAACCTCCTTTAACCCTTCTTTCTAATCTCATTGAAAATTTCCTTAGCCATTGGGTGTGAACAAGAAAACATAACTAAAAGTCTAAAAACCCTTGAAATTAAGCTTTTCGTTACCATAAGCTTGGGACTTGAAATGTATGTATAAATACGAAGTAAGTTGACGAAGACAATATCAATACATGACAAAGTTGTTTTTTTTTCTTTTATTTATTTCCCTCCTCCCTCTCTCTTCTGTTTAGAACAGTCTCTCTCTCTTCTTTTTTTTTTTTTTTTTTTTCCTCCCTCTCCTCCATCTTCCTCCTCCTCCGCCGCGCAACTCCGCTTCCCCCTGGTTAGTTTTACTTTTCGCTGTGCTTTTTTTCATTGGATCTCAGATTTTTTCATTGGATCTTAGCTGAAGATGCATCCCAAAATCCAACATTAAAGATACTCTAATAAGAAAAAGGTCTTAACAGTCACGGTAAAAAATGACACCAATAGCGTGGGATGAACATGATATAATAGTAAGAAACAAGAGCGATAGATATGGTGTTCATATTATGGGATTTTCTTACCTCTGGACTCTATCGAATAACTTATTGAGCGTCATAAAATCTGGAGAAGCTAGTCAAAACTACTTCCGTGGTCAATGTCATGAAGGTTCGACAGATCTTTTAGGCTGGTGCTTAACAATTAGATTCGATGATAAGGAATAATTTATACATAAATTTAGGTTAGAATGAGTCAAAATGATTTATTTATAAGTAAGAAACAATTTTTCAAATTTGTAAAATATTTCACATCTTTGATAAAATAACTGTTGCCTTTAAAATTGTGTTTCAAGTTTTGAAAACCCAATGTATATCAAGCTAGTATTATAATATGAACGCAACAACCATGTGAAGAGTGAAGACATCGTCAAAAAGAAACGGTCAACATAAAGTACAAGTGTACAGCAACTTGATTCTTTTGGTTTCGTTGGGATATATTGTTATAAGTGGTTTACGTTGGGTAGATATAACCATAAGTTTTCTATTTTTGATATATATTAAAAAAACAACCACTATTTCTGTTTTCTTTAATGACAGCCATCCTTAAAGAATAAAGACTGAAAGGTTCCATATAAAAAACAGCTAGGAGTTATGAAAAAAAAGTGCAATCTCGATCAACAACTTGCAACTTGCAACTTGTTTTCTCATATGGTTGAGTTGTATAAGAGAAAAAAAAAAAAACTCAATTTACAGTCAGTATTGAAAGTGATTGAATAAAAATTGAACGAGCGATTGTTTAACATTATCTTGTGAAAGTGATGTACCACGCGAAGATTTGATTCCAAGTACTGTATATCTTTTTATATGTATCTTGTAAAGTACTTTGTTCTCATATTGATTATCGCAACTTCTTGTCCAAACTCCATTGTCTTACTTGGAAGAGAAAAATGGCGACAAATGGCGAGACACCTGTGATAGGAATCGATTTGGGCACGACATACTCATGCGTTGCAGTGTGGCGACATGATCGAGTGGAGATCATCGTGAACGACCAAGGAAACAGAACAACACCCTCTTATGTTGCTTTCAATAACACGCAAAGGATGATTGGTGATGCTGCCAAGAACCAGGCTGCTACCAATCCAACCAACACTGTCTTTGGTAACATACTAAACCCTTTAGCTTAATTATGATTGCATAAAAAAAAAAAACTACTTACCTCATTCTACACGGTAAAGGAAAGAGATATTGTACACAATAACTTTATCCTTGTATATGTGTTTTTAAATTCGAACTCATGATCAACAAGTTATCAAGACACAAATTACTTTTACATATGCTTACTTTAAATGGAAAGTAAAATATATAAGGTCATTTGCAATTTTTTCATTCATGAATATACTCACACACACATATTAGTGTTGGTTTAACTTCTGAAATGAAAATCCTAAAGGGTTGATCTACTGGAGTAAGATATAAAATTTTACATTTGATACGTTTCTTGTTCGAACTTTTACTTGTCTCTTTAGATTGAGTGAGATCAATGTAAGCTTTTTTAGGATAAATTCTCACTAAAAAGCATTTTCCTTTGAATATACATTGCTTATGTTAAGAATGGCTTGGAGAGTATATTTCTTGGAATCTATCTTCTACATTTCTAACATATCTTGGAAGGAGAATGCTTCAATAAGACTAAAAATGAGTTTTTGAGAATGTGGAAGTTTTAAAGTGAAAAGTGTTTTCTATTTCTCCTTAATATAAAATGAGTTTTTGAGAATGTGGATCACAATGCCAGCTTTTGAAGTTTTGAAGTCAAATCTCCTTACTATCAGCAAACCGTGTACGAAAGTTTTCTTCTTCGTCTTGTAAAGGATAAAACATATATAGTATAGAGAATAAAATACATAATTATTGTTAATAAAAAATTAATGACTAAATTTTGATAATTTTATAATTTATTATAATTTTAATCATTAATAAAAAATAACTATTATTAATATATATTTATCTTCTAAAATATACTCTAGTAAACTTTTTAGAAAAAGACAAATCTATAAATCTTGTGATATTATATTAACTGTCAATATTATATATATATATATGATTAATTATATCATATATCCTAGTGTTAGTTATTATATGAGAAATTGAGAATGGATTTTCTAGTGAAAATAAATATTTTGAAAATGAATATCACATCAGTTCTCCCTTAAACATTATTAAGATTTAAATTTAAATATTTTTGGAAATGAATTTCATATCACTTTTCCTTTATAAAACATTACTATTTTAGATTACAACATGTTTAGATATATGCTTCATACACCAAATAGATTTCTAATAGCAATTAGTAAGTTAAAATATATTTTACGAAATAATCTAAAATAATGACACATGTAAATCTTGAACCTGCAACTTTTAGTTTATTAACACAACACTCCAACCAAATGAACGACCTATTATGTTAAAAAATAATTAATATTGATACATATAACACTAAATTTTTTAATGCATATTTAATACATATATAAGTTTATATAATAAATTTTGTAATAGTTAATTTTGATCTAATAATTAAAGTATTTTTTACATATAAAATTTATAGATTTAAATAAAAATTTATGAGTTTATTAAAAAATATTAAACATGTAAATACAGATATAATTTTTAATTTAACATGTAAATACAAATATAATTTTTATTAAACTAAGTTGGTTGGAGTGTTACTTTACATGTATCAACATATATTCAATACAAATATAAAAGTTATAGGTTTTTTAGGTTTAATAAAAATTTAGTGTTATATGTATCAACATTAATTATTTTTAACATAATTGACCTATTAGATCAGTGGTTGGAGCGCATAAAATATATTTTAACTTACGGAAAAAAAATTACGGATTGTCTAATCTGTAAAAAAATAAAAAAGCCTTATGTCCAATCAGTAAAAAAAAAAATCTGAAAGGTATTTTCGAAAGTGCACTATTCATGTTGGGTGTATTAGAAATCTATATGGTGTATGAAGTATATCCCAAAATTAAATTATTGCTGAGCTTGCATATGAATGTGGGCTTGGAACCTCTTAAAAGTAGTTGATCAAGCTCACCCTAAAACATAAGAGTTTAAATGCTATATATGCTCAGTGTAAAAAAAATTATTTTGTTAGTCCATTCAAAATTATTATTATAATTATTATAAAAATAAAAAAATTACTTGTATAATAATTTGTGATGGGAGGAGAATATAAAAATTATTTATTCCTACTATTATTATTATCATTTGTATGGTACATAATGCTATCATCATTATATCTAAGGATTTATTAGGGTGTTTCCGATGTGGTCCCAACATTTTGATTGTTGATGACAACCGTAAGGACTTTGAGTTCTGATTACAATGCTTACAATGCAATGGTCATTGCAACAAGATGGCTATAGCAATTTAAAATACTATATATATATATTACTGAATCACTGATTATAATGAGGCTTGTATTATTTTGTAGATGCAAAGCGCCTAATTGGTAGGAGATTTAGTGATCCAGTGGTTCAAAGTGATATGAAGCTATGGCCATTCAAAGTCATTGCTGATGTTAATGACAAACCAATGATTGCTGTTGATTACAATTGTGAGGAAAAGCATTTTTTATGCAGAACAAATTTCATCCATGGTTTTGGCAAAGATGCGAGAGATTGCAGAGTCATTCCTTGAATCAACAGTGAACAATGCTGTTATCACTGTGCCTGCTTACTTCAATGACTCTCAGCGACAAGCTACCAAAGATGCTGGTGCCATTGCTGGCCTCAATGTTTTGAGAATCATCAATGAGCCAACTGCTGCTGCAATTGCATATCGCCTTGAAATGAAAAATTGTAATACTGAAAGGAGGATTATTTTTGTGTTTGATCTTGGTGGTGGTACTTTGGATGTCTCTCTTCTTGTTTTTGAGCAGGATGATATCCAAGTTAAGGCAATTTCTGGAGACACTCACCTCGGAGGAGAGGACTTCGATAACAATATGGTGAATTACTGTGTGAAAGAGTTTCAGAGAAAGAACAAAATGGACATTAGTGGAAACTCAAGAGCCCTTAGGAGGTTGAGGACTGCTTGTGAGAAAGCAAAAAGGATACTCTCATCAACTACTGTCACCACCATTGAGGTAGACTCTTTGTATGGTGGTACTGATTTCTATTCATCAATAACTCGAGCAAAGTTTGAGGAACTCAACAAGGACTACTTTAACAAGTGTATGGAGTTTGTAGAGAAGTGTCTAATGGATTCTAAGATGAACAAGAGTAAAGTTGATGATGTTGTCCTTGTAGGTGGATCTACTAGGATTCCCATATTGCAGCAACTATTAAGTGACTTCTTTGATGGGAAGGATCTCCGCAAATGCATCAATGCTGATGAGGCCGTTGCATATGGTGCCGCTGTCCACGCTTCTGTGCTTAATGGTGAGTTCAGTGAGAAGGTTCAAAACACTTTACTGAGGGAAGTCACTCCTCTTTCGCTTGGGTTGCAAGAAGATGGAGGTATCATGAATGTAATCATTCCTAGGAATACTAGCATTCCTACAAAGATGGAAGATGTATTCACAACACATTTTGATAACCAAACCAATATCTTGATTCATGTTTATGAGGGTGAGAGGCAAAGAACTAGAGATAACAACTTGTTGGGAAAGTTTTCGCTTGAAATTCCTCGAGCTCTGCGGGGTGTTCCTCAAATAATCGTTTGCTTTGAAGTTGATGATGAGGGTATCTTGCACATCTCTGCCAAGGAGAATTTCAGGGGAATAACAGAAAAGGTGACCATAATAAATAACAAAGGAAGGCTTTCTCAGGAAGAAATTAAGAGGATGATATCAGAAGCAGAGAAGTACAGAGCTAAAGATGAGATGTATAGGAAGAAGGTAGAAGCAAGGCATGCATTGGAGAAGCATGCATACAACATAAGGAATGCTATAAACGATAGGGAGATTAGTTTGAAGCTTTCTCCGGAAGACAGGGAAAAGATCAATGATGCAGTTGAGAGTGCCTTACAATGGCTTGAGGTCAGTGTGGATGCAGAAAAAGAAGATATTGACGAGATCCGGGGCATTCTTTCTAGCGTTTTTGATACAATCATTGTTAAAATGATAAAGGGTGAGGATAATGGTGCGCCTCCGGGTGCTGTTGATAACTCTGGTAGTAATAACAAAAAGACGTTCTGGATAAAAGAATTGGCGAAATTCGCTCTCAAAGCAGTATTTTTAGCTGGGAACATCATTGGGTTTGATTCTGTAATTGGGAATTTCTGAAAGCAAGTTGTAAATTGAGTCGGGTCTCATTCTGAGGAGAAGCAAAATGAATAGCATGTATCAACCTTAGATATTTCTCCTTAAAGGTGGCAGTTTCTATTGTTAATGTTGTAATACATGATTTCTGGTGTATGTGATCCCTTTTGTCAGACTGATTTATTTTTCGCCTCCTACTGCATCTTGTTAAGCACTACTGCTATTGGTGTTTTACGACACTTAATAAGAATCTACTGTGCCCTCATGATGTCTATTGGTGTTCATATATCACTCGTTTTCCTGTTCGACGTGAAACGCATTTTGTGTTGTAAACAATCTTTCAAATTGATTTAAATTTAACTGATATGAGTCATGCTCTTTTCAAGAACCAATAGAGAAATTCGTTTGCTCAGGAATCTAGTAACTTGGGATGACTAGAATTGAAATATGAATTATATTTTATTCCTCTTTTCGTTAGCATTCTCTTTCGTTATAGTTCCTTTTGAAACAAACACCCGTCTAATGATTCACGAACTGTATTTCCTCTAAAAATTTAGTTTGATACATTAAACAGAAAATCATGTATTACAACATTATGATCCTCATTCTATCTTGAATTATAATCTCTAATAAAAAAATATAACTAGGTAAGCATAAATCTTTGGACTTATTTGATTAAGTTTATCTGGAATCACTTTCAGAACAAGAATAATATAAATATAAATATATAATGAGTTTTTTCATAAATCAGAATGAGTTTTTTCATAAACAAGAATGAGTCATCCATTAAATAACTATTAGCTAATTTGTAAATGTTCTCTTATCTTTTAAAAAGGTTATATGAGAGCTTTTATAAATTAACTAATAAAAAATTCATTTTAACTTATAAAAAAGTTTATTTTTTTCTTTTTATTTTTTATCTTAAAAGTGTTTCTAAAAAAATTTATCCGCCACTATATATTATGAGTATTTAACACGAATTGATTAGTAAAGTCTTGCAACTCTGTCAATCTTAACATTTTTATTTGATGGTCTATTCCTATTTTGCATTACTTGTTCCATTATTGGTACAATAGAGTTATGCATGGCTTTCTCGTTCCTTTGAATATATATTTTTCTTTGCTATGAAAAATATTAATTTGGTGTTTTTCTTTTTTTTTATAAAAAAAAATATATCTTATCAAATAGTGTGTTTCTTAAGAAGAAATTAACCAAGGTCCAAGACCAACCAAAGATCCTTTCATTAATTAATTAACAACCAATTCTTTGGTTCTATATAAGTTTCTTTGTAGTTAACAATCATGTGAAATCAAAAATTTATGAATCGGTTTCTCTTTCATGTGAAATCTGATGCACTAGTGGGAGTTTGTTGCACGACAAATGGTGGGGTTCGCGATGAATGGAGGTAAAGGTGGGGGTTTGTCACGTGGTGGAGGGTGGGGGTAGGGGTAGGGTTTGCAACTGAGGGAGGTGAGGGTGGGGGTTTAGGACGGAGGGTGGTGGGGTTCACGGAGGGAGCAAAAGGTGGTGGTGGGGTTCGCGAAGGGTAGGGGTAAGGGTGGGTGGCGCGACGAAGGGTAAAGGGTGGGGGAGTGTGAGAGAAAACATAAATGGGAAAAAGGAAAGGGTGAGTGGTGGGGGAGCGTGAGATAGAAAAAAGAAAAGGAAGGTGGATCCCTTGTGGGACCTAAAAAATAATTTAAGATCTCAAAATGAAATTTACTATTAGAATAAAAAATGTTAAAGATCTTGAAAATAATGTGACACTATGAGATCTACAAAAAATATGATTATGATCTCAAATCGAGATCTAAAGATGCTCTAAAAGGCTAAAACTAGATTATAAGAAAACTTGAACTTATTTTGAGATTACTCTAAGTTACTTTTTTTTTATGGGATTGTAAACTTTGTTTCAAATGCTGAGCTTCTCTTACTTTAGTACAATTAAAGATCCCTATACTTAGGTTGATTATTAACTATCATGTTGTACAATTGTTTTCTTACTTATTAAATGCCATATTACATATGCTTGTCTCTGACCATTTTGTTTCGTAACTGCTAGTGTCATGTCAGGAATGTGTGAAAAATTGGAGGTTGACCTAAGAAGCAAAGGACTTTCTTGGGTTCCCATATCAATCACAAAGAAAGTGACAATGGTAGACCAGATTCATCATGCTTCAACCTCAAGAATTTTCCCGTCCTGAAATTTCTAATTCAACAATTATGAACTGTATGATGTTGGCAATGAACATATTTAGGGGCATAGTTCCTTTATAAGCATGGTTGTGAATAAGTTGGCGCATACTAGTCTTCAGGACATCAATTTGAACATGTACTAAGATATTGATTGCATATTTAGGGACATGTTTGGGGCCATAGTTCTTTTAACATTTCTCACAAGAAAACAGTTGATTGCATATATTCAGTTTACATCAATTTTAACACATAATGAGTAATACTTAAACGCGGATGCTTGTCTTCAGGATATGGGCATGAAATAAGAAACCAAATCCACATATAAGTTTATTTTGTAAGCTTTACTCTTCAAGCTTTTAGTCACAATTTCGTCTTATTCTATTTCCACTCAATTTTTAGAAGAAACCCTTCGCCACATAAAATATATTCTTACCATATCTCTTTCAACCAAATACCAAAGCCAAACTAATGGTAAAAGACGCTTAGGGTACACCATTCTTGAAAAAAGCCAACTTCACAATATCAATATGAACTCATAATTATATTCAATTATTAAGCAAGAACAAAAGTTTGTTATCAAGAACTCGACACAAAGAGAAATAGAAGTAAACCAAAACTTACCTGAAAAAAAATAGTTAAACAAGACTTAATGAAGTGGGATATAGATTGGAAGACGGTGTGTCTTAGAACGAAATGGAGAAAAACTATAAATTTGATGGAGAATTAGACCTATTGTTATCTCTATGTTTCAAATAGTTTCTTTTTAGTCATTTTCTTCTTCATCTCCCACCTCCTTCTTTCCCTTTTTTTTTTATCTTATTTTCTTTTATCTTATTTTCACTTTCCCTTCTCCTTCCCCTTTCACTTTTTTTTTCAACCTCCTTGTATCTATCATTGGGTTCATCTAACACCCACCCCAATTAGTTTGGATTAAAAATGTTGTTGATGTTTATTAAGTAAAGTGTTTGCCTACCATTATAAAAGATCATTGTACCTATATACTATAAACTATAAGTTTCATGTTTCAATTGGTTCAACTTTTCACATCAACACAAGCCCAAAGCCACATCAGCAATTCTTTACAGCTAATCACAGTCATCAGAAATTACATTGAACGTCAACCTGCTATGTTGAAGTCGCCTGCTGGCTGGTATAAGTCGTAGTTCTCAGGTGCTTCCATTTTTCCAGTAAGATAGTCACTCCCTGCAAAAATTAATAGAACATTCTTGATTGTCAAATTCTTTGATAAAGAAAGGTACATGTATGAAGATATAGTAACCCTTAGCCAAATTTCCAAATTAAAACTAGAAGGTAATTTTCACTACACACAAGAAAATGAGACTCATCAAAATGGTTCCTTGATATGCACGAATATGCATAGTATAGCATAAAGGGATGTTTAAACAAGGACAAAACTTATATCAAGTTCCTTATATCCTTACCATCAAGTTCTCCATTCAAATGATGACATGTGAATATTCTTTCCAACAATAAATAACTTCTGTTAGATATGTATTGAAGAATTTTAAATAAATAGGCATGTGTGATCATGTAATTGGAGATGTAAAGAACTTGATCTAAGCCTTGTCCTATAAATAAATAATGATATAAGATATAGAAAATCTCAAATGCAAGAAAGTAAATTATACAAGTATTAATGCTTGTTGAGGAATGATAATAACACATTTCTCAACACACAATCATGGGGAGACTTGCCTATCCTTGCAGAAACTTATCAAAACTTCTAATACTGCATTAAGTACCAATTTCGGATGCAAAATTTCAATTGAATGCTTTTCCAAAATCATGGCTGAATTGGGGGCAGAAAACATCGGAAATGAAAATACTTGAGGAATCATTTGTCGACTGAATATATGTAAAAAAAAATTAAAAAAATTACAAAATTACAAGTTCAAGCTTAACCCGTTGAGCCTAAAATACTCAACTATTACAAGACTCAATATGGGCTCATTAAGCTTGAGTAAAGCATAAGAAGAACAAGAGCGGAGCTTGAGCCCAAAAAACGAGCTTGATTTCTTATTGAGATAAACTTGAGCTAGGCATAACTCCAGTTAGCTTGACTCAAGAATCATGATGGGGACCCACAGCGTAAAGTTACTGAGAAGATGCCCAAGGCAGGGAGCACCAGATACACATGATCAGCATACAAGGTACAATGAAACCAATTAGAATTGAAGAGAGGGACTAACTAACTGCCTAACGGCAGTGTCAGCAAAGGCGGGAATGTTGTGTGATGTGTGAATGAGAAAGGATATATAAGCATTCCAACAGGGTATGGTGGGAGGAGGGGAAGGGAGACTAAGGACCTTGGGAGAGAGCTGGGCCTCTTGAATACTTACAGTGATTTTTTACATTTTCTTCTTCAAACTTCCTTGTAAACACTGCTATAATTAGGTCTTGGATCACCTTGATCGGCATAATACTAAATAATACATTTCATTTCATCTCCCTTTTCTTTGTCAATTTCCTAGTACCTATCAACTGACTTCCAACTTATAACAATATAACATTAGAGAACATTAATCTTACCTTTACTTGACTAATACAAGGACAAGTACAGAAAGAAAGCACAATAAATTACATACTTGAGTTCGATAGCAGCCCATCAAAAACAGGAAGATGATTGAAATTTCTTGTAGATCTCAAACTTTCATCAGATGGGAACACAGAATCTGGTTTGTTGGACTCTGGATTCAAGTACTGCAAACTGCCATGATTCTGGAAGCCTAAATTATCAGCAGGCACAGCAGAAACGCTAGGAGGGGACTGAAATTCATCCGGCTTTGTCTTCTTATCCTTAGAATCAACCTCAGTCTCCACTTCTGATTCAGCATTAGCACTAGGTGCCACATTCTGCTGCTTTCTTTTGGAGCGAGCCCACCTGTTCTGGAACCAATTATACACATTGGTCTCAGAAATCTGGCCATGCTGGCTGAGCTCATTAGTGATCTCCTTGATCTTTTCCTTGGTGGGGGGTCCCAGTCCCTTGATCAAATATTCGCTCAAGAATCTGAAGCTGCATAGCAGTTGGAGTCCACCGCTGCCTTGAAGCTATTTTGTGCCCACCAGACCCCAACAATGGATCACAATACATATTCCCCAGCCTAATCCCTGACAATAACAACACAAGTTAATCATTATTACTATGAGTCAATAGTATACGGCTATATGCATGGACAACATAAAGGATTTTTTAACCGTTATTCAATCACAAACTATATCATATATGATAAGTTCATTTGCTTTTACAAAACTAATTGCCTTAAAAGTCATATCAAACAGTGATCTCTTCATTAAATTAGTGCATAGAAACATCAAAACCGAATTTCGATTCCTTCATTAAATTAGCTCATACGTTATACTTGTACAATTTGGCAGAGCATAGAATGAGATATACTTTAGGCAGTTTATTAAATTAAACACTCATGTCTGATTTAATAAGAATTAAGGAAACTAAAATGACTTAACAAAATATAACTAAGAACTTCAGGCGGGACTAGCTCGATGAGCAGGATGCATTCGATTCCCACCAATAAAAAACAATATAACTAATAACTCTTTCAATTAAAAAAAAAAAGTGCAAAAAATTGCTAACTATTCAAGATTAAATCCGGATTCTTTCATTAAATTAGCTCATACTTTATCCTTACACACTATAACTGATTATATTAAATCAGCTCATACGTTATAATTAGGCAGCGGCATAGTAGGAAAAAAATACTTTAGGCAGTTTATTAAATTAAATTAAACACTCATAGGAAAGTAAACTAACATTAACTGATAATAACGGTGAAAGATGAATTGAATTTCACCTGCAAGATCTTGGTGCGCGGAGATGTTTTTGTGCATCTCGATGAGTTGTTCGCAGATGGTTGCGTAAACCGCAATCTGTTTGCGCAGAGTCTCGAGCTGTTCGTCGGTCATCACTTTTACGTACATCATTTCCGCGTTCCCGTTCGGTTGCCAACGCTGCTTCTGCCACTCCATCACGTTCACCATCTTCTTCAAAACTGCGATCACACGTGTCTACAATATTTTATTTATAAACCCTAATCATGAAACGACGATAACGAGAAGAATGGAAGAGAAAGAAAGGTAACAGTGTCTGATATGTGAGCAGAGAGAGTTGCATTGGTGTCACCCCCAGTGGCGGACCCACGTTGGGGCAAATGTCCGCAAGTGCGGACATAAAAATTAATTTGCGGAGGACCAGGATCCTGCTCACGCAGTTGTAGCAATCGGAGTTGGAGAGGTCACCTCTGCATTGGAAGAGCCCTGTCATGGAGGTTTGGCCACCATTCCCGTCATCGAGCTCTGCCTTCAATTTCTGCAGATCGATCCGTCAGCAACAGCAGTTTACAGCACTTCATTTCTAAAGAGAAAATAGTTGAAATAAAGAACATTACAAATAATAGCTATGCCACGCTCTTCCGAAAACCGTTACAACTTTGGAGGTCACTGATTTGGATGAAAACAGCTCATAAGAACCGGTAATGGAAACTAGAAAGAAAGACGGCAGCAGCAGTACGAAGAGCAGGAGAAAAGAAGAATATATGCTAGGCTTTTCTTATTTGGGCCTCATTTTCTTTTGGAACCCCATTTTTTTTTCTGCAGTTTCATATTACATTTTCGAAATGGACTTTTGAGTTTTAATTTAGGTAATTGCTATTTACAGGCTTTTTTATTATTAATACACTTTACTTATGTTATCAACTTTAATACTTCAATTGTTATTTTGAATTTTTCAGTATAGAGTTATAGATGAATTTTTCTTAATCAAATAATGTTATTTATATACATATATATAATATAATTTTGAGCGGGTTCATAACCTTGTACATAAAGCATTGATTTAAATTTTCTTTACAATTTTTTTCTTAATATCTAATATTTAATGGAAATATTGACACGACACTATATTGTATTGTCATATCAATACATTTGTATTAACTTAACATTCTATTGCATTGTCATATTATAATAAATGTTAAGTTTTTTTTTTGTCTTAATCCTCATATTTATTAGAAAAAAATATCTTAATTAATCTAGAGTTCAGTTAAAAGATAAGTAAAATCTAATCAATAATTATTTCTATCAATGATTTAATTCATTAGTATACGAATGATTCAACTTTAAGTTAAACATATTAATTAATTGCGCAAATTTAAGTTAATAAAAGAACTAAAATTTCTTAATTAGTAGAAAAAAACTCGACAGAAAATAGAGACAAAAAATAGACACAATTAAGTCTTATACATATAAATTACAACAAAGAAAGTAAATGATTATCGTGCAAAATTGTACGAAATTGTGCAGGTAAGAAGTACAAGTAACGTTCACAAATTAAAAAGCTTAATTGTTTTGTATGCTTGTGATTCAGGTTATGTACAACTACGGGGCAAGAAAAATGGTGTTATTTGGGATTAGTCCAATAGGTTGTAGCCCTTATGCATTGGCCCAAAGCAATCCATATGGTAGAACATGTGTTGAAGGAGTCAATTCTGCAATCCAATTATTCAACAATAGATCTCTTGTTGATCAACTCGACAGCCAGCTGCCGAATGCAAGATTCATCTATGTAAACGTTTATGGTATCATGCAAAATATATATCATATATAAGCAACCCATCATCCTTCGGTAATTATTTTTTGCCTAAAACATTTGCTATTTGGTCGAGAGTCAAATTTTGGACATAGTTTGTGCTCATTTTTTCCTATGTATGTGCTCATTTTGAACCCTCGTCACTAAGTGTGCGGACATAAAAAAAAAATTCCTGAGTCCGCCACTTAGCAACCTCAATATGACAAGACATGGATGGAAAGTAAAACATCAGCACATTGCACACTGAACATACTAAATTGACTTCTCGAACTCCAAATTTCACATGTACTTTTTTTTCTTAAACACTCTTCCAATTGAATTATAATTACAACTGCCACGTACGCATATCTTGCTCAAAATATTTTCCAATGACCCAAATTGCATCACCTATGTCTATATGCAGAATGTAATGCACACATAGGTTGTTCAATTAACCTAATTAATGCTTACTTTGTAAAAAAAAACTAATTAATGCTTACAGTCATATGATCAATAGGTTAAATTTCAGATGTTCATATGATGAACAAAGGACAAAAGGAATCATGAAACAAGTGCGGCTAACCTGCGATAGCGTGCAGCGACAAGTGCTTCATTGGAGTTTGGCGATGGCGCACGGCGGAGAGGCTGAGAATAACTTTTTCAGGTTTTTCTCGACTACCAAGTGTAACGAATAGGGTAAGCATAATATTTACATTTTTTAATTTTTTTTGCGAAACGGAGTCATTTTTTTATCGATTTAATTACCCTGTTTCATTGAGCCACTCGCCCACCATGGAAAGCAAATAATAACCGTTCAAATTTTTATTAACTTTAAAATGGACAAGCATGATTTGAGAAGGCAACCTTATCGAAAAGAAGTTTAAAAAAATAATATTGATGAGTGTTGCATATTTATATTTCTGTTAATATTTAATTATTTAAGAAAAAAATAAATTACACTGACAATATTAAATAATTTTGAAACAATTTGAATAATAATATTCATTTTGGATTTGTATAATAAGTCGTATGAGTGAGTGGGTGTTTCAAGGGCTTTATGATCATGTTGATAAATGGATTTGTGATTTTTTGTGATGTAAAGTGCTTATAGTATGTGTATATGCTTAATATCTATATATGTGATGATATATTTAGTGAAAGAGTATATTATGGAGACGGAAAAACATAAAGAAGTTGTATAATTATATATTAATTGTGAAAGTTTAATATTAGTATAAACAAAAATAATTAAGCCTTATACACATAAATTAATTGCGCACAATTTAATTTAATAGAAGAACTAAAATTTCTTAATTAGTAGAAACAAAACTCGACAGAAAATAGAGACAAAAAATAGACACAATTAAGCCTTATACATATAAATTACAACAAAGAAAGTAAATGATTATCGTGCAAAATTGTACGAAATTGTGCAGATTAGAAGTACAAGTAAGGTTCATAAATTAAAAGGTTAATTATTTTGTATGTTTGTGATTCAGGTTAGAAGTACAAGATTTTAGAGCCTTAAATTTATTGTTGGCCCACCTGCATTACGACTCTCCAAACCCATAGCCCTACATGTGAGGGTGTGTTGGAAAGTTGTTTGTGATCACCCTGACTTGCCTTAATTGCGGCCTCTTTGGCTGCCTCCATTGCAGCCTCATACATTGAATGTAGATAAGACTTTGGCAATCCTCACCTTACAAGCCAATTTTGAGAAGTTGAATTAAGTCTTAAGCTCAAATTCTAAGATTACAAAAGACCACTGGAATCCCTGAGAAAAATATGCATACCAAATTCTTCATGTTATAAAAGGAACAAGAAAGACAATGACAAGAACCATGTTACTACCAAAAAGATGAAGTGACAGGGGATGGGATGTCCTTGAGAAACACCTTGTTCCCCTTATCTCATAATTGAAAAAATCAGATAACTTATTTTAATATCTGCATTTTAACCTAAACCATTAAAAGCATAGCCTGAAACCAAGCTTCAAAATATATGTTAAATTTCCTGGCAAATGCCGAATTTTGATCTACCTCCATCAAGTATTACCTCAAATAACAAATATCAAGAGCATGAGCAACAATAAAAGTATAATGTTTTAATTCAATGTTAGTCGCAATAGCAAATTTCTCTGTTAAGAAATTATAGAGGTCTTTGCTGTAGGAAAATGAGATAATCCTAGTACACAAATCTGGCATGTTGAGAATGATTCCTTACCTTCCTCTAGTAAGCATTGGTTAGAGTCCTGAAACTTTCCTATCCAGCTACAATAAATGTAAGTTATTTTAAGTGAATGTGCTTCTTAAATTAGTCATTTTGATCAATGAACAGGCAATTCAACAGAAACACTTTGAGGGACATTTCATTCTATCAGTATGGATTACATATTGCCTGGAATTTTAGCCAATGCGGTTGGATCCCACATCAACTAGAGATATGGCTGCTTATAAGGCTTGGGCAGTATTCACCTTACACGCACGCCTGTTTTGTGGAATTGAGTTATGCCTTAAGCACAAATTCTAAGAAAGTTCGAGTTTTATGGCCTCTTAATCTTTAAGAACTTCTAGCCATCTTTCAAGATACAAGAATGCATCCAACAAAAACAACAATGAAAAAACTTCAGACAATTCAAGTTGCCCATCAGCATATTTTTCTTGTTTTGATCACAAACATTAAATCAATATCACCCTTCATTAATTTATGCTCATATATAGTTAACCCACCATATAAATTAGGGACTACTAAGGTCATATACACCAATTTGCTAAAACATACAAAATGAAAATATATAGATAAATCATAAAAGGGTCAAAGCTAAGAATCTGTGAACCAAAACCATTGACCAGCATGGCTAATGCATCCTTGTCATCAAGGATAGGTATACTTCCAAAAATCTCCTAATGAGCTTCGTCACTATTTTTTTCCCATAGCACTTCAGTGTAACGATTTCTAATTTCTAAACACATTTATTGATATCAATCAGTTGCTCTAGAAATATGTGAAACTGCAGGAATCAGTGAATCACAGTACTTTTTTGGCGTTGGGGGTGGCTGCCAATTGTCCAATATGATTTTGCTCTGTATGTGAGGTCTCTCCAATGGCCAAAGGACATCCTTAGTCAGACCGTGCCTGGGGCCTCCAGGGTTCCAACATTGGAAAACCCCAAGCTCACAGAAGCAGGTCCCAAACAAATGAGTCCCTCATCTCTAACCTTGTAACACTTTGCCAGACACAATATGCTTCAGCATTAGAATACTGGTGGAATGTTCATAGAATGAGCCATTTATTTAGTTTGGCCACCAAGATGTCACTTGCAGCCTTCATCCCAATGTGTGGTCTGGTTTCAACCGAGAGCTTTGCCCATGCCAGACAACACTAAGGACCAGTTTGCAATTTCCCATATGAGAACATCCCTCATCATTTCTGGAGGTTGTAAGTGACGAATCTCAGCTACCAATTTAAGCAATAATAAATTCAATGGCAATGACTTGATGTTGTAAAGGTACACCACATCTCACATGGTCTATACCTCAGATGCCATCATGTTTTTATCTCCATTCCATGCCAATTCTCATCTTGCATTATTCTTTGGGTAAAATTTCACCTTGTATTTGACATTTTGCAGGAATCAAGAAAATGTTGGAGTATGAAATTGAAGCCTGAAGGAGGTTGGCTGTTGGTTTTATATGCATGTTATGCCATGCTTCCTATTGGCTTCTTTACTCGTAAATTTGTATCTATGTTATGCTAGAACTAATTTGAAAAATTGCAACTTCTCTATTTCCAACATTCCTGTCAATTTAAGCTGTAGGATGTTCTGAAGTTGTATGCAATAGTGGAATGAAACTTGATTTTAATAATGATTAGTGCTTTTATATGATAGTGTCTTGGCCAAGATAGACAATGATAATTGTTGTAAATGTGTTGCATTAATAACTAACAGATTCAGAGAGTATTCTGAGATAATTGAGAGCAATGAAATTGTTATTCAAGCCAACTAAAAAAGGATTACAAAAGGTATTTATACTATGGACTATACTAGATCCAAACTCTAACAGACTCTTAACTAACTATCAGTTAGTTAGAGATTACAGCTGGCAAAAATATAAAGTCCTACAAGACTACTGCTGTACACAGAAACAGTACAGTATAGAATAAAAACTACTTTTAATAATAATGTATATGGCTGATATATGGTTATACTATAAAGAGTTAGCCTCACTTGTTGTGGTGAGATCAATGCATAGAAATATGGAGTAACAAGTTACATCAAACTTTTAAGTCTAAACATCCTTTCTATTTCAGGCAACGATGATGAGCTACAATTTACCTTTTCATTCATAAAATAAATTACTCTTTCTCCTTGACTACTTACAACAGACAAACTGCCCCTACCATCTAGATTTAGGGATAATAAGTGGACAAATTTTATCCCTTAAAACTAGTTCAGGGGTTACTTGACCAGAATTTTAGAATAGTTTTAAGTAACTGAAGACGACCCTTGATTAAACATGAACTTGTAATTGAGATGTTATCCAATACAGTGAAGGGAAAAAAGAAGAGAGTTTCCCAAAAGATCTTAAGGTCAATTTTACAAGTTCAGATCAAGAACAAGAAAGCAATAAAAATAAAATTCATTGCTTAAGATTATGTATTGAAAAAAAAAATACAGGGTAACAAAACAAGAATACATTGATTCACCTATTTGTTCGCATTTAAAAAAAAAAAATAATACATGAATGGTTCTCAAATTCAACTGCAGTCATTACCTTAAATCTTAACTTCCCAAAACAGAAGCACAGTAGGGCAACAAGCATAAGGATAAAATTGAAAATCATTCACAAAGTGTCAGGGTCACTCACTCAAGCTTAGCTGCATTCTTGGAGTTAGCATATTCTAAAGCTTTGAAAACTGAAGCATATTTATGGTGACGAATAATCATGACGAGGATAAATATGTTGGCTGCTAGAAACAGTAAGCCTGCCGCCCAAAGCTGTAAGAAGACATTTTTACCCTTGAACTCAAGCAGGTAGCCCCACATCAACCAATGGGTCTGAGCCCCAATCCACACAAGAATGCAAGATAATCCATCCCATCTAAGTTTCATTTTACTCCAAGGAAGTATTAGAGGCAACAAGCAAAAGAACCAAACAAAATACTGTGCTGTAATCACCTGCATAATATATAGAAATCAGATCTGCTATAAGGAAACATGTTTGATTTAAAGGGGCCATAACCAAAAAGGCCTCCAATACAGATATGACTATGCTTGAAATAAACAGTCTGACCTACTGAAGTCTAGATAAGGACTTCAATTAAAATGTAAATGAGTAGCACTATCCAAAATTTAAGCATTTTTTTATTACTTGACAAACCTTATTGAATGCCACAAAGGCCACAGTCTGCACAAATAGGCAAAATGTCAAATCTTGTGCAAAGCAGAAGATAAGAACCAGCTGAACAAAAAATTGGGGCAAAAAGGAGATAAGCTTTTCCACCACTGAAGTATCCTGCCCATAATGAAGATATATGTGATAGAAATAGATGGAGAAGTTATGCCTTGGATCTGTTCGAGTAAGATGGTACAACAGCGCCTCGTGTAGGAATTCCCACTCATATAAACAGAAGAAAAGACCAGTACAAAAGAGGAAAACCAATCCTGAGACCAGTCCAAATATCAGCCTGTTCCTTGTGAATATGTTTTTAAATAGATTGTGTAAAGTATGCCGGCCACTCCCATCTTTGGGTCTCTCTCCCTGAACAGCAGTCCAGTTCCTTAGGACAGGTTTCTGATTAGATGGGAAGAAGTGTGGATCAAGAACCAGGATTATAGGAATAGAGTAAATTATAGGATAAATCCTGAAATGGACAACAAGTCCATACCAAAATGCTGACTGTAACACATTACCTGCAAACCAGAGGGAAGAAGGAAATGGAAAAAAGGCATACCATCAAGGCACCATGAGATATGCAAATATCTAATTCTTTATACCTTTTTAAGAAAAAGGCTTTCTTTGGTGTATTAACCAACAATGACAGAGCCAGAAATTTTATGCTATAGGGGCAAAGTACACACATAAAAATATGTAGCATTAAAATATAACATATTACTATCGAAAGTTTAATATACTCCATAAAATCACACACACACACACACAAACAAAAGTATAACTTAGTTCAACTTGAGAAAGTGGATGTTAATCCTGGCCATGTAAGCATGCATGAATGGTGAAGATACAAGTATGGCATATGAAAATATACAACCTACCATACTTGTATCTTTTCATATATATATAATATATTAATTTTGCTGAGCAAAAAAAAATGCATGAATGGTGAAGATTACTTTAGTTCAATCTAACTAACCATCTATTTTATTTACAGCTAAGATTTTCTCTTCTCACGCTCTCATCTCTCACCTGATACATGTGCTCTATATACATGGTATTAAGTGGCCAACCTAGGGGGCTATTAACTATTAAGAACAAAAAAAATAATAGTGGGGGGGCTGGGGGCAATAATGGCCAACCTAGGCCTGCCTTGTCAACCAAACAGGAAGCTTATCAATCAAATGTAAGACTCAATAAACTTTTCAAATTAATAAAAAAAAATTAAAAAAAAAACTGAAAACCAGATAAAGGCATTCTTCTTTAGTCTCTATCCATCCCCCCATATACAACACAAGGTTTCTCCAGTACCCACCCTTTTTTCTGAGACTATGCTTCTTAACAATTAAGGATTAATAGTCTATGTGACCCACTTACTTGAAAGATTAAAAAAAAGGCAATTTTTTTTGTATGTAATTAAATAAGATACATTGCTAAAAGTTAGCCACTAATTGGTAAGGGTACGTACCACTGTACCAGTACCCTCAGAAAACAGAGGGTACCAAAGAATCTCTTAAATTATAGTATTATACCTTAGTGTTTGAGCTTTTAGAATGCTTGGTAGGAAATAAAAATATTGAGAGCAAACATTAAAAGGAAAAGATTTTACTTTTCAGTGATCAGTGTTTAGAAAAATGTGAAAAAAAATGGGAAGATAGAAAATTATTTTGGTTAAATTCTCTCTAGTACACTGCAATAGAGATTGTAAAATTTCTTCCCGAAGGTGCTTTCGACTTTATCTAGCAGAGAAGACCACCAATTAAACATCTATACTATTACACTTGTTAGGACTTGAGGAGGATTACAGAATAAAAGATGGCAAACTAAACATTACTATTACAAGTTTACAACACCATTAATTTAAGTCAATACAGAAGCAGAACCATACCTTTCATAAGACAAATAATAATCCACAATAGCACGGCACAAACAATAGGTTCACAGTTCCCACGTGTCCCAATGGTGAAGGTAAATGGATTAAAGAGCCAAGTCATGACAGAATAGTTGCACAGATTTTCAGGAACCTTCCGTAACTTTAAAATATAATAGATGAAATATCCCACAAGTAGATCTGCATTTTAGATAGCATGTGCTTAGATGTAGTGAGTGGAAAATATTCATCATATTCATTATCTAACAACATATTGATTTGAAATAATGCAAGGGACAAACTGGTCACTTAAATTCACAAATGGAAATTTCTCAATATCCCAAGTCTAACAGTTAGAATATTTTTTCCTTTTGTAACATCAATTGGAGTATGGAACAATTTTTTTCCCTTTTCCATTACTTTGGCTTTGATAGAAAATACTATTTTCTCCTTAACTACATATGGGCACACTGGATGCAACCAAAACTATTTAACTTAAGTGGGGAGAAAATTATCTCCACTAAAGTAGGGAGTGCCTTTAGAGAGAAAAGTGCAAAATATGACTGTAGATTGGAAAACCAATGGACTGTGAGTGTGATAACATTCATACACATACATAGCAAATCATGAAGTTGTTAAAATTCACTTTGTTGATTTTCCAATAAACAATTTACCACTATGCACTTTTTGTCCCTAAAGTGCAACCCTCATTCTAGAGGAGCCAAATTTGTATATCTAAAATATGCATAATTATTGCCATATATAATCCATCAATCTAGCCTTATACATACAATTATATAAGATAAAACCATAGATTAAAATATGCTTCTATGGCAAGCAATTCAAATTGCTTCAACTTGGTTGATTGTACACAAGTGTTTGCAGAACCTACATCTGAAAACTTGACCGTACCTGAAGCTGAGAAAAGAAACTTTCCCCAGGAGAGATGGATGAACAAATTTGGAATGAGAAGAAATGCAAGCAAAGGGGAATAGCGATAAGTGGTTCTCTTATAAGGGGAATCACCCACAGCCATTAAAGCAGCAGCATCAGAAAAGACAAGGTAGTCAACATCAGTGTATCTAACCTCCATATGAGCATCTTGCCACTCTCCATACACAATCAAAATAACACGGAAAATGGCAGAGAATAAAAGCAGTGAACGAATATCTAAGGACGCCATTGCTGAAAGGTAACAACAAAACAAACATCAGAAAAACTAACTAGTCAGCTTCAGAACCACAATTTAATTACCTCAATAAAGCAGAACTTGCAAGTATGCTTTAACTCTGCATTTAAATTTCCTCTTTCTGTTAAAAACTAAAATATTTTTCCATAATTTACTAAACTATTGTGTTATAAATTAAAATACACAAATTGAAGAGTGGGGCTCTCACTCCTCTCAACTAGACATTCTCAATATCCTCTCTTCTCTCATTTGGATGTGCATTTCACACACTACCTTCGCAACTAACTAAAAATTCCTCTCTTGATCATCTCAAATTACCTTCCTTTATTCTTAAGGTTAAAAAAGGGTCCACAACCTTGATTTGGGCCGCAACATCAAGGTTTCTTAACTGTCTGTGACTGCAACACCACCACAATTGGGACCACATTGGCCGCATTTGTCCGCAATTTGCTGTGATATCAACAAACACGATGAAACCATAACGCGACCATGACCAATATTTAAACCTTAGGTGTATACTTAGCCTTCTTAACTAAGTATCCCTATATTGAATTTGATTAGTTTTTTTTCTAAAAGAAATTTTCAATAGTTAAAACCAACATTGCGATGCATTGACTAAAATATTAATAAAAAAACAAACAAGAACATGAAATCAAAGCTGAAATTGGCATCTAAGGTGTACCCCAGGAAATGGTGAGCGCATATATAAGATTTGAATAAAACTGAACAGAACAGAACAGAAGAAACATTCAGCTACTACTCATGCAAAACAGAAGAAAACCATATTCTTATTACACATCTCTTAGATCTGGAAACCATAAGTAAAAGAGAAACACAAAAATTTTACCGTCTTTGGAAACAGAGTCAATAATAGCTGCAGTGAGATAAATCAGTGGCGGACCCACGTTGGGGCAAATGTCCGCAAGTGCGGACATAAAATTTCATTTGCGGAGGACCGGGAGCCTGCTCACGCAGTTGTAACAATCGGAGTTGGAGAGGTCACCTCTGCATTGGAAGAGCCCTGTCATGGAGGTTTGGCCACCATTCCCGTCATCGAGCTCTGCCTTCAATTTCTGCAGATCGATCCGTCAGCAAGAGAAGTTTACAGCACTTCATTTCTAAAGAGAAAATAGTTGAAATAAAGAACATTACAAATAATAGCTATGTCACGCTCTTCCGAAAACCGTTGCAACTTTGGCGGTGACGTCGGCGGAGAGGCTCAGAATAACTTTATCAGGTTTTTCTCCACCTGTGAGTGTAAGGGTAAGCATAATATTTTAATTTTTTAGGCAAAATAGAGTCGTTTTTTTAGTGGTTTCATTGTCCTGTTTCTTGCCTACCATGAAAAATAAATAATAATCATTCAAATTTTTATTAACTTTAAAATGGATGAGCATGATTTGAGAAGATATCCTTATCGGAAAGAAGTTTAAAAAAATAATATTGATGAGTGTTACATATTTATATTTTTGTTAATATTTAATTATTTAAGAAAAAAATAAATTACACTGATAATATTAAATAATTTTGAAATAATTTGAATAATAATATTCATTTTGAATTTGTATAATAAGTCGTGTGAGGGAGTGAGTGATTCAAGGACTTTATGATCATGTTGATACATGAATTTGTAATTTGTGATTTTTTGTGATGTCAAAGTGCTTATAGTATGTGTATATGCTTAATATCTATATATGTGATGATATATTTAGTGAAAGAGTATTTTATGGAGACTGAAAAATATAAAGGAATTGTATAATTATATATTAATTGGAAAGTTTAATATTAGTATAAAAAAAATAATTAAGTCTTATACATATAAATTAATTACGCACAATTTAATTTAATAGAAGAATTAAAATTTCTTAATTAGTAGAAACAAAACTCGACAAAAAATAGACACAATTAAGCCTCATACGTATAAATTACAACAAAGAAAATAAATGATTATCGTGCAAAATTGTACGAAATTGTGCAGGTTAGAAGTACAAGTAAGGTTCATAAATTAAAAAGCTTAATTGTTCTGTATGTTTGTGATTCAGGTTATGTACAATTACGGGCAAGAAAAATGGTGTTATTTGGGATTAGTCCAATAGGTTGCAGTCTTTATGCATTGACCCAAATCAGTCCATATGGTAGAACATGTGTTGAAGGAGTCAATTCTGCAATCCAATTATTCAACAATAGATTGAAATCTCTTGTTGATCAACTCAATAGTCAGCTATCGAATACAAGATTCATCTATGTAAACGTTTATGGTATCATGCAAAATATATATCATATATAAGCAACCCATCATCCTTTGGTAATTATTTTATGCCTAAAACATTTTGCTATTTGGTTGAGAGTCAAAATTTGGACATAGATCGTGCTCATTTTTTTCCCTATGTATGTGTTCATTTTGAACCCCCGCCACTAAGTGTGCGGACATAAAAAACATTTCCTAAGTCCGCCACTGAGTGAGTATGATGAGCAAAACTTGAGATGATGAGGAAGCACATTGTGGATTCAGGTCGGTTCGGTTCGGTTCAACGAAAAGCTTGACCCGGAAACCCAATTGAAAACGCTTCTCGAGTTTTTTATGAGAGTTTCCGAATTGTGGAAGTTGAATAATGAACCTACCCAATTAAAAAGAGACATATGTCAATCCATTAACTATAAAATTTTAACTTTTCAAAACTATTTTTTCTTCCAAACTTATCCTTTACTCTTTCATCTACCATTCTCTCGCTGGCCTTCTCTTTTCTTTTCCTTCTCCAAAAAACTCCACAATCATTCCAATTTCTTCCTATTTTTCTTCTTCTCCACTGTTCCACTACTCGATGCAACAGAACCATTATTCTTCACCACGTTCGGCCTTTCTTTTTTCACCTCCTTCCTAATCCAATCCATCACTTAATCCGAGGTAGTGTTCTCTCTACCAGTATGCGGTTTTTCCAGAGCGTGAGGTGAGGGCATCGTGGAGGTTGCAATTGTGCATGAGATGATAGACGAGGAGGAAACGACATCGTTTGGGGTCGAACCTGAAGGGAGGCCAAGTCAATGAGCTTGATGGCAACGGGATTGTCGGCCGTCGTGGCGCTGCGGCGGAGGGGGTGGTTCGTTCACGCTTGAGGAGTAATGTGCGCGGCAAAAATTAAGTGTGGGCTACTGGTTGGTTCTAAAGAGCGGGGTAAGTTTGGAAAACACAACAAAATATTTTTGAAGTGTTAATATGTGTCAAATTTTAACTGAGTAGGAGGATATCGGTCTGTCTACTTCGGAAGCCTTAGTATTTTTCGTTTTTTTTTCATGTTCTTTTGGTTCCAATGAGTTCGTTTAAACTTAAAGGAAACAATTTTAAATTTATCATATGTTTGTCCTTTTTAAATGAGCAGATAAGACTATTTATTTTCAAAACAAATAAAAAAATTGTTTATTTTAAATAAAGATAATTTAAACAAACATATCAAAAAAATATATAATTACTTATTTTATTAAAAAATATTTTAAAGAATAAGATTAAGAGCAAATTATATTGATTAATGGTGGTGTAATAAGTCCTAAATACAAGAGAATTAATATAATTTGCTCTAGATTTAAACAAACTTACTTATTGAACTAAACCATTGCCGGATTCTAATGGTCAGATTATCTCATGTAAATATCAATGAATGTGATTTTTTTCCTATTATATCCTTATTTTTTTCCTTCTTTTCTTCCCTATTAAATAATCAATTAGGCAATCAATTGACATAAAATTATTCTAGTTTAATTAGAACTCTCAAATAGAGAGAGGTCTTACAAGTAATCTAGAAGAAGAAAAAAGAAAAGAGATGATTTGATACATGTGAGAATAATTATTACTTTATTTATATATTGTTTCTAATCATACCCTCAAATTGAAGAGTTTATTTTGATTTTAAAAATAAAATAGTTTGATCCTACACATTATTTTAATATGAAATGTATTTTTCTATCACAATAAACGGCTCATTAATAAAAATAATACAAATTAAATATTTAATTAGCAAAATGGTGCAAATGGGAAAATATTTAGAAAAATGGGGCAGTCAATCACGCCCATTTGGGGCGTGTTTAAACACGCCCAAATGGGGCGTGTTTGTGCACAGGATGACACGTGGCAGCAAAAAAAGGGGGTGTGGGGTTTTCGCGGTGTTTTCGTAAATTACAGAAGATCATAACTTTTGACTGGGATATCCAATTGAGGCGTATGATATGTCAAAACGATCGTAATTGAGAGGAGAAGCCCTTGGCAACTAACAAAGGGAGTTGCCCAAATTTTTTTCCCAAAAGAGGCCTCTAAGTGCCTCAAAATTGTGATTTAAGATTCAAACCTCTAAAAAACTTCTTCTTTTCTATTTTTTTATTTATTTAATTACTGAATTGCATGCTTTTTTAGTTACTTCTCTTAATTTCGAGTGTTTTGACATAAAATACGCCCCCATCAGATATTTCTATCAAGTTATGACTTTAAATATTAAGATTAAGCTTATCAAAAATGGGGGTGCATTTAGCAAATGTTAGGTTTTTTATTTTTTTTAATTACTTCTCTTAATAACGTTTATTCAGTATTACAGTATTTGATAATTAAATGGACAAGTGAAACAAAGAACTCCAGTGAGTTAGGATTCATCTGTCACTGCTACTTTTTTGGCTATTCAAATTTCCCAAAAACCAATATTTATTTACCAAAATTATACTGTAAATTTTTAAACATTTTCAGTTCTAAAAAATTAAAAAATCACAATATTGTGGTTGCAACATTTTAAAAAAAATATAATATTCTGTAAAAAAAAAAGTGTTAGCAACTGATTTAGAGACCAATTAGAGACGGAATTTATAAAAAACAATATTCTAAGTGTTAGTGACTGAATTAGAGACCGAATTAGAGACGGAATTAGAGACGGATTTTTAAAAAAAACCCCAATATTGTGTAAAAATGTGTTAGAGACCGAAATAGAGACGGAATTAGAGACGGACTGAGACACGCCCCATTTGGGCGTGTTTGGCTACCCCATTTTGCTAAATATTACTTCAGTTGCCCCTTTTTGCTAAATAAATAATTAATTTGTATTATTTTTAATTTTTTGCCCACAATAAACTTATACTTATATGCACACTTGTATTTTTTTTTTCATGTAAAAAGTCCATTTTCTTATGTTTTAGGGTTTTTCTTTGTTGATTTTAAAAATAAAAAATAAAAAGGCTTTTTCTTTGTTGTCTTTAGTGGTAAGAGCATCATAATAAGTGGGTTATCATAGTGTATATATGTAAGCACTTGGCAGCGACTCGAAGCTGTGTCGGCGGCGTACGATGCGGGGATAGAATAAGAAAGAAGGAGCAGACCCATGATAGGCTTCGTCTTATTCCAATGTCTCGAGGGATATTCTTGTCCGAACTAAAATACATGTTCCTAGCTGGGCTTTTTATTTCCGGAACATCCTAAGTTCTTTTGGAATCAAGAATATATTTTGGAAATATTTGGTCCCAAAATATAAGATTGATTCTCAAATTTTCATATTTAAAAAATGCCACAATGATTTGATTTTTTTTTTACCTTAAATTGTAGGATTTTCAGGTAGAAAGGTTTAGGACATTGCATCCTATAGGTAATAATGTGAAGTTGGATAGAGAGGTTTAGAAAATTTTCAAACAAGCAAAATTTTCGAGCAACTATAGAATAACAATTTGTTAAATTATATTATAGTCATTTATTTTATTTATATAACTAATATTTTAATACATGCAATTTATATGATGAATAATTTTTATATAATTAAAATTTATAATAAATAAATAATTTAATTTTTATACATTATTATTTTAATGTAATTTTTTATACCATCCATCAACAAAATAAATCCTTTTTTAGGGAATATAAAATAAATTATCATTAATATAACTTTTAAAATAACTTTAATACATGGTGAGGTTGATCTAAAAGTGAAAGGAGAAGAAAAAAAATTACATATTTAATTCTTCACTAATAAAAACTAACAATACTAAAAAAATACTCTATCCAAAAAAATGAATAACAATAGAGTTTCGCATCATTATTCATCAATTTTGCAAGTTTATTTAATTATGAAACAATGATACTCAGTTGTTTATTTTAAACATTCCACTTCCAATGTTACCTCTCATTTCTAATAAGCTATGATGGGCATGGAACACGAAAGCCTCCTTACTTTGGTTGCCTGATCTCTACTTACTAAACCCAACCCTTACTCAGAATCCACTATATTGGTTTCATAAAACTTATGGAAACGAGTCGAGAATCCAACTAAAACAATAATAGATACCACCACTCAAAAAACAGTTACTTTGGTTGTGGTCGTGTTTCGGAGGAGAATCGTAAATTTGCAATGAAAAGAAAGATAGATAGAGAACCATGACACTGGGGTTGAGAATAAGAACCATGACAGCGAGACATTCACTTCACAATAATAGATACCACCACTCTCACTATATTCATTCCGATGCCAGGGCAATTTCTCGAACCACCAACAGCATTCCACACCATTGCAACCACAACCACCACTACTACCTTCACCTTCTTCGTTCATGCAAATACTTGAACCCTCTGCTCCAAATCCATGCTCGTTTAATTGTCCAACAATGCACCTTGGCACCCAATTCCATCACAAACCCTTCTCTGATTCTGTGGAACTCATTGATTAGAGCTTATTCTAGACTCCATCTATTCCATGATGCAATAAAATCGTATCAAACAATGTTAGACATAGGACTTAAACCTGACAAGTACACATTCACCTTTGTTTTGAAGGCTTGTACTGGTGCTTTGGACTTCAATGAGGGTGTTGCCATTCATCAAGATATAGCTTCTAGGGAGTTAGAATGTGATGTTTTTATTGGGACTGGACTTATTGACATGTACTGTAAGATGGGCCACTTGGACAATGCAAGAAAGGTATTTGATAAAATGCCCGAAAAGGATGTTGCTTCTTGGAATGCAATGATTTCAGGCGTATCTCAGAGCTCAAACCCTTGTGAGGCACTGGAAATATTTCGGAGGATGCAGATTGAGGAGGGTGTGGAGCCAGACTTTGTGAGCATCTTGAACTTGACTCCAGCTGTTTCTAGATTAGACGATGTTGATTCTTGCAAGTCTATTCATGGTTATGTAGTTAGGAGATGTGTTTTCGGTGTGGTTTCTAATTCGTTGATTGATATGTACTCTAAATGTGGTGAGGTAAAGTTGGCTCATCGGATTTTTGACCAGATGTGGGTTAAGGATGATATCTCGTGGGCAACAATGATGGCTGGATATGTACATCATGGTTGTTACTTTGAGGTTCTTCAATTACTAGATGAAATGAAACGAAAACATATTAAGATGAATAAGGTATCAGTTGTAAACTCCATTTTGGCAGCTACAGAGACGAGAGACCTAGAGAAAGGGAAGGAAGTTCATAATTATGCTTTACAGCTAGGGATGATGTCAGATATTGTAGTTGCTACTCCTATTGTGAGCATGTATGCAAAATGTGTCCAAGCAGGATATCCTGGAGAAGCATTGTCTATATTCCAAGAGATGCAGCATGAAGGTTTGAAACCAGATAAAACAATTCTATCAAGTCTTGTTTCTACATGTGCTGAAATTTCAAGTTCCAGATTAGGTAAGATTGTGCACTGCTATGTTATTAAAGCAGACATGGGGTCAGATATTTCAGTAGCAACAACCCTTGTCTCAATGTATACTAGATGTAAATTATTTATGTATGCTATGACGCTATTCAACAGAATGCACTATAAAGATGTTGTGGCATGGAATACTTTGATAAATGGATTTACCAAATTTGGTGACCCACGTCTTGCGTTGGAAATCTTCATTAGATTACAATTAAGTGGGATTCAACCAGATAGTGGAACCATAGTGAGTTTGCTTTCAGCCTGTGCCCTTCTGGATGACCTTTATCTAGGAATCTGCTTTCATGGAAATATCATAAAGAATGGTATCGAATCTGAAATGCATGTAAAAGTTGCTCTAATAGACATGTATGCCAAATGTGGGAGCCTTTGCACAGCTGAAAACTTGTTTCACGTAAACAAGCATGTAAAGGATGAGGTATCTTGGAATGTGATGATTGCAGGGTACCTGCATAATGGATGTGCCAATGAAGCAATTTCCACATTTAATCAGATGAAATTAGAAAGTGTAAGGCCCAATTTAGTCACATTTGTGACCATTCTTCCGGCTGTATCATATTTGTCGATATTAAGAGAGGCCATGGCTTTTCATGCCTGCATAATCCGAATGGGATTCATATCTAGTACCCTTATTGGAAACAGTCTTATAGATATGTATGCTAAAAGTGGGCAACTCAGTTATTCTGAGAAATGCTTTTATGAGATGGAAAATAAATGCACTATCTCATGGAATGCAATGCTTTCGAGTTATGCTATGCATGGCCAAGGTGAAGTTGCCCTTGCCCTTTTTTTCACTTATGCAAGAGACTCATGTCCCTGTTGATTCAGTTTCCTACATCAGTGTATTATCTGCCTGCAGACATGCTGGTTTAATTCAAGAAGGAAGGAATATTTTCCAGTCTATGACTGAAAAGCACAATCTTGAACCAAGTATGGAACACTATGCCTGCATGGTTGATCTTTTAGGCTGTGCTGGTTTATTTGATGAAGTTTTGTGTTTAATTGATAAAATGCCAACAGAACCTGATGCTCAAGTCTGGGGAGCCCTCCTGGGAGCATGTAAAATGCATTCCAATGTGAAGTTAGGAGAGGTTGCCCTTCATCACCTCCTCAAACTTGAACCAAGAAATGCAGTTCATTACATAGTTTTGTCAGACATATATGCTCAATGTGGTAGGTGGATCGATGCTAGGAGGACAAGATCAAATATGACCGACCATGGATTGAAGAAAAATCCTGGATATAGTTGGGTTGGAGCTCATAAACAAGGACTATCCCTTTCTGGCAAATGACAAATCCCAACCACTGCTAACCATAAACAATCTATTTGCAAATAGAGAAGAACCTGTCATGACTCATAACATGTTTGACAAAAATAAAAAGTTATTAGCATTCTTATTGTCTTACTTTTTTGGTAAGCGGGTTTACATTGTAAAAGGTAATATGTATATCAGGAAAAAAAAATAGTATTCTGAGTACATTACATATTTTAGTAGATATATCATTCATTTTATATTTTACAGGTCATTATAGTATGTATGAAACCAGTAGAATAAATTATGCTTTGCTGGTGGACCAAGTTACCTAGCAGCCAGCAAGTTTCTATTGATGTAACAATCAAAGAAATTAAGTTTCAAACTGTCTAGTGAGGTAGTATTTAAGTAGAGTTACGCTAAAATACTCTTAAAACTTAGTTGCTGAACAAAAAATCACAGACCATTGAAACTTGAAGGGCAATCCAAAACTTGAGACATGTGGTACCTACATTATCTTTAATGTACCGTTCGGTAGAATGGAAAGAAAGTTAAATGAGATGAAAGTTTTGAACTAAAGTAAAGTGTAAAAGTGTAGATTCCATCTTAATGTTCATTTCTTCTCTTTTCCACTTTATTTCTCTTCAAACTAACCCACAACATTTTTTTAAAATTCTTATAGGCTACTTTAAAAACAACCATGTTCAAGACATGATTGGATACTAGAGGAATTAGAACCATAGTTGGGAGACAAACCCGTACATTTCAAAATTTGAAACACTTGAAAATAAGTAAAATCATGGAATTTCAGTCCTTTTGAAATGTTCATATATACAACAAAAATATCATTCAAGTAATCAATCGACTTAATACTTTCACTTTGTTGCGTGAAAATAATAAATAGGTATAAACAAGGTGGGTCAAAACTGAAAAGAGTTCAAAGATTTATCTCTTCTTCTCGGTGTTGCATCATCTCCACGCCGAAAACGCCTTCCCCTTTTATAACATACTCGCAAGAAGAGTGCGGCAAATGAGGAGCAAACACAACTCTCATTTTCCTCGTCTTCACCGGCGGCTCATCCTCATCCTCATGCCTCGATAAAAACAGTCTCGAGTTAACACAATGGGCCCAAGCCAGGCCCAACGCAGGACAAACCCTTCGACCCGAAGAATAAAGCCCATTACCCAAACTCCCAACGCTCACGGCACCATCACCGATCAAATCCACAACCTGGTTCGTCACCACCACCGCAATCCCAAACCTCTTCGCCAACCGCCGCAATCCCCCGGAGATTCCGAAAAACAGCGAAGACCTCCGCCGGAGATCCGATCCGGTGTTCTCGAAATCGGAGCGGAAAAGCGCGGCGATGGAATCAATCACGATGATTCTCACCGGCCGCCACGGCGATTTCGAGTGCAAGAGGAAATTCTCGATGGTTGGGATTAGGTTGAGTAATTCGTGAGCGGAGTGGACGGCGCGTAGGAAGACGCGGTCGCAGGGGTCGGAGCAAGGGAGGTCAGGGTGGGAGGCGCGGAAGGCGCGTGAGAGGTGGCGGAGGCGGCGGAAGGGGAAGGGGAACTCGGTGTGGATGAAGATGGAGGAGGCGGAGAGGCCGCCGTGAGAGGGGGGGGAGCTGGGCGGAGAGGGCGAGTTGGAGGCAGAGCTGCGTCTTGCCGCAACCGCTCTCACCGACGAACTCGGTGACGGAGTCGCAGGGGACGCCGCCGGCGAGGCAGCGATCGAGTACGGGACAGCCCAGGGTGCACTTCTGGGTGCGGTGTTGCAATTGCAATAGGTTCTCTGCCTTCATCTCGCGTCGCGTCTCTCTATCATTTCATTTGAATTCTCGCGCTTAAATGCTAATTACCTTGTTAGTCAATAAGTCACTCGTGTCGTCATCTTATTTTTAAACTTCAGAAAGACAAATTTAATCGGATTCTATACTTTTTATTATATATATATATAAAATAAAGAGGAAAGAATTTAAGAGTTTTTAATACTAACCTACATGCTTACAGTTTCTTCTTCTTCTTCTAGATTTCACGATATAAGAACATATTTCTTTTAAAATAGTTAAAAATATTTTAAAGATACAGTGAATAGTCACTTGTGTGTGTGGTCATGGATGAAGCGTAAGGGCATGCTTGCTTGAGAGGGTTGGCGAATTTGGTTTATAACTCATCGTGGCTTGTGCTAATGCGGGGTTTTTTTCTCAATGTGCGTGGTGGCTAATTTGGACCAAGTAAAAGATTTGTTTTATGGGAATTTATTGTATCAGATGGGGCAGGTTGTTTAATGAAGGTTGATGGTGCTGGGTTTTTTGTCTCAATGGGGTTTTTTTTATTATTTATCAAATGGGGGTAGAAAAAAAAATTATCATTTGGGGTAAGTTGTGTCACATGACACGACTTTTGAGTTAGAAGTCGTGTCACGTGTCACAATTCTTAAAATTATTTTGAAAAAAATAAAAATTGGTCGTTAAAAAATTGGTCGTTAATTTTGTTCTTTATTTTAGTTTCTAACACTTTTTCCGACAGAATAGTGTAGTCACAAACATAACTGAAAAAAAATCATAATATTCTGTCGCAAAAAGTATTAGAGACCGAAATTAGCGACCAAAATTTTAGCGACCAATTTTTATTTTTTTCAAAAGAAATTAAGAATCGTGCCACGTCACACGACTTACCCCCAAATGGTAATTTTTTTCCCCTACCCCCATTTGGTAAATAAAAAAAAACCCCTTAGTGGGGTAAAAAATTAGAGAGATGATAGATATAGTATTTTGGCTAATTGATGCAATTGGGTCTGGGTTACTATTGTAATAGGGGTTATTATATATTTTTACTTGAGGATGGTAAAAAATTAGTATATAACCTTGCTAATTTTTTTGAGTAAATTATACTTGCATTTTCTGTGTTTTGCTTAAATTTTATTTGATATCATTTTCTTTTTTCACATTACTTTTATCCCCTTTTGTTAAAGCAGTTAACTAACGTTAATTAAAATATGTGAACAAAAAAAAATTGTTCTTATATTTTAATTGTAAAATCTAAATTATCCCATACCAATTAGTTTCAAAATTCAGGGTTCACGTTCCATTATTCTTTCTCATTCACGAGTACTGTTCATCTTTCTCTCACGACGTTCACGTTCCATTCCTCTTCACCGTTCGCGAGTTCTTACTGTTTCTCTTCGAGTTCACGAGTTCTCCATTATTCCTCTTCCTCTATCATTATTTGGTATTGTTTTATACTCAGTTTTTGATTGTAAACATTATTGATAATTTATTAGTATGATAATAATTACTTGTAAGGAATTTTCAAGAACACAATGAAAGATAATGGATCAATAACCAAATTCATAGTGAAATATAATTTTGCCTTTGTTCCGTAATGAAAATAACATTTATTTTACAGTCTACTGTTTGGGTTATTATCAATCTCTATTTAAAGAAGCATATCATGGGTGACTATCCAACAAAACTAATTTTGAAATTAAAATTAATGTGTCAAAATAATTTAATTATGCATGTTGGTTTAAATTGTCATAACTATGTTACATCATCAAGGAAAATGAAATGTATAATTTTCTAGATGAAATTGGACGAATGATAAATAAATTGAACTGAACTACTCAATCTTTTCAGTTTAATATTATGATGTGTCTTGTAGCTCTTGATTAAGATATTATATTAAACACCTTGTCATAAAAAAATTTTCAAAAAAATGAGTTAAAAACACAAATGCAGGAGCAACACTAAATTTGAAACAAATGATCATATTCAGTCAGAGAAAAAAATTGAACTAAAAAATTGAAAAAGAAGAAGGAAAGGTGTTAACACTGCGTATCAAGAAGGTAGGTTCATGTCTAATAAAAAGCTGAGTTCACGTCCAATTACAAAAAGAAACAAGAGTCTTAAAATATTTTTAAGTTGAGAAGAAGAAGACGAAAATATTTTAAACATAAAATTTCATTAAAAGTCATATGACCAACATGTGTCTAATTTTTATTAAATTATTAAATGGTGTTTAGGACGGAAGGGATTTGAGTATAATATGAGATAAACAATTAATATATTTTTTGTAGAGTGTAAAAAAAAAGAGGTATCAAATGAAATTTACTCTAATTTTTTTTGTTGGAACAAATATCCTCTTGTTTATGGGTTCAAGGTACCCTTGTGCCGTTTTAATACTATGCATTTTTCCCTTTTTTTTTTTTTTAAGTATAAATTAGTGTTTACAATTGAAATTGTAGATCATGTTGTCAATTATATTAATATTATCTATGATAATAAAACGGTATCAAAGAAACATATCGTCCAAGGGTCCATAGCTCAGTGGTAGAGCATTTGACTGCAGATCAAGAGGTCACCGGTTCGAACCCGGTTGGGCCCTTTTTTCCATACCTTTTTTCTTTTATTTTGTTGGTAACCCTGACAAGTTACAACGCTTTTGTGCCTCACTATGTAAAGAAACACAAACACTTTGTACAAAACAGTGCATTCCTCTACCATAATCAAACAGTGGAGTAATTTCATTCTAAAGAAAACAAGTACCATATTAAAATCACAAATAATGAAATAAATGTTTTCTTAAGTAATAAAATATATAAATTAAAATATAAATTTTTTTAAATGTTTAGTTTTTTAAAAAACTTCTAATTAGTTTGATAACATTGAGTATTGATTAAAATAATTAAGTCAGCTAAACATTTCTTTTGATTGAATTCCTATTTTAAAAAAACAATAAGTTCATTTAATATGCATTACAAAATAAAATACACGTAAGAGAGTATATATATAAGGATGATTCTGCTTCCGAGAATGAAACTCGGACTTATAATATAAAAGTGAATTTACAAAAATTTTTATTAGAAAGATAAAAAGATAATTACCTTGAGAACAGAAAATGCAATTTTGACTATCTCTATGTTCGAAGTCAAGTTTTGATTTTGAACATGTATTTTCTAATTTTCACATCAAATTCGCATAAAAACGTAAATGCTATAAATACTTCCATTAAATTGGACGTCAGTACATGGTTGAAAACACTAAAACAGGAGCGCACTTAATATTTGGATGATAATTTGTTAATATATTAATAATTAATTGAAAACTGGATATGTCTGATAAAATGATACTTATATTTTAATCCAGAGCTTCTTATTATGAGGGTAATTATGAACATACATTGCGCATTAGTAACTTATAGAGCGTACTTGTTTCATCCCGTTTGATTTCTTCCAACAGCTAGTACATTTTGGAAACTGTAAGGAAACGTTGTATTATCATTTTAGGTAGGTGCTAACGGCTAACACACAAGCTAGCCTTTTTGATCATATGGGGGTTAAAAATATCGGTAATTACTATATAGGGTAGAGTTCAAATTATTTATCATTTGGGATAAGGTATCCCACGTGTATCCACTTTCATAACTTTTATTTTTTTCTGTTTTTTAAAAGAAATTCATTACTTTATTTATGATTTTATGGTGTATTTTTTATTTTTACATTTAGAAGTCGTAAATACATTTATGACTATTTTTTTTGTTTGAAAAATGCGTTCAAAAGTCATAAAGATATATACGACTTTAAAATCGTATATATTTACAACTTTAAAGTCGTGTACCTTAAAGCTTACTAAATGCATCCCATTTTTGATAAGTTTCTCAGTAAAAATTAAAACTTGCTAATTGCACCCCATTTTTATTAAGTATACTCCAATCTTTTCTTTTAAATCTTAAATTTCAAATGATAATATTTTTAAAACATACTCCAAATAATTACGATTGTGTTAACAAAAGTAAAAATATTATATTTGTAAAAATTCATTAACAAAATCAATATATTTAATTAACAAAATCAAAATAAATATATGTTATTTCATATTTTACAAGTTAAAATTATTACCAAAATATTTTCATCCAACAATAAATCTCTAGAAATTTAAATTTTAACATTACTACAAAAATTTACAAAATTAATTAAAATATTAAATATAATTCAAAATAATTGTAACATAAATTACTAAAATACTTAATAAAATAATTTAAAAATATTTACAAAATATTAAACAGTATTAAAAAAATAAAATTACTTATATTTTTAAATAATAAAATTAAACTATTTGTATCCGTTTTTAAAATTAATTAAACGAAAAAAAACTAAAAACCAATCAAAAAACTTCACAATAAAACAAATAAAAGTAATTATAAAATATTTAATATACATCCATATATACATATATATACTTAACAATATATATATATATATATATATATATATATATATATAAAATTATCGTTTGAAAGTCATAAATATAATTAAGAATTTAAATTCATAAATAAAGTTACGACTTCACTTAAAAAAATAAAAAATATAAAGACGTGACAGGTAATACGACTTCTAATTTAAAAGTCATATCACATGACACAACTTACCCTCAAATAATAAATAATTTGAATACTACCCAAATATGATAATTACTATTTTTTTGACCCCCATATGGTGAAAAAGCCTACATGTCCCTTATTTTTTTTCTAACCATTGGATTATGAGGCATGGTATTTTAAGAGGAACAATGACAATTTTTTTAAACTTCCATCAACACAAGTTCTCAACTTCAAATTGGATTAAAATCACCATTCATATTTCTTAATTTTCCAATTAGAAAGTAATACGTGACTAAAAAAACTAAAGACATGTTTGAATAAATTTCTTTAAAAACACTTGTAAAGAAGAAAATAATAAGATAAATTTCTCCATAAATGAAAATAAACTCTCCAATTAACAAATCGTTAGCTAATTTGTAAAAGTTCGCTAGTAAAATTTCTCTAAAGATGAGATGAAATCTATAAATTAACTAATAAAAAATTCATTTTAACTTATGGAAAAACTCATTTTATTTTCTTCTCCAAAAAACATTTCAAGAAAAGCTTTACCCAAAGAGGTTCTAACCTTTTATCTTGGTTTTTTTTTTTTTTTTGCTAGTGTCACTTTAATAAATATATTATAGTGTATGACCATGTGTTATCCCGTGTATAACTTGTACAGGTAAAAGACACGCACTGTCACCTCACGAAAAGGGTGAGAATGAATCAGAAGAATCACACCAACCACCGCAGGTACACAATAAAATATTTTCTTTCATTCCATCTGTGCTAACAGTCTACAAAATTCAATGTCCAAAATATGATACCACCATGCCCAACATAATAACCTGGAGGAAAAAATGCTAGCAACTCAAATCTGACACTTTTCAACACTATCGGATAAAACCTCATGTTGGTCAACTTATATAGGGATTGAGTTTAAGTTATTTAGTGATGCCAACACAAGATTTCACCTAATAACAATAAAATGTTGAAAATTGTTAACGAGTAAGTTACCAACATTCCCCTATGGTGGAATGGCCTTCAAATGTGCTAGTACTATTTTGTTTCTCATTAAGCAAGACGGCAAAAACAGAAAAGATTCACTATTCTATAAAGTTTGACAACCTATAATCTATTTGTGCCTTCACCTAACAAGTAATCAGACATTGCAATATACTCATACCTTATTTACCTTCCAGAACAAAAGTTTGATATAGGTTCAACTCTCAAAAACCTGAAATTTCTGTCATTCGAACTGCTTCCAAAAGGTGGAAATATTGTAGCATTTAAAAAATCATCTACATGTTGAGGCCTTGTGATAGAAGCAAAACTGGGACCAAATTTCCCGTGAGCAATTATGTTGATCCTACCAACCTGACTTTCAATCAGTTCCTAAATCTTTAGTTAACAGTTCAATACCCCTTTGTTTTGCTGCATCAACAGCATCTTTTGCATCTCCACTGGTCATATACAGCTTATAGAAGCATTTCCACAACATGATAGAAAATGGATACACTGATAGAGCTCTTCTATAAAACCTGTCACATATTGTCTCAATGCCCATAGAATTGTGCAAAAGCTCTGCAGCTTCCACCCAGACGTATTCAGGTGGTATTGGCATGGCATCCAAAATTGCATTTAGCAGGTTTGAACAAGCCCAAAACCATAGACTGGCTGAGTTGGAGTCAGAATTGTATTCCTTGGTTAGTAGCTTGCAAACAGCAATAGCTAATTGGAAGTTGTGAGGAACAACCTCCATAATGGCTTCAACAAAATCCACCAGATGTTTGGGGTCACTAACAGTTTGGGGTAAAAGAGATGAACCAAACCATGACTGAAGTATCAAATTTAGCAGAGAACAGTCAAATGAAACTGGACATAATATGTTGCCAATAAGATGCTGTACTCTTGGCTTCTTGATGTTGTCAACAAATTTTCTGGTCAACACCTTGGGGACTAGCAATGCCTGAGAGGAACCATCTGCATACAACTCCAAAATCTTCTTGATGGCACCATCAGAACCATCCTCCTTCAACCTCCACGCATCATAAACCAGAAACATCACATATGTCTTCATACATTGCTCTAAACCTCCAAAACTAGCAGTACTCTTAGCCTTGTCAAAAGCTATGCATGCTGCTGTTTTATCATTCTGTAAAACATTATAGAGTGACAGATTAAGAAATCCAAACATCATATCTATCTGTTTATGATCAGAACTGGATCTGTCTGAAACAGATTTTGAATCCAATCCCAATGAGCCACAAGAATTACCATCATCAGTGATCTCCATCCCTTCATTTGGGAGATTTTGTACTTGCCAAATACATTCGAACCACCGGACTGTAATTGCTTTTGCCAGATCAATTCTTCGATTGTGGATAGCATTTTCAATGTACTGATTCCAGATGCACTGGATTCCAGGAAGTTCTTTTGGCCATTTGTTAATGGCTTCCTCAAATCCCATGAAACCATCAACATCAATATCCTGTTTCTGTATACGAGCTGATGCCAGGACCAATTCTATGCAGGAAGGATACAGCTTAACATATTTATCCAGCAAATCTCTAGAGCATTCTTTGTTATCAAGAGCAGCCATGCATCTGATATGATTGAGAGCAAAAAGTTGAGCAGACCTGAGATTAACTTCACTTTTTACAGATTCATTATAGACAAAAGAATCAATAGATTCAACAGCTGTTTCCACAAGTTTAATAGCCATCTCCTTGTCATCTTCAGATAAACTGACATCGGGCCATTCAATATCAAGGAGACCTTTCTCAGATTCAAACTTCTGAACAACAGCATCAGGCAGTCTCCTGTAAATAACTAAATAAACACAACAAATCCAGAATACACATTTGTCAGAAACTGTTAAGCAATTGAGTATTTCTGAGAGTGATGGATGATGAGGCTCATTGGATTTTGTTGTAGTAGGGAATATTCCATAACTTCTTTCAATGGCCTTCTCAACATTCCCTGACATGCATAAGCAATGCATCATCTGTAAAAACAGGTCTAAGATGCATGGACTTTCATGTATTATGTCCTTGGGACTGGCCGATGCATGCTGACAGAGCACTGAGAGAGCAGTATCATAGGCAACCAATCGGTCAGCAAGCTTCCCCCGACTATTGATGTACATGAGCCACAGCACATAAGATTCTTCACAGAGCTTAACCTGGAAAACAACAGTTAAGTGTTTTCACAGCACACTTTCAGTTCTCAAAAGAATAACATGCTAACAAAAAGTTAAAAAGGGATTAAAGTAGAGACCAAAAAGATAACAAAAGGCTTGTTCTTCCCAAACAACATAAGGAAACAAGAATTGCATTGAATTCTCTCTTGTATGGACAAAAGGCCAAAAGAAGAAAAAACACAATGGCCCACTTTCCTTCTTAGATTATTTGTCTAGAAAGATTTATAATTCATCCATTCACGCCCATCACTACATGAATATACTTGGTAACAACCAGTTTTTATAAAATGATAGACAGGTTCAAACAATTCATTACTCCCTTATACAACTCAAAGTTTTCCTTATGATATTTAAAGTGATGGACAACATGCATTTTGGACTTGTGTTTTTACTTCTATGTGGAAAAAATAGAAACAAGTAGGAGAAGCACCATTAGTTATTACACAAACCAAACCACAAGACCTAAAAGGTAATTCATAAAGTCTCTGTAGATTTCCTGAGTTTATCAACAATAACAAAACTCTCAAAAACTCCCCATGTTCCTTTCAGAAGAAAGAAATATTCTCCAGGGCACACTCCACATAAAAGTAGGAAGCAAAGAAAAACATACCGCACACAAGAACATGTCATCCTTTTCATTTGGCTTCAAATTTCCACAGTAAATGAGTAGATAAACAATCCAGAGAACCACAGATGTTGGATCATTGTCCAGAGCTTTTGACAGCACAGACAGAGCCTGAAAAATCCAAATTTTGAGATGGAGATAGATGGACAAATTGTAACACTAACCATCCAGACAGTGCATATACAACTGTTACCTTTCTTATACCCTGCAATTTATTAATTTCCTGGTTGAGAATAAGAAGAGCCATCTCAACAACTTGTTCAGTATCAGCCATAGCCTGCTTAATTTGATTCTAAGTATACAATAAATAAAGAGGAAGTTAGCATGAATTAAGAAATACAAATAAACCATAAATTTGAACTAAGGTATCAAAGCCAGATCAATCAAGATGCGTTGACCAGGGCAATTGTTAAATACACGTTATAGCAAATAGCCAATAAGAGGAAAAGGAAGTTCTTGATAAAACTGGAGGGGAGAAAGAAATCATCATACAAAACCAATACTTTCCCACTCATTTAAAGTTCCTAGCAATATAATCACGACTAGAAACTCTTTGCTTAGTTCATTAAGTTACACAAACAGCCAACATATTATATGTACATGCACTGGCATGCACAGGTACACAAATTATAAGAATGGTTATATTTCAAATATTAAGTTTTAGAAAGTGGACCATTGAAATATTCAAAACCATAATCTCATAACTAGCATGGAAGTGTGACACTAAACAGAAGCACAAAAGGTATAAGAAAAAAAGAACTAGATATTCTCAGGCATCTGACCTAGAATCCACTAGGTAGAAACTTTGAATTTACCAGAACAAAAGGAAATTTCTTGGAATAATATAGACTGGCTATAAAAATAATTTTTTTATCTTGTTTTACAAATAGTAGGTCCCTCTATAGGTACCATAAAACTTTTTGGCAGGCATGCACTTTTCTAGGACTTTTCAATAAACCATCGAAAGTATAACCAAATAAAATCCTAAAATGATTCTACAAAACCAAAATAAAATCATCAAAAATCAAACTAGAATTAAGTTGACCGATTTTGCTCACTTCTGCATAGTGATAACCTTGGAGTCTTGGACAGAAGCATAATTAAAGAGATAATAATTGAAAACCAATAGAAGTGTACTAAACAAGGGGGAAAAAAACAATAGTTAAAAGCAACAAACCCCAGTTCCAGTTCTCCAATGAAAAGAAGATAATTGTGTGTTACATGCCCCATGGACCTCTATGCGTTCATCGCCACCATGCAATAATGGACCATCAGCACGTAAACCATTTGCAAGCAGATTTGATGTTGCTAAAGTAAGGGTGAAATGCTTCTGCCAGCATTGAGCATTTCTATGTGCCACAACAGGTTTATATGCAAATTGATCTGCTTTCAGAGTATCTAAACCAACAAGGTAAGTTGGCAGAATCGTAGCTTTGTGACACTTGGGAACTTTTGCCACACCATTAGAGTTCTGTTGATGCAACGGTAATCTACCTTGACAATCTACCAAAATAGTGTATAACAATGTCTTCAGAAAATAAATCTTAATAATATATTAGAAAATATTGGAAAGTAGCTGATATCAAAATGAAATCATACTTCATAATTTGTAATTGAATTCCATTTACCAATATTAACCTCTGCTTGTAGCTAATAGTCAATGATGGAGAAAAAAAAAGCCATTTTCCGTGTAAATTAGTAGTTTTAATAGTTTAGTCTGAAATCTGAATTATTTAAGAGTACTAGATATTGGGAGCTGGCACTAGTTAAGCAACTAAATAACCAAAGGACAGTGGAATCATTTAATATATCAGAAAGCCAAAAGGCATTATTTATTTTCTTTTTGAGAAATTAAGAGGATTTTTTCATTAAATATTGTTCATGGAAAGTATTAAATGCCAATAAAACAGAGCCATCAAGGTACTTGCTAATGCATTATATATTGAGCTTTGTTATTCATACAACAGTTTATATACAACATTTTTTCTCTTTACTTCTCTTTTGTCTCTCTTTCTCTCATTGTTGCAAAATGTGCTGTACAAATAACACTTCTCTAAGATATTTTAGCTACTCAACAGTCTTTCTTCTTTTTATGACATTTCTCTTAGACATTTTGGAAAAAAAAAAGGTCTCTATTTGTCTGTCATTTTAAAATTCTAAGATGACATGAATTACTATTTTCTCAATTGTACCTTGTAGAAAAAGAGAAAAACAACAGCATACGAAATGTCAGAAGTAACAACATTACGAAATTACAAATAATTTGAATAAAAATGAAGAGATTAATTAATTTTCTTATCTATGCACACATCCCACGGAAAATCAACTTATCCCAACTTTTTTCCCTATTAAAAACTTTATTATTTCTGGAACAGCTCCATGTTTGAATGCTCTAATAATTGAACTATTCTAACCAAAAACCTGACATGCTTTAAACTAGATATAAGCTATTATTTACACCCAAACCTCAATTCTGGTGATAAAATATAACTATAATAACATAATTCCTCCCAGATGCACTCATTTCTACATAGTATCATCTGTTTATCCTTCACTAATGTATATCTTATGCGCAAACAATATACACTTCAACTATGGAAAGCACCCAAAATATACAAATACAAATATGTGTGTGTATATATATATATATCACATGGAAGTTTTCATAAAGTTCCCTCATATAACAAGGATGAAGACAAGACAAATAGGTTTTAAACTATTTTTTATACCTTCATTTTTAGAACCAGTGTGCTGAATGTTTTTATCACCATAGTCCTTAGCATGCTGCCAGGGACACTCGTCATTGTTGCATTTTCCTCGCAGTTCATACATGCAAAGCGGCCAAAATGGATCAACTGAAGTACTGCAGCTGTAAGAGCTGTTGTCTGAGATTAAATTTCCTACAGTGACAGGCATTGAGATTGCTAACACATTGCTAAACTTTGTTTCATCAGAACTGAGAGAAGTAGCATTTTCATTTTGACCATCATTAGCATGAATAAACATATTTTTACTCTGTAATTGATTTGAATTGAATGGAAACATTCCTCTCAGATCACTGAATGCACTCCTAAAAATCAACAGCGGGATGTTCACTTTATTTGTAAGACAAGGCATATCTCCTGAACCAATGCTGTAGTTGACATTCAATGGATTCCCACCAATGTTTTGCTGACTTTGAATATCCCTCAAATCCACAAAGATGCTCCTTTCGGGACTCTCAATGCCTAAAGTTATTGAACAAAATATATTCAACACAAACATGAAAGTTCATCTCAAAAAACTAGATTAAGTAGAACTAATATGAACTTGTGATTCGTCACAGTTATGGACCAAGAGCAACTGGGCTGAGATCTAATTAATCGACCAATACCTATTACCTAAACATGCCAATAGCTAGCTACACTGCAATTGACTATGTTGTACTTCTACATCTCAGACCAAAATATATTCAACTTCCATATTTGAGAGTCCCCTTATCATTGTTTTTCAGTGGTCAGCCATATTATTTAAGCAAATATATGAAGTTTGGTTCTTATATTTATTTTTACATAAAGAACAAGTTTCAAAAATCTTGATATGAGCACACTTTTAACTTTGAACCACTCAATCATAGATAGACTTGGAGTACCATCATAAAACTGTGCAACCAGCAACTGATAATATATTTCTCTACAACAGGCACCTTATCAACAATTTCTATGCACCACAGGAAGGATCACATGGATTAAATAAAGGAAACAAATTGTATCCAAAAAAAATTGACAGGGATAAAAACATTCCATCAAATATATAATAGATGCTTTAAGCACGTTGTAATTAGAAACAGCCAACAGAAGACATAAGTTATAGTAAAATATATGCACCAAAAACAGTATTCACATTGAACTGTTTTTTAAGAGTAAGTCTTGACTGACTCATCAAGATATTATATCACAGATTCACAAATACACATATACAAACTAAGATTTTCTGTTTTTCTTTTTCATTAACAGTTGATACAATCCTACTAATCCAATATATTTGGCACCAAAACCATTCGTGTTAGAAAAAAATTAAATAATAAAGCTGAGAAAAATAAGATTATGTTTTAGCAAAAATGTAGAAAAGTGAACTGCAGGGGAGAGGGGCATAGACAACAGCATATGAATTATACAGTTTACCTAAGCTACATTACACTGAGTCAGGATTCAGAATCAGCAACACAGACTTAGCAGTTGTATCTATATAGGGAAAACAACACAACACAGCACACTTAATGAAAATAAATAAATAAATAAAAACCTTTAACATCAGTATCTTCCGCCCTAGAGAATGGAACAGCAACATTTTTATGCACCTGGGTTTTCTCATTTCCAACCTCATTTTCAGCCCCTCTTTCGGCAGCAGGCTCTACATCATCACATGGATTGCTACTCTTCTTAGCTCTTGCCTCGAATCGTGCAAATAATTCAGATCTTAATTTTGCTTCAAGAAGCAAAGTATCCTGGGGACTATCATTGGTAAAATCTGCATTTGATGTTGTATCTGTGTCCACTAATTTGGACTTTGAGTTTTGTTTTCTATGATACTCAGCATCACGATGATTAGAAACATGTCCAGGTGGAGAAATCTCTTCATTTTCATTAGCTGCTGTATCTAATTCATCCGAAGGAGAGTAAAATCCATCTGCAGCATAATTATCCCTTTGAGGCAATGGCTCTGAAGTACTGGCATCTGGTTCACCACAAGGTTCAGACCCTAAATTTGCTCCAGTAACATGGTGATTGGATATATTGGAATGCCTATTATTGATGCCTCGATTATTAGAATCAAAACTTGGATTGTTAATATCATTATAGTCAGCAGCCTGTCTTTGACAGCTTGATGTGGGCATTTCGTATCCAAGTCCAGGTAAGAAATCCAACCCTATATCAGGATGTTGGTGCTGCCCTGAAGACCAAGAGAAGCCAGAATTGTTTAAAATTAAAGATCGTAACTTGGCGGAATACAATTCCCTTTTATGATAAAGATTGGTGCATCGAGCATTAGCCTCAAGCAAAGACCTCTGAGCTTTAAGATATGCTTTAAGTGCACTTCTTTCTTCAATTTCACATTTATGCCTATGTTCTTGAGCTTCCTCCAGTTCCTTGTCTATCAATTCTTCCATACCAAAAAATGACTGTAAATCTATACTGTTATGCTCTGAGACATTTACATTGCCATTATGATTCAAAAGAACTGCATTGCTTAATGCTTCCTACATGACAAAGGAAAGGAGAGAAGAGAGTCAAACAAGATGAAAATTGAAAAACAAGGAGGACTATAATGTCATATATTACAGTGGCCTCTTTTTCAATGTTTAATACCAGAACTTTATTCGGGGAGGAACTTGATGGATAAACAAACCCTACACTATTCTGCATTGTTAAAGACAATAGAAACAACATGATATTAAGAAATTCAAAATTATACTAGAATCACTGCTATTGTGTCATCAAAAGTTTAACTTAGTTGATATATGACCTATTGAGACATAAACTCTTTTAAGAACAACAATGAAAACAGCACACTGATTACAAGTTCCAAAGGTCCATACTTCACTTATAAATAATAACAGAGAGTCAGTCCATTATAGGCCAGCCAAAGTAAATTACAAATATCAACTGATGGAGTTTTTAGTGAAGTCACCAAGTAAAAAGGCAAATGTCATGCGTAGCAAACTATAACTTATGGGCAATCTCTGAACAGAAAAACACAGGCATAGCGGAGTCACTAAATAAAAGCAATGTCCTGTAAGTAAAAAAAATGAATTATAACTCACGAAATTTTTCGGCACACTACTGGAACTCATATTTGCTGGCAATGCGTTTTGGTTGAAAGCAATGGAAGGGTCCACCAGCCTACTACTCTTCTCGGTTTGATTGCAACCATAATTGCCGTCACCTACACAGTAATTAGACCATGGGAGATTCTACACAGAAAATATAACTAAAACATGTTTCACCGGCTGGTATTTGGGCTAGGTTGCAATCAAATGATCAGTTTTGTTATAGTTACCCAAGTTGTTTAAATAAAAAACCAAGTCCTGTAGGATTAGACGATAATGTTTTACACATTCCTATGACATGGCAATATGATTTTATATTTTGACTAAAAATACTTGGCATCAAATTTGCAATGCCACTTGGAAGCACCTTTACATAAACTTGAGATCAGAATATGGAGATGTGATAATGAAATACTATGTGATAAAAGTTTTTGAGTTATTGAAATGAAAAAACAACATTGGGAGAAATTTGTTCAATTTTAGGGATTTATAAATCTGATGGAGAGTACAAGTAGCTTCTTAAAAAATTTATTCAATTTTAAGAAATCCAGAATAGTACAACAAAGTTTTTGAGCCAATTTGCAGACCAGAATTATTTAAGATACAGATATAAAGGTAAAGTATTTACCGTTTCTTGATCTACGAGGCATATTTTCTAATGAGTTGTCAAGATGTTTGTCAGGTTGCTTTTGTGATGTGGTAGTTTTTGGCTCTGCTCTACATAATGGAGTATCTTTTTTGCCATGACCAACTTTGTTTATCTCCTGAGGATGATAGTTTTCTAACGTAGAATCTTTTGGTGGCAACAGAGATTTAACAGCGGGAACTGCTTGCTGACTATCAACAGCTTGAGAGGTACCATATGATGTGCTAACTTTCAAGCGCTTCCTATCTGGCTCTTTTGGCTCCAATTGTGCAGGTCCAGAGGAAACTGGAGTACTTTTTCTAACCATGTTCTTTGAGTTGATGGCATTGTGGTCCCTAACCAAAACTGAAGCACTCTCCTTATTTTGCTGGGCTGCCTTCAGCTTGAGTTCACTTTCCCTAAGTGCAATCTGTTGCCGCAAATCCTGAAGTTTATTGTCATTTGACACCACTCCTTGATCACGTCCACGCTCTCGGTTTGCTAAATTTTTGTTCACTGGATTGAAATTTCTAGCTCGTGATCCTTGTACTATTGGCACAGATCCAACACCCTTAGAATTAGTACCAGGGATTTTGGTTGATGATGAGACAAATGTGCGACTTAAGGATAATCTCTTGGGCACTTCCTTGGGTAAACTTGTTTGCCGTAACTTGTTAGGTTTTTCCAAGGATGAGCTAGCCCTCTTTGTACTGCTATCCAACCTAGATGCATTGCCTTTAGCTTCAAAGTCGCTACCACTGTCATCATCAGAGAAGCTTATGACAAGATTTTTATCAGTGCCCACATGACCAGTCCACAGAGAAGATTTAGGGGGTAATTGGTTCTTTTTTATGTCCTTCTGTGCAGTTGGTTGTCTGGTCGTTTGCAACTGTACATTACTGGAGCCTGTAAAATATTGCCACAAAATTTACCCTCTATTGTAACAGCCAGTAAAATGATGTGAACAGTGAACTCAAATATGACACGTCCTCTGTCTAAAAGAAGAGAAAATATCCTTGATGTCCGAAAAAGCACCAACATAGGTTTCAAAGGAAAAATACATTAAAGTGGTCTTATCCAACACATAAAACTAGAGATCAAATAAACATACATAATACATATATCATCAGAATCAGATAAGCACATTTCTAGATCTTGTCTTGTAACAGTTAAAAGATTAAATTTCCCATTATTCATAAACCATACCAATAAGCCCAGGACAAGTCAGATACTGATGGAGAGTTCAAGATGATGCCAGAAGAAAAGAGTGATGCTCTCATTAGGGGAGATTATTGGTATCAACTATTCAGATAATCCACAGTACAAGGCTAACACACTCAAGTTTTCCTTTAATTGAAAGTTACCAACACTTACCACCCTGAATGTTTTGTGTACTCTTTTGCACCAATGGAACAGAACCAGACCCTACAGCAGGGATGGATTGCACAGTAGAGCTATCAAGGTTTCCCTGGTGAACACAAATTACTCATTAACAAACCGTAGCCAATAACATTTTTTTAAAATAAAAAAAAAAACAAAGAAACAAAATACAAACAATTAAATTGAATTAGCAAGAAGTCAAGAGCAACACGTGCTACCAAAATTCGCTACACTTCCATTTAACAAACTCAAAACCCTACTATGCAGTGTTCACAAATAGGACAAAAACATAACAGAGTAGTGTTCTCCAGAAACTCTCAGATCTACAGCAACTTATATAAATTTACGAACTAGTGGCAGTAAAGGTAAACTACTGAGTCCGAAATCAAAATCAAAATACCAAACAAAACAAAAACACAAAATAAAATCCTATGACTAAGAAACGAACAGAACAAACAGCGGTGCAGCAATGGAATGAGGGAAAAAAAACGAGTCAACGAATGCGAAATAGGAAAAGTTAGAATCGAAAAATGAAAATTAAATGAAAAAAAAGGTAGGGTTTGGTGAAGAAGAATACGTCGTGGTCGTCGTCGTCGGAAGAGAGTTCACCTTCTTCTCTGGTTTGGGGAGGAAGGTCGGGATTAGGAATCTCAAGCGCCGGCGACGTGGTGGTGGAGGCGCGGAGGTTAACGGTGTCCTCCATCGGGCGTGAAAGTGTTTCTCTCTCTCTCTCTTCGGTTTGTTTCTCTCTCTAAAGATGAATGAAGCGAAGGAAAGGGTGAAGCATAGGAGAAGGTGGTAAGAAAAAACAAAAAAGAACCAACGAACTCGGGGCGGGGGGTACTACTGTTTTTGTTTTGCAGAAGCGGAAATCGCTATTATGTCCTCACTTTTGTTACGTTTTTGCGCTTTTGGGGATTACTTCATTATTTTATTGATTATAGTATTGGTTGAGATTTTTTTTGGAAAAATCGCTACTATGAATGAAGGAAAAATTATCCGTTAATAGCACTGACTATTTTTCATTGTGACTATTCTTAGTGGGGTTAAAATTTTTAACAGTTGAATGGGGTTAATTTAACATGTAAAATTCTCTTTAGTAGTATTATTGTTGTTTATTATCTATGACTTTATGTCATTTAGGATTTTTTTCTAAATTTAAACAAATAAAGTATACTGAGACTATATTATTAATCAAAACGCAGTCTCAGTCGCACTCTTTTTAATACACTTTTTTTAAATTTATTCAAAAGGACAATTTTTTATAGATTCGAACTCACGTCTAAATATCAGTGGAACTTGATCAGTTGATCAAAGACGCACACTATATACCACACCACAAACGACCTTCCTCGGAAGTGATTCAGTACAGCGCGTCAGCGATAATAATTTTGTAGCATTCACGTATTTGAAGCGTATATAATCGTCGATGAACATCTGACGGTTGAGATCTTAAACGTGTAAACTGTGCAATCTTCATCTGATGACTTAAAATCGGTGTATGAGTGAATGCGTGGAATGGCGAAAACAGGGAATTAGAGTCTCTCTTTCTTCTCCCTCTCGTACTGCGCCATATTCAAATACACTCACTCGGTGCCAGTGGAACAAAAACACGCACTCACTCACTACTCTTCCCAAAACCATAAAAGCCGTCACTTTCTTTTTTTGTTTCCGACGAGAATGGCCGGTGGCATCGACATGTCCCTCGACGACATTATGAAGCGGTCAACCGCCGCCGTTGCTTCTCGCCGCCGATTCACGGTTGTTCGCAACCCGGCCAGAACGACGCCGTATCCCGTTCTGCAGGTGAGTTAGGGTTTCGTACGTTCCTCTTTTTTCCCTTATTATTATTACTATTATTATTATTATTATTTACTAAGACGAAGAAAAGAGAATGTCAGTGTTCACTCACCGTTTTGTTTGGCAGACAAGGCAAAAGAGCATGGTTGCATTTCCAGAAATGGTTTTGGAGGAGTCAGGTGCGGCTAAGATTGAAAGTGGCACCAAACTCTATGTATCTAACTTGGATCATGGAGTTTCCAACGATGATATCAAGGTATCATCGTCATCCTCATCATCACTAGAATTTCTGTTCCCCCCCCCCGCTTTACTTTTTCACTGTTTAGTTTATATGTGTCATGATACATTTTTCTTTTTCTTTGTACATTTAGTAAATGTTCTTTCATAATGGTGCTACAAATATAGTTTTAGGTCATTCAGTTTTCAGTCAAATTTGGTCATGCTCCCTGTACTCGAATTTCTTATAAATTATTTTATTATTAATTATTAATTAATTTCCTGATTTTCGTCACTCGCCCTAGTGTCTTATGTTTCATAAAGAGAGATGAAATTCACAGATTATAAAAAAAAAAAAATTAGAATCAAAATCATTGTCTTTAAAGTATTGGAACTAAGATCAATTTGGACTGAAAATTAAAGGACCTGAAACACGTTTTACCCTATAATTTTTTATCATTTTGATTCTTAGTAGTGATTACTATATTTGTTTATTTTGTGATTTTTGTTTTCAGCTTTTGTACTCATTCGTGCCATAATTTTGCTCCTTACTTCAAGTGTGTACTGTGTAGCATGCTTGAATCTCTGTATTTTGAAGTTTGCGTCTGTGGAGAGGTGCAGAAAATGTCACTACTTGCTACTGTTTGTTACATATTCGATTAGTTTCTATATCTTTATTAATGTTAAATTTTATGTCATTTCTGATAACAACCCTGTCATTCTTCTGGTTTATGAATTCGAAGTCGGTCACATCTCAGTTTTTTTCCCGTCCTCGGTTGAGGTACAGAAGGCTATATAGCGAAATGGCTTGTATTCAAATATCGAATATATATAAAAAAAAGAAAAGAAAAAGAGAAGACATTGCAACCCCATTTCTTTTGGTCAGTCAAATAATGCAAAGAATTAAAAAATTGTGTCTGACTTTCACAGCTGCTGTTCTCGGAGGAGGGTGAATTGAAAAGGTACACCATTCATTATGACCAGAGTGGGAGATCAAAGGGAACAGCAGAAGTTGTGTTCGTGAGGTACCATGATGCTTTAGCAGCCATCAAGAAATACAACAATATGAGGCTTGATGGAAAGCCATTGCAAATTGAGCTTGTTGGAACAAGTTCGGCTACTCCTGCTATCTCGCCTCTTTGTCAAAAGGTGTCTTATGGATATCTTGATCATAGCTTTGAGAGGTTCCACCGCACTCAGACTCAGAGACGCCACGCAAAAGTAAATGGCAATTTTGGAAAGGTGACTGCTAAAGATCTTGATGATGACTTGGAGAGGTATCACTTAGAGGCTAAGCGGATTAAAAAGCAAAATGGAAAGTGAGATAACCACTGATAGCTTTAATGACTCATTCTGAGTAAATAGGACAGAAAAGCATTGTTTATATAACTTAGTGGTAATATGTCTGGGATTTCTGATTTCAAATTTTTGTTGCAAAATTTTAACTCTGCTGTATCTACAAGTTTGCTATTTGGACATCTATTTTTCAAAACTTAAACGGACGTAGAGTTAGTTACAGGTCAATTTCTTGGTGAAAACAGAATCCAAAGAAATAGTTATTTTTCTTTGGTTTTGGTTCCGATTTTTCAATTTTTTATTTCTTTTTTGTCATCATCCGAACCAAATCAACATCATGAATGATGAAGAACATGTTGGTTAAGCAGCACAATACTTTGACCTGACTGAAACAAACCTAGAAAGATTGAAATTGAACTTAATTGCCAACATGTTTGGCAGTCTTTAAGGGTTTGGATAGCTTAATTGTGACTCTTTTTGCTTGGAAGGGTTTCTAGATTTTATAGTTCCTTGATGCAGTTAACCTGACACACATAATCGAATGAAATCAGACTTCAGTTTTTTGTGCCTAGAAATTTAATTAGTGTTGGGTATGACTCATACTGTGCCGTCAGTAGATAGGCACGGGGGGCCCTGGTGGGGGCTAGGGCAGCGCCCCGGGACTTTTTTCGAAGCCTTGTATTGTTGTTGGCCTCGTGTTTTATTATTTGTAGTTTGAGTTTGGACCCATGAATAGCTACGGTGCTTAGAGTTTTCTAAGCCTATATATTTTCTCGTAATCTGAGTGCAATTGTATAAGTGCGAGGGAATATAGTAAATAACTGGATGTAGCCCACATTGGATGAACCAAGGTAAACTTTGTGTTGTTTTCTTCTTCCCTTTTCTCTCTTCTCGATTGTTGTGTGATTGCTCGGTACCCAATAATTAGCGCATTAGGGTGTAAATCTACATTGTCTCATTCAATTGTCTCTTCCTCGCTTATAGGAGCTACATGGGAATGTTATCTTTTTTAAGTCACGTGATCAAGAAATGTTTGAGAACTTCTACACACTTTGCCAATGGTGGCACTGTTCTCATGTGAGGCTGCATACATTGTAACCTAAATGGGAGCTTGTCAAGCCTATGAACATGGTGCTAAGAACTTTACGTAAGAAATGGATATTAGAATAAGAGAAGAGTCTATGAACATGTTAACAGAAAAGCTAGCTATAATCTTGGCTAAACACCTTGCTACCCATAGAAAAAGTAAACATTTTTTTGGTGAATAAAAAAAAATGTAAGCATATTTAGACAATATTTCACTTGGGGGTTAATAAATGGAAACTAGAGTTGAAATATTACAATACCTAATGAACAAGTGATATTTTTATGAAGTGTCTTTAATCCTTTATTTGGTTGCGGGGAAAGAAAGGGAAGAGTTGGAAGACAATAGGTGAAGAAAGAGAAGAAAGATAGGTAAAAAAATAAATTTTTTTATCAGCAAAGATAATATATATATATATATATATATATATAAGATAGAAAGATACAGTACAAGTAGTACTACAGGGTATACAACCTAGCATGAACAAGAACAGAACCTAGGTGGCTTAAAACACAGAAGAAAAAAGCCAATTGAGTTCTGACTAATAGCTAGAACGAAAAGGAAAAAATACATTCTAAACCCTCCCCTGAAAACCAAAGTTGTCCTTCATGTTACTTGACCAGTAATGGAAAGGAATATCAAAACCTGGCTCCAAATTTTTGAGCCAAGACTAGCAAAAGAACATTGTATCCTCCAGTAGCCTCTGACCATTAAAACCTTCATTATGAAAGACGATTCTATTCCTATGATGCCAAGTACTCCAGGTTAGAACAATCCACCAAATCTGCCATCTATGTAGCCTATTTCCATTTGTATGACAGAAAGAATGTTGATGAAAATGTTCCTTCGGGATTGTCGAGTACACCCCTACAATATTTACCCATGCCCTTGATTCCCATCGCAACGGCAATATGTTAGGACAAGTAAAAAATAAGCAAGACGCATCCTCCTCGTGGCTTCTACAGAAACGACATGAGGCATCAATGATCTCCATATTCCTTTTCCTTAAATTCAGCTTTGTGGGCAATCTATCCTTCAGTAATCTCCATGCAAAACATGAAGCTTTTGACGGGATTTTTAGCTTCCATAACTGCTTGAACACCTCGTCATGGTGTTGGTTTGTGTCCGCCTTAGTGAGAAATTTGTAAGCACTCTCCACAGAGTATACCCTGCTTGGTGCTCCCGACCAAACCCACAAATCTGGTTGCTGTAAAGTGTAAATGCACCACCAACCCCTGGATATCCTCCATGAATTTGATCGTCGTTACAATTTAACCTTCCATAAAGGGTCTCCTCCAACGAAATTGCCATTCCCACCCGTTCTGTGTTAATGACCCCAATTGCTTAATGTATTGTTGGTGCTATTGTGAATTCCGATATAATCTAAGATATTTCTCCTTCAAAGGTACCCTATCCTCCATCCGCCCGTCTTCCCAAAATAACACTTTAGCTCCACAGCCCACCTTCCATCTAAACCCTCTATGGAACCATTCTCCCTTAGTTAACGGATTACGTACGAGACTTAGATTTTTCCACCGCGTAGATTCACTAGCCGATCTCCTTGTCACGTCCAAATTCCTCCAATCTCCATATTTAGATTCCAATAATTGTACCCACAATGCATTAGGGTTATGGAATAAATTCCATCTCCATCTTCCGAGCAAGGCCATATTGAAACTCCCTAGGTCCATAATGCCCAAGCCTCCTTTCTCCTTCGGTAAACACACAGATTCCCAACTCACCCAAGGGATCTTCTTCTGTTCATTGCTGCCACCCACAAAAACCACCTTTGAAGCCTCTCTAGTCTAGTCACAATCTTCTTCGGCACCCTGAAAAAAAAAAAAGAAAAATATAGGGATCGAGTTAAGGACAGATTTAATCAGGGTCACCCTTCCCCCAAAAGATAGGTATTTTTTTTTCCACTTAGATAGTTTCCTCTCACACTTTTTCAATATTGGATCCCAAGTCTCACAACGCCTCGGATTTGCCCTGATTGGGATACCCAAATAAAGGAAAGGTACTGATAACACCTTGCAATGTAAGAAGCTGGCAGCTGATAGTATCCATTGTTCATTCCTCTCGAACGCACCGAAACTGCACTTATTACAATTTATCTTCAACCCCGATACCATCTCAAAGCTCTGAAGCATCACCTTAATAGCTTTAACATTTTCCATCGAAGCAAACCCGAAGAAAATGGTATCGTCAACGTATTGTAGGATGTTGATATCTATCTTGTTCCTTCCCACCTTGAAGCTTTCGTACAGATTCTTCGCTTGAGCTTTTCTCATCAATCCTGTTAAACCCTCTGCTATAATATTGAACAAAAAAGGAGCAAAGGGATCCCCTAATCTAAGGCCCCTTTGAGGGTAAAACTCAGTTGTTGGGCTGCCGTTCACCAAAATGGAGATAGAGGCAAATTTAAGCAGCCTTCAATCCATGAAATCCATTTAGAGCAGAAGCTCATCCTCTTAAAAAAATATGATAATACAAATTGTTGGGTTGAAGAGAAATAAAATGAAATAAAAAAATATCTGAATTAAAATTATTTGATAAACAAGAAAGAAAGAGAAATTAATATTTAAAAAATTATAATATTTTCAATATTAATTTCTTCTGGTATGTTTAGACACATGCCTTCACATTGTGGCCAAAACTTCGGGTTAATTGCAAATAATACTAAAAAATATGAAATCATGAAGGATTATAAGGGTCTGTTAGCCTGTTAGATCACAAACTGTCCTACACAACCATTTCCATCACAAAATCCTGTATACTGTTTAGATAATCTACATTAGTATATATTAATTTCTCAATTCATGTTACAGTTTTCGCAATAAGGGTGGGATCAAAAGGGGAAACATTTACAGAAAATGAGAGCAACTTAGATGCCTCTAAAAGTAGACATCCCAGATGCCCCTAACAGGATTTTGTTGGACCTGTGATTATATTGACAACGCACAAAATTGAGTTCTTCCTTTTCCCATGAAAGGTCCTGTATGCCAAGTAAAAGCAAGCATAGAGGCAGCCTTCATGAATGAAAAAAACTGAAGAAGGCTCGGTCGGAAACTACGTCCTGTACAAGAGAAACAATCATATGTAGTTCTGCACACATTTAGGTTGGAATGTAATGCAAGCCTGCCAGCAACTGCATGCACACAAAAAGATCATGTCAAAATGCGTAAAAAAAAAGAGGCTACAAACTTCCCTTCATGCGAAATCAAATAAAATGAACTGAATTGTTTAATGTGGGAACAATTTGATACAAAGTACTGAAAAACAAGTTAAATACAGCAATTACCACCAAGTTTAGCTGGTCTATTGATACCTACTTAGGCCTGCACTAATCATCTTGACTCAAGCATCAAGAGTCAAGACTATGTAGGTGTCAATCTCCCAAAGAAAGTTAGAGAAAGAGGGAGAGGGGTTCCTACCTGGTGGCTCGCCAAGATCAGCAACATGCAGCAGTAGAGTCAAAATCAGGGGCGTACATGAGTATCCCTTGACAGATCTCTGGTTTCCCCCAGTAGTTGAAAGACATGCAAAAGATATGGAAGATACAAGTATACAACATGGCTCTCCAAATCAGTGAAATCACTGAAGAGATCAATGGGAATTGGTGGCATTCAGTATGTTTCCTAGTTTTGTTAATTACTTCTCAAAGTAAACAATTAATATCAGGAGTTCGCCCAATTCCACTGGCTCTCTTTCTCTGGATGCAATTGTACTCTGCAATGTTGACAATCAATCGCAATTCTGTTGCAGGAATGAAACATTCAAACTAGAGTATGTCCTGGATATGCATTTCAATCTGAGTCAATCGAATAATGGAAGTTTTTCCACAGAATCAATAGCCACAATTCCTCAAACCAATGCAGATGTCCTACCCCAAATAATATAGCCTCCCAGAAAGTCATGTCTTGAAGATCACAGGTCAATCCCCAGATCATTTGCCAGTTGAAGTATGCCACACATTTGAAGATACGGATTCTCTAACAGTTTTTCATTGTTACTCTGCATTGCAAATACAATGCATAATCATATAAGTAATAGTAAATATTAAATTCACCAAAAATACTACACTATTAAGAAAACTGCAAAAAAAAAAAAAAACGAACGTCTAAAAATTTTAAAGAAAGAAAATTACTTTTATTTTAAAAATATAATAAAATGATCTGCATAAAGTCCCTGGAGTTTTTTGTTTTTGGTAAAGAACACTCCATAGAGATATGAACAAGATGTCTGAGGTCGGAAGAACAAATTTGCAACAAGTAACAAGTCAACAAATGCTTGTTGCGCCATCTCTACAGGGGGCATAACTTTAACACATGGAAATTTATCAAGCACTATTCATTAGCTGCTACATACTTTTGCTTAAACACTGAATGGGCTTAATCAGCTCAGCATTAGTAGTACACCAAGATATGTTATACTCAAACTTCATTTGAACCAAAAGGTATGATTAGGCAAAAGCTATATAGATCTGTAAGTGAAAATCAGCAAATTCGTATTAAAATGGCCGTGGTCTTCTCTGAACAATGAAACAACTTAGCAAACAATTGACTGCCTTTTCACTAGAGAAGATCACATTAACAATTGAATTCCACTACCAACATCTATAGTCTGCAGGTTAGATGTTGATTTCTCTTTTGAAATTCATGAGACCATAATCAATGATAAATTTAGTGTCCAACTTCCCGCTAGACAGCAATATGTTCCTCATTAAAATTATAGGGTTGGATGAAAAAGGAGGGGAAGTGGTGAAGAATTCTAAATATATAATGCATGGGAAAAGTGAATACAAAATGCTAAACCTAATGTTCCTATTTATTTTAATAACATAAGCCAGGTACTACAATATACAACTAGTACAAACCCATTCCGATATGACTACTAACATATCAAGACTCAACACGTGAATAACCCTAAAATTCTAATACAATCCATTACTTGCAAGTATGATCCCAAAATCTTGTCTTTTAGCCTAATTTTCTTCTGCAACACTGTCTCCAAAAGCCAAATTGTTACCATTTTCATGTTTCATCAATGATAATCAATTAATCATGAGAATTATATAAACAACAGAATTTGAATATGACGCTCATCCAGATGCAAAATTAATATAGAATCTTAGCTTTACTAAATAGTATATGGACTTCAAGCACGCTATTAAAAATGAAGGTACCTGCTGAGCCTTAACAACAAGATTCTGAAGCATGTGTTGATATTTCTCTGGTTTCTCGGTCATCATTCGCTGCAGCAATGAGAAATTATTACAAAAGGTGATATATATGGATCTAACACATTTTTAACACCAAAAGTCAATTAAAATACATGCCTTCAGAAGAAAAGCAGAAGAATAATATGCCACTCTTGAATCTGTGTCATCCAAAAGTTCCCTGCAAGATGCAAGAACATGCATGCTTTATACGTTAATGTATAAAGGTGCATAAGTAAGAAAGCCAACTAATTCACAAAGAGCAAAGAAGTTTGGAGTCACCTAAAAAATTGTTCCTGACCAACCTCCTGGAAAGCAACAGGATCTGCTGTGCATTTACCAACAAGTAGCAGAAGAAGTGTGGCCCGAATATCAGATGTAGCACCAGGCAGGTTTCCTCTTCCTTTACTTCCAACAGCAACACCCAATGCAATATCATCTGTTGCTGCTCCAGCCAATTGAATTAGTGGCCAATATAATATGGCAGCAGGGACGCGTGCAATTAATTGCATTGGGACAACGGCTCGTCCTTGGAAAAGTGCTGCCATTGATGCAGTCTCATGATCCAGGTGGTAGTTATTATGGTAGCCGGACCTTCTATTTGCTTCTTCCATGTGTCCATCCCAGTGAAAAGTATCTTGTTTGACATGATTATCACCATCAAACCTTTTGCTTACATTAGTGTGATTTGAATTTCTGCCATGTTGCACATCATCTCCAAAGGTAAGAGCTGCAGCAGGAGGAACTCTTAGGCACAATTGAGAGAATAGTATGTCACACATCTGCTTAGAAACAGAGAAAAGTGTTGACAATATCAGGTAATGAACGATAAGTCAAACAATACTTAAATAGAATGCCTAAGCATAAAACCAAATAGAAATTCTACAAACATTGTTCCAAGGGATCATATAAACAAATTTCTTAAAAAAATTATTCTAAAAATATAAATCTGTACAATATCAACAAATTTTTCAGCTACAAAATTGCCGGTGACTAGAAATTTAATTTATTATAAAATGCTTCGTCAGTTGACAAATAAACCCATTTTAGATAATATCACAAAAAACGATGCTGTATCAGCAGTTTACTAATAAACGAAGGGTGACCAAAAGTTCCTTAACAATTCCTCAAACAAAATCCAATTGGCAAAGCATTTTGTTCTTCCTTTTCTTTGATCAAATAAACAACATGCAGATTTGCTAGCGACATTGTTTCAAAATTAGCGCGGATTGCAATTAATGAGGATGTCATACACAAGATACAAACAGGAGGGTTAAAATGGAGAAAGGCATTGGGTGTTATTTGTGATCACGAAGTACCTACCAATCTCAATGGAAAGTTTTAACATAGTACTATACATCTAGCTATAGTCTATGGTAGTGGATGTTGGGCATTAAGGGCACAAATAAGAGAAAAAGGTTGGAGTAGCATAAATGAGAAAGAAGGATGTATGCTCACTTAAGAAAGGACGCAATACAAAATGATTGTATATGAAGAGATATTGGTGTGCACAGATTGAGGAAAATATAACGAAAAAAGGGGTAAGGTGGTAACTGGTTTGGACACATACAAAGAAGATTACTGGAAGCACCAATGAGGATAGTAAATTGTATGGTTTTTAGTCTTGTAAAAAGGGAGAGAGATCAAGGCCATTACATGAAGTTGTTAAGAGGGATCTCATGGTTATTGGAAACTCCAAGTCCCACGTCACCTAGAGATGTGCCAAGATAAAGTATATAAGTGGAAGGACAACCCTCACCCTATGAGCTAGCTTTTGGGGTTGAGTTAAGCCTAAATCCACATTCTAAGAATGGTAAATAATATCTCCTAAGACTTGGTCTTTGACTGAGACTAATGTTATCATGTGAACCATGTAACTGACTTCACCAAGTAGAATAAGGCTTATGTTGTTTTGTAGTGTGGATTGCAATGACCTAGACATTTAATGTTATGACATGAGCATATTATCAAAAAGCATTGAGTTCAGAAACAATTACTTTTAGAATATTGATGCGATCTGTTTCATTTATCTGAAACACCAAAGACAAAGCTCCACTCATTATGTCAATCATTGCATTGGCTTTCTCAAGATGCCAATCTTTCTTCCCATGACCCAGATCTCTGGTGCTTGATTGTTGCATTTCATGCTCATCTAACAAAAATTTGCATCTCATGAGAAGCCTTTCAAGAACAAACAAAAATCCCCATCTAATGTAGCTGTATTTTGACTTTAGAAGGCCACACATAAGTAAAATAGGCAAAGGAACATCTGATGTATTTGAAGAATCTTGAGTTCCAGCTTGAGCAATTTTCTGCTGGAAGTATGTGATACTCGACCATATATTTCCATCACTTCCTCCATTAATTTCAGCAATAAGCAGATCACCTAACCAGATATACCCATTTTGACGGTAAGAAATTCTTTGAGAGTGAAGAAGAGAATGTAAAGTAGCCCACGAGTGCTTTGCCTGCAAACCAATGCCATTTCTCATAACCACACCTTCCATATTTTCCAGAAACTTGAGAGATTTGGTTATCTGATTCATATGAGAGAACTCTTTGTCCAAATGAGTAAACGTACTTATTACAGCATCAAATTTCTCTGCTACAACTTCCAGTAGCTGCAAAGATTTAGCATATATGAGGAAATATATTAAAATTAAAAGTGACAACAACTTCCTAATCTTTATTAAGGGGTATAACGAATGTAAAACAAACTTATATTTGAACTAAAACAAGTGAAGTGAAGCATTATCCTGAAATTATGTAGTGAGTTAGACCAAACTGTAAGGTAAAGGCAGATGCAGCTCAGTGAAAGCAACACTTACTTTTTACCTACAATGATTTCATTATCTTGTGATTTTAGTAGCAGAGCTTTTCTGTTCGCTGAAGGTATTACACATGCCTATATACAAAGCTATGAGAAGCACTAGACAAACTGTTTCACATGCTTTCTCCAGAACCCAAATGGTTAAATGTTACCTGCCTTTACAAACTAATCCAAGTTGATTTTTTTCCTATCTGTATTTTACAAAGAAACTTATCTTGCAGCTTGTTGACATTAAAAAAAAGGCATTTGGACTTATAATGTCCATCACCCCACATAAAAACATCCACCAAAGGAGAGGGGAAGAAAAGGAAGAAGAAAGAGGGAGGAACTCGCTGGAATCATGAAAAAGAATAGCCCTAAAACTATTTAGACAACCAGATAAGAAAAGAAGAACATGGAAGTACCATATTTAGTCGTTCACTGTTGGGATATCTGGACAGTGCTGATGCAATTGATCTTCTCAGAATCTCTCCAATACCTTCTACCCCAAGTTTAACAGAAATATAAAACGCCTCAGGCGCATTTGTTTGAGCAAGAAGAGCAGCAAGAGGTTGGATCTCATCATCATTATATTCATTGACACCAGTAGCAATGCATGTTGCATTTATTTGATGCAGAATGTAATCAAAAAGCACTGAATACAGATTTTTCCTCTCTTCTCTTGTGTTTGCAAGGGAATACTGCAATCAACATAGCAAAAAGCAGGGGGAAATCATATAATTTGAAACTAACACTGTAATTAGGATCTTGGTTTAGGGCTTTATCAACATTTTATACTACTCTGAAAAACCAAAAAACAGGAATCTTATCAAATAAAAGAAATGGTAAATCTATATTTGGCACATCAAGCAATCACAATAACAAAAGTCTTATTCCATTATGATCAAGCAATCACAACACTAGTTTATTACCAAACAATTAAAGTATAAGTTTCCAACATTCTTTTACAATCCTAAAAGCTAAATACTGCACAATTTCTAATACTAGTTTTGTTATTTCAACATAATACATTTGTAGAATACTGCAAATATAAAGAACACCATATATCACCCATAATATACGTGTTTTGCTAGCCAAGGAGCCATTGTTAGTTAAGAGGTCAACTGATGAAGAAACATGTTGGGCATTTTATATGCAACATGGATACAATAATTATACAAAGCAGTAGTGTTGGTATTCACTATTTAAAGGGGCAAAAGTATTAGTGATAATAAACTCTATTGGACGTATATCAAGATTGAGGTTAAAAGATATGCACACCTCAATAAAAATAAATTGAACTCCTCCGATCAGATCAAGTTGATCCACAAGAAACTTTGGTTTGCCAGGTACAGACTCAGCAACTTCATAAAACATGTTGGTTAACATGGAAATAAGCTTACAGTGAACTAATTCTGCCCAGGAGTTCTCCCTACTGATTCTTATGAGTGCCTTCAGTACCTATAGGCAGATTGGAAGTAACTAAATTAGACAGTTATATCATAATTAATGACATAGAACACTAACAATTTATAAAAAAAGTAGTGAATGAATGGCTATGTATTAAAATAGATCTAAAAAAACTTCCAAAATTTGTTAATTGGCAAGCATCCTCTCCCCTAACTCCCTGTCCAACCTCCCAAAAAAGAAGTAAAACGTTTACCCAGCAGAATGTGGTATGAAACAAAAAATCAAATTTCCATGAAATACTGGTAAAAGCAAATAGGAAAGGGGGATATTATTTCTCACCCTTATGTCAAGACCACACAAGCGGTTTCTCTTGATCTTCCCTCTATCACAGACAAAATACAGCAAACAGCTGAGAGCAGATGCCCAAACAGATTCATCCTTTTCTTCAGACTGTATAAAGCAATTGATCGCATAAATTTTAAGTTATGACAGCAGCATTATTAAACCATTATGTTTGAAAAACAGAAAAAGTAGACATACAGATAACATAATTGTCTTAAGAACATTAATGTGAAATAGATGATAAAAACTTTTTCTTTATCCACCTAAGCAGAATCAATCTCAGATTTTGAAATAAAGTACAAGATGTGTAATTGAAACTAATGCAAACCCAATCAGACACATTAGTAATACCTCAAAAGAGTTTTTTTATTATTAAAAACATTAATTGTCAAAAGATGCTTCCACTATCTACAAGTATATTAAGCATTAAGGTAACACCTATGACTACAACAATTATTCTTCAATTTCATCCTGTATTCCAAAGATTTAGCCCCCATGTTATTATACTCTACAAATTTAACAAATTACAGTGCTGCATTACACTACAAGTCATATATAGTTAAAAACAAGACATTGATAAGAACATCTTCAGGAAACAGTTACTTCTGCTTAATATAGCTAAAGGGGATTTATTTACAATGTGCACAAGATGGAAGGATGAATTAATGGCGCATATACATTTAGAGAATTTAAATCCCCTTATTTTAGCTTATATAGTGATCCTATCAATTTAGTAGCCTAGAGGGAGATATCCATGACAGTGGATCCCCGTGTACAATGTCTTCTTTCTATATCTTTATATGACAAGGTCATATTAGGATCTAAAATCTGAGGATCCAAATCCATATTTATACTATATCACACTAGATTACATTATTACAATATACTTCTATGCAATATTGAACAAAAATTGATACGTGTGTGCACACATATATGTATGTATGTATGTATGATATTAAAAAAGCCCACCTTTGAATGTATTATGATATCATAACTGAATTCAGAAGTAGAATTTAACTGTCCAGGTGGACAAATCATCTAGAAAAATTTGACAATTATCTGATAAAAAGTCTTATTTCTAGTCATAAAATATATTTTATAAAACAGCACCTGATAGACTAATTGTCGCTTTAATTACTCCCAAGCAAATGCTAATATCACTACAAATCCATCTAACTTTGCTATCTAAGTCTTAAAACAAAAAATAGAGTAGCAAATTCCGGGTCTCAATGCTGTAAAAAAAACAATGCAGTCTTTTCTTGTATTCCTATATTGTCAATCCATTTAAAAATTCCCCTTCTTCATTATAGTTCTTCAATGGCAACTCATCTACACCATATCATGTATAACAGAAATTAATATATTGTGAAAAATGTCAAATACAAAATATTGACACTCATCAATCAGATGATCCCAGCCAAGAAAAAATTATTAAGAAACACAAGCAATAATCTTGTTCAACAGTTTCGTTTTCAATGATACCTGAACAAGAAGAAGTAGTATCTCATACAGAATATTTAAAATCCAAGACTCAAACTTATCAATAGCAGAGCCTGTGTCTGATTTGTTCTGAGGACTTCCTTTTCTGCTTCCTTGCACCATAACTTGAGTGTCACTGTCATAATAGGATTCTTGAGAATATTCTTCTTCAATAGTGGAAGCATCATCAGCAATTATCGGTTCTAGGAGATGTGCATGAACCGCAAGGTTTAGAATTAAATCAAAAGCACGAACCCTGCATGCTGTTTTAGAAGAACTAAGCATATCCTGAAATATGCATTTGAAATAAATTAGTACCCAAAAGAATTACAGATGGCATAACAGAGAAAAAGTACTTTATTTAAGCATCACCTCAAGCATAGAAAGAATGAGAGGAGCCGCTGTCCGAGAATCAAAAACATACCTACAACATAATATTTGTATGACCATCATACATAACTGACTAGCAGAATAGTGTAAAACCATAGAAATGTGAAATAACATACAAGTTCAATCAATCAGCTGGCCAGAAAATCCATTTGTGGTTAAGGAATCTGGCACTCAACATGATATTTTTACCCAAGACATTAAAAAGCTTAATCCTCAAAGTTTTGAAATTACCATGTAGCCATATCTTGGCAATGCTTTCATGCAACAATGTATTAGCAATACGTTATCCAGTGACCCATACTATAATCAAATGGACAATAGCAAAATACCAGTCAATGAGTTATACATTCATACACCTCTATAAAACCCTCCCTCCTTTCTGTAACAAAACAAATAGTTCCTTCAATTGCGAAGGGCACACACCAGTCTCCCCATGGATAATTAACGAATTTTCAAGGAGATTGTGGAGAATATCCAATGCTAGGAGTATGAGTGTTGAATGGCTACTTGTAATCTTTGCAGATCAGAGAATTATATCTGTTTCATGGCTTTTGCACATGAACCTACAGTTCACTGCAGGTCAAACCATGTTAAACTGTCTATTTTTCTTCTCCCTCTGTTCAGACACCTAGTTGCAACAGCTTCTAAGCATGGCATTCCTCAAATTGGTGCCAAATTGCAAGAATTTCTGGCTGATTTTTGGAATATAATTTTACTTTGGAAGAGGGAGGAGCAACTTCAATAAAAAAAATACTTTCTAATTTGAAGTTTTAACTCCACTATTTTATAAGTAATAATCCGATAACATTTTTCTTCGATTTTTCAATAACAATCCCTCCTCTTTCCTCTACTTTGAAAATTAATTCAACTCATCCCAGTTTAGAATTTGCGATTCAAAATTTTGATCGTAGAAATTAGGTATATACAGTAAAACTTTATTTGGGGCTAAGAAAATGATAACCAGAAAAGGAATAAAACATAAAAGACAACAATTAATTGAAACATACATGTCAATAATTAGTTTAATAAGGACGCTCACAGCCACATCCGTTGATGGTTTTCCACTGTTATTACTTAGTCTAGTTGATGCTGTAGTAGCATTGGTATTTGGGGAATAAGCCTCTGAGCAAACTGCAGCAATAACATCCTGTACCTCAGCAGGGTTCAATCGCAGAGGTTGTTGCTCACTGGTCAGCATAAGAGAACATTTAGATGTAGAAACACAAATAAATCAATTGTTAACAGCTAGAGTATGATTATAAAAAATTATAATTCTTCACTGAATACATATGCAGTATGTATGTTTGGAACCCAGGAAAGAAAAACGAGAAATTTATAGAAACAAACAACTTTATAGAACAATTGAAATAAGAGAAAGAATTCTCCCTCAAGGGTTTCCCCTTACAAACTTTCTAATTTTTTGAATGCCTCCTTACATCCTTATCCCCATCACCCCCCCTCCCCCCCCCCCAACCCAATTTATCCAACTGATCCCCTCCAACTAACTACCCTAAAAGACCCAAACAGTTTTCCCCTTCCCTTTTGTCCAAACAACAATTCAAATTCAAGCAAATACAAATCGTTTATACCAATGTAAATCTTGGAAACCACTTAAGGAAACTTAGAAGCTTTAGGATCAAGTAACCATTGCTTTGAAAGAGATGGCCACTATTATATGAATGCATTTTTAATGCAATTTACTAAAACAGAATAACAAAAAAATTTGAATCAAAATTGGAAAGCAATCACAGCAATTTGACTTGCGACGATGCAAGACTCAAGTTAAAAACTTGTATTGTGGCATGCATTTTCAGATGTAGTAAAAACAGGTGCAAACATTTGTTATCTAATTCCTCTGAAGATTCTCTAAAGTCAATACGATCTAAACCTGTAATGACGATACTGGAAAAGCTGTCGAGCTCTGGGACGGAATGTAGTAACAGGAAAATCCTCCCTGTAGAAATGGAGATGTTCAGAACAGCAAATCAAATCATGAAAAACATTCAGCATGCCAAAGTAGTGAAAAAATAAACAGTTATGTTATGCATCTTGTGGGAAAAAGAGTATCAAGCATTTATCCCCAAAGAGAGAGTATCAAACTGTAGAGTAGCAATTAAATACTTATCACATAATTTTGGCCATATAAACAAACGATAATTCATGGAACATTACAGTCTTTATGGGAATGAGTGGTTAATGAACCAAACAGAACCCCAAACTACTGCATAAAGATTACTTGCTCTATTTCTTTGAAGAATAAAAAGATATTATGAAGAGGGAAAGAACAAGATCACCCCCCCCCCCC
>CM023958.1:39425702-39454270 GCA_013407115.1 Glycine latifolia
CCAGCAGTCAATTAATCAATAAGAAATTTTCCGTTGATTAAAAGCAATGGATAATTATAATTCTTTCACTAAAATTTATTTTTATTTTCATAGAAGCCTACAGGACATGACAATGTAATACATTTATTTGTCTTTTGCAGGCTAATCTAATATTCTATAAACCATTGGTTGTAGATCGTAAGTACTTTAATTTCACAATAACTCTATAAACTATAATGAAGGTGATCATTCAACTTTTTTATAACATTTGGCTAAAAATAAATTATGTAAGATTTATTGTGGCATGAACTTAAATATAAAAGAATTAGAGAAAGAAAAATATCAATGCAAGTTGATAGAAGAACATGCCAAATCTGACGAGAGCCCGGTTTTGTGCGTTTAGATGCAGTTATTGCTCTCAGATGGGGGCGAGCAGAGTCAGAATTAGTTATTGGTGTTACAGGCGAAGACTGCAATAGCTGATCCAGGTAAGGCATATCATCGGTTCCAAAAAATTTCCATGGTTGCCCCTTCATCTTAGATTCTATATCTCTTACAAGTAGAGATGCTGCACCTATTTCTAAGAAACTATGTGCTGTCATGTCTTGAGAATTCACAGCTCGATCACTGCAATAAAAATGTCAAATAACAAAGTCAATTTCTGAAACACTATAAGATGGGGAAAAACTAACAGGTAAAGTAGAGAGATAAACTACAGTGGCCACTACCAAGACACCTAAACCAACATGAAACAGATTATTACTTTTCAGTCCCTATAGATGATGACTGTGGTTCCTCAAGCCAGCGCCATTTTAGAACATCATGAGCAATGAACCCTAGTTCATCCGTTTCATCAGCTTTTTCGATTTTTGATAACCTGGAAACAGATAGAGCACTTGAATCCTTCTCTAGTGTTTTTGGAACACTTGCAGAACTTTGCGTTTCTGGAATACTTGCAGGAGTTAGTTGGGAATTGAAGGATTTACTCAGCAAAGATGACAATGTCGGTAGTGACTGTCCCGATGAAGGTGGTCCAGCAAATGAAGCTGGTTGAAAAAGCCGTTTAGGAATGTGTTGAGCCACTAGGGAACGCACATAACTTAATGACTTTACAAGGGACTCAGAGGCAAAGGTAGATACAGGTAAAGGAGATGTATTTGTGGATGTGGTTGATGCACCAGATTGTCGATTTAAAGCTCGTGACCACGGCTGAGTTGGGTTAATATCACATTCAGCAATTATGGTTGAACAAAAGCGATCTATCTGAATTAATGTCTCCTCACTTGGTTTGTATCTGTAGTAAAAAGTCAAATAAGGAAATCATGTTAGACATTAGTATATCTTTGGATTAGCTTATTTTTCTTTCATGAGTATGACAAAAGCTTATAATCAAATTGTTCAAGAAAGAAACTGACTGAAAAGCTAGTTTTGAGTGTAAAATAATCAAAACCCAGCAAGCACTAATTTGACAAATAATGAGAGGCATTGCCATGTCATAGGAAATAAATATGCTAGAACATATTAATCTTTACACATAAGTATTCTACCATATTATTCCATTAGTTTATTATTACGAGTGCTTGTATGTCCATTAATAGAATCTTGAGAGAAGATATTTTAATAACCGAAAATGAAAGAGGAAAAAAACTTTAGTTTCATTAACCCAACTAACTCCAGAGTACAGATCTGCTTATATAGACAAAGCTGTTATTATGACAGCTGTAATTAGTTGTCATTAACTAACTAACTATCTTAGTGAACTAACCCACCAAGACTTAACTACCCGAGACTGCAGTTGAATAACTGCAGCTCTCTTACATACTCCAATATCCATTATTGCATATATATGTAAATATATCAGAAACTTTAATACACATTAGAGCAGTAAATTTTGGAAAAAAATCCATTTCCACAAAAACTCAGAACATCTTACTGTAGAATGTAATGAAGCAATGAGATAACATCATGCTCTAGCACTTTTTGTGGTACCTTTCACCATCATTGTTTAAATAATGGACTTTACTGACACCAAGTACACATCATTGTTCTGTTTGTAAAATTGGCAAAACTAAATAATATTCTTCCAACAATTTAGTTCTCTAGGAGTAGAAGCTCAATTTCAACACAAAGTTTTGTAGAGCTCAATTTCAGCTCAATTTTTGCAGTATAGCAAGCAAAACAGAAGATATACCAATGACTTTTCAGCATTCACGAAAATACCTACCATACTCTCCTCTTTTTGGCATTTTATCAACTTACATAAAGATTGTGACAGCAAATTGTGTAAATAAATTCTTTTATTGATATAAGCAACATTGTAGTAACATGCAATGCAACTCTATGAAATGAGAGTCGAAGAGCTAGAGTGATAGATGATGTCTCAAAGATAGAAATCTGGAAACCGTTGAGTATCTACTTATTTAGTAACTGGCAACATACCTTAGGAGATACCGCTTCAAAAGTGCCACACACCTTGCGACTACCGCAGGACTGACAGAAAATAGTGTCAAAGTTAGAAGCTGCTGGAATTTGAAATGGTCTGCATAATGCTACCAGGCAAAAGGTAATAAAGAAATAGAAACAATATTTGAGGTGCCTAACAGATACTAATCAGCAGCCTAAGTGGCTCAGCTGAACAAAATACTAGTACAAAGCCGACCACAATAGTTCAACTGTGGAAAACATTAACAGATTCAAATCAAATAGGAACTAGATCTTCGATGTATTGAAAGGAAAATCAGGTTCAATCCCAAAACAGAATGAAGCTACAAGTAGATAAAAGAAGGGAGATTGTTTATCAAGTTTGTGATTTTGTTTATCTGGAGATTCAACAGTACAGACTTTGATCGCTAGCAAAAAGAGCCAATGAAAAAGCTTAGTCCGATGTTTAATCATAAGGGCCACCCATGGAAAAATGTAGGGCTAGGAGAGGTGGCATACAGGCTGAAATTTCCTGACAACAGTCATGTTTTACACATCCAATCCAATCCTTGCTGAAAAATCAGTTTCTGTTTCTGCTCTTATTCATCCCTTACCTAGCTTGCTTCTAATAATGAGAACATCAGGTTCAAACAGCTTATGTCTTAAAACTCAGCACTACCCTAGAGAGGACTCTTAGAATGTGGGTTTGGGCTTAACTCAACCCCAAAGCTAACTCATAGGGTGAGAGTTGCCTCCACTTATATATTCTATCTTTGCACTATCTCTAATCGACGTAGGACTTGGTTTTTTCCCAATACACCCCATCATGCTCAACACTTTTGGGTTGGTGCATGGATAACTTGGTGGGTGACCCGTTTAATGAATCTAGGATAGGCTTTGATACCATCTTAAAATGTGGATTAGAGCCTAATTCAACCTAAAAGCTAGCTTATAGGGTGAGGGTTGCCCCTCACTTATATACTCTATGTTGGCCTTATCTCTAGCCAATGTGGGACTTGGGTTTTTCCCAATAAAAACTGTATTTCATTTTCATTTTTCAGTTTGTCTTCTCTGTACTTTTCTGTTGCTGGTACTGATAATGATATTAGTAACAGTGGTGATAATAATACACACCACATATACCATTAACTTGTTATTTGCTACAGTTTCTGTTTAGAATCAGTATTGATATTCTGTATTCATTGTAATAAATATAGTTTATAGGCACATAATCACTGATTTAGATGAAATCAAATATCCTCCATTTATTTGTAATAAGTACAATAAGCCTATATAAACTAAGAACCGTGTTTTATTCAGACACACAGTTTCAGTCTCAATATGCCTCTGTTCTTTCTCCTTTAACAGTTTCCATCAATGTCTTAAATCAACAACAGGACAGCAAGTCTGACAACTACAACACCATCTGCTTGAACAAAGATGCATTACCTTCTTATCCAAGAAAAGAGAAAAAAGAAAATTCTAAGCTACTATCGAATTGAAATTATAAGGATGTACTCCACATGTTTCACCCAACAAAATTAGTTTACTCGGTGCATGACATTGTCTTAGGAAATAGCAGAATAGTAATAGACCTATGATTTTAACAAATCTGGGCAGTATCACCAACTATCCCACCACGTCAATAAATAAATGTGACAATTACCTGCGCTCCCTCTCTGCAATAGTATGTTCCAGAATTGCATTATAAGCCAAGTCTGTGGTTGCAGGGGCTTTCAGATAATCCTGCAATCATATATTTAAGCTATAAAATAAAATCGGTAAAGTTTAGACTCTGGCTGCACCATAATTTGCAGTCAAATGGAATTTAAGTCATAGTATAACGAGAATGACAGTTATGCACAGCATTAAAATTTGGCTATATTTTAAGCTACAAAAATATGTTACAGATAGTAAGGAACCCCAATAATAGGAAGTTAGTGCTTGCGTAATCAATCTACATGTACACATACTTGACTTACTAGTTACTGCCAATAACAATCATATCCTTTGGATACAATATATGTTAGCAATTACAAATACAATAAATGCAAGAAAATATTGAACATGACATCTGCATTACAAGCTATATGCAATAAATATTAAACTTTTCCTGCAGATACACAGTCTGCATCACGAGTTGAAAACAAAGACAAGAATACTCATTTATTCAGACAGTACTTTTAAAATTTATCGCTCCCGTGCACAGCGTTACTCAGTCATTTAAAATTGTTAACTTGCAAGCAACAAAATTTGGAGAGACTTTTATTATCACATATGATAATTGATAAAGAAGCAACACTTACATTAAATAAGAAAACTATATCAGGAATTCCTCATAGCCTAAGCTTTAAAAATTAAGGAGAGACTTGTATTCTCACGTGTGATAAAGAAGAAATCATCACATTAACTAAGAAAACCATATCCACAATCCCTCACAGCCTAAACTTTAAAAATGTGAGCACTGAGCAGCAGTTAACTAACTAGCAGAACTTCACACAGGGAGTTGTTATGGTGCCTATCATGATGGTTATGGCAAGCCAGGAAGACTTGTCAACCATCTACTGAATGCTAATTCTACAATTGTTAAGGCCTATTTGAATAAACTTCTCGATAAGCACTTGTAGGAGAAGAATATAAGGAGATAAAATTAATTAACAGTGATGATATGCATACAAAATCTCTTGTTTAGTTTCCCCAACAGCTTATTTGAACTTATGCATAAGTAAATTTAAGCTTATGGAGAAGCTTAATTCAAGTGTTTATTGAAATGTTTATCCAAAAAGTCCAAACAGGACCTAAGTATAACTAGATAGGCAAGGTAACATAGCCAGTAAGAGTGAGTACAGGAGTAATGCCCCTTCTCACAAGTTACACCAAAACCAGCCTCAGGACATTGACCAAACTACCCCTTGCCCAACTCAATAACTAGATTTGTATTCAGCTAAGTACGTAAAAGAAGCTAAGCTTACTCGATCCCACTCTCTTCCCCAACCAACCACAAGGATTAATAACTTCCTATTTCCACATAATAGTAATGACGATAAAAACAAGTACCAATAACTAACAGCAATTGTTTTTTTAAACATAATACTGATAAAATAAAAATAATTTTCAGCATCCGTATGAAATTCATTTTCCACATCCAGTGCGAAACACGAAACACGAATCACGAAACGAGAATGAAAAGAGAGAGACCTGAAGAGTTCTAGAAGGTTCATTGGAGGGAGAGAGAGGCGAGGAGAGGCAATCCGCGACGGCACGGCGCAAGGGTTCCGGCAGCTTCTTGACTGCGGAGGATTTCAGGCGGGAGACGCAGATTAACTGCTGCAGCGGGCGCGAGGGGCTGAAGCTGGAAGACATTGTTGGATTGGGTTCGATTCGATTCGGAATCAGCATCAGCAAATCTGGAAGAAGGAGAAGAGATTGCACATTTGAATTGAATTCAATTGAACGATTCGAGAATCTGAAAGATTGGAAGGAGCGAGCAAGACTGCGAAGCGAAGTGCTGCGTCCTGTGTTGTGTGTAGTGAGTACGTTTTGTTTTGTGTTGTTTGGGTTTGAGATTTGAGAAAAGAAAAGGAAGAAAAGGGAAAAATGTTAATTTTGGGGAGTGTTGGGCTGTATTAGCTGTACGTAGCGCCGTGGTTTTATGAACACAACACTTGTGACTGAGCTGGCATGCGCTAAAACACTATATATAATTATTACTATTAAATTAAACAAATAAATATATTCTCTACTTATTATTTTTGGTAACGCCAGTTCCCGTTTCAGTTTCAAATCTCGTATCATGGGATTTTTATAGTACTTTGAGCTATCTTGAATGAAAAAGAATAAAAGTGAGTAAAAAATTATGTTGTTTGTTTGAGACGAAAAAGAAGTGTAAAAAATATGAAAGATTTAAATTAAAATAATATATAAATAATAAAAGAAAAGTAAAAATTAAAGATAAAATAAATGTTTATTTTATTCCATTAAAATAATGCACCTTTCTTTTTAAATGTGTCATTTTTTTAACTAATTATGCATTAGTAGTTAATTATGTAAATTATATAAATAATTATACAATTTTATCTAAAGTCGTGAAAATAAAGTTTAAATAAATAATCATCTAATCAATTACGATATAAACATAATTGATTATATCATCACTATCAAAGAAGATACTAAAAAAAACATGAGAATCTTCTCATCATCATCAATTTTGACAAATACATTAATATTGTATTATTCTTCACCAATATTTATTTTTACTCCATTTGAGATGAAAGTAAAAAATCATGAGATACATTTTTTAAGAAAACTTTCATCTACCTTTCACACCCACCAAATATCCTTCTTTACCACTTTCATCTCAATTCAACTCAAAACACTTTTATTTCTAATTTATCCCCTTAAACTAAACACCACCTTATTGTATTATATGTACATCAATTTTTTTATCTGTTAAAATTAAAAACAATGTTTGAAAGGTTATACTAAACCACTTATTATGCACGTTAATCTTTAAAAATTGAAGTTGTAATTTTCACAATGGATATCGTTGAGCTCGGATTATTTTTAAGAAATAAAGTAGTCATTTTGTGAAATTCAAAAAAAAAATCAACAACAATCATACTATTTTATTTTATTTAGATGTTTTTTATGAAAATAATTAAAACCTATTAATTTTTTATCAACTAATGTTAATTTGTTATTTGATAATTTTTTTAGTTAATATGCATTAAAGATGTAATTTTTTTATATCATCATTTAATCAAAATGTGCAATGTCTTCTCCTCAATCCTCACACGATTGAGAAAGAGCTTATCTTATTAATTTACAATATTTAACTTTTATAAATTAAAAATAGTATAAATTAATTAAGAATATTTGATAAGAAAAAAAAAATAATGTGAAAGATAATTTAAAAAGAATCTTAAATATTGAATGGGTTTAATATAAAGAAAGTTAACAAAACAAAATGAAGAAACTTTTATAAAAAAAATACGTTTACTTCTTTTAAATAAAATACTTTTAAGTAATTAAAAATATTTAATACTCGTATTCTCTAACATTTGCAATGTTACCTAGGTTAGAAAAGCTCCCTTTTATAATCTCAATTCAGGTATACACTATCTCAACTTAATTTAAAGTCCAATAAATGGTATTTATTGTTTACTCAAGATTTAAGATGTCAGTCCTTAACCACCACGCGTTTATGTCGCTAACTAACATCAACATATAATCGAATTTTTCAATTTATAATAAAAGTTAAAATATTTAATTATGTAACACGTAAAAATTAGTTGAGAACATGTAATCTCAAACCATCTAATAGTTTATCATTCATAATAACACAACCAAAAAAAGTTTATAATTCAACGCAAATATGTTTGGTTTCAACTTACGCTTTACTCTACAAGAAGAATGAAACTTGATTCATGTAAGCCTCTAAGTTGCTTCATGTCCCAAATATTTCAAAAATTTACAGTTTTTGTTTAAAATGGAGAGAAAATAAATATAAAAAAAAAACTGAGATAAAATTATAAAAATATCAAAATTCTATTGTTTGTGTAAAAAGAAATATAAGAAGGAGAAATATTAATTTTTGTACCATTAGAATGAAATGGGAGGAAATAATATATTTTTATATTTTTTGTTTTAATTTATTCAAAAGTTCAATAAATTTTTTATAACATAACTTTTTTATAACTAAATTTTTTAAAATTATTTTTTATACTATAATATATTTATTTATTTTTATGTTCTTTTTCACTCACTCATCCAAATAAGTAGTTGGAATATTTTTCCTCTTTTCCTTCTTATTTTTATCCATCCAAACAACACAATTTTTTTCTTTTTATTTTACTCATAATCCAAACAAAACAATAGTGTCTCAAAGTTTGCAAAAGACAATGAAGGAGGCCCTTTATGAGTTTTTCTCTGACATTTCCTCAGTTCAAGTCCACTCAGTTTGTCTCTCCCACTGCCAACCTTAGTAACTAAGTTGTAAGTTGCCCCCTTAAATTTTTAATTTCAAATGGCAAGTGTGCATATAGAAAGAAGGAAGCATGCACAAGACAAAATCCGGCACTGGAATCGAATTCTATTGCTATTGCAGCAGTGTGTTACTGATAAACGAATCCTTTCCTGAGAGACTGGGGCATATCATATGGTCTGTGAGGAATATGTTGGAGGACAAAAACAATGATGAGAAGCAAAGGGTTGTTGCTGATGTGCCTGAAATTGCTGCACTTGATCTCTGAGTGGAAGTAGTAGACGTGCAAACCTTGTAAACGTCCCATGAAAGAAAGATCAATATAACTTAGCTGTATCTATACATCTTCACTTGGTCTTTTTTCAGTATGGTGTCTTTATTTGGTTGGATTTTGGGTTGGTATTTGTTTCTTCAACTATCATGCTTTTCAAAATTGTTTCTATGCTGTAATGTACATACACCTTATCCTATTGGCTAGCATAATGTGAAAACACTCAAACTTAGCAACTCAATATCAAATGGTTAGGTTCTCCTTCATGGCAAGAAAAGATCCTACTATTTTTCCTCCTACATCCGGGAACTCTTCACAGTCCTGAAGGGGTCTAACCTTGCCCTTTCGATCAACTTCTACCGGGTATTTCAGTAGATGCCCTTTCATCTCTGTTGCTTCATTAGCTGAAAATTGTTTCCAGTTCATTTCACCCATTGCTCTAACCCTTCTTACACATTCAAGGCTCTCGGGTTGCAAAAAGCACTCTTCAATTGTTCCTGTATGTTCTGCCCAGAGTGACATCCTATATCCATGGATCTACATAGCACAGTTTCACAAAGAATTGCTGTTAAATTATAATACACGATTACATGTTAATGGATTCGATAATATACTCACTGAAAAATAAAATCAAAATCAAACAGCTATTAACTTTTTTTATAATAAAAAATTCAAATTTACATATACCTGAGTCAGGAAGAGAATACAGTCTACTTGACTGACTATAATATAATAACTAATAAGGATTAGTTACACCATTGTACCTTGTAAATATTAAGTATTGATAGTGTAGTAGACCATTGCATGATATCCATGCAAAACCTCATTTGACAACCCCAAAATAATACCGATGAGTGTTTTATTTCTGATCGACAGCAGTGAGTTATTGTTTACGTGACTACGAAATATTTTTACGTAATATTTTTACGTGACTACGAAATATTGTTTAATAAAATTTCGCAATTTCATCTTTTCAGCTTGAATAACACAAGTGAAACATGAAATTGATAATATCTTAGCAAATATCAATATTAACAATGTAAAAAAACTTACTTGTCCATGTGGATAAGATTGTTTTCTAGCCCACGTATGATGAGGTTGATAGGCTCCCATTGCAATCTCACTGTCCCTTGTTCCTTCCATGGAGCGCTGGTTGATGTTTGCAGACCCCAATATCACATATTCATCATCAACTATCATGCCTTTAGAATGAACATAAATCATGAATCGTTGGCTATTTCGGCTGGCTGCCTGAAAATATAGCACCAACTATAAAAAAATTTCCTATTGCCTTCACTAAATAAAGATTGCATGCCATTAAAAAAAAAATATAAAGAGGAAAATAACATTAAAAAAATAAGTAAAAATTATAAGATACTTGGATAGAGCATTAGAGTAATATCTGATATACAACAACTTGTTATGTTCTGAGTGTCAAGGAGCAGTTTAGATGCTAACATATTAAGCATCTATCTTGAAGCATTTTTTCTTCTTCCTAATATCGGTATTCGGCACTAGATGTCTTGAATTCTATATGGACTTCTTATTTCACATAATGAGATTCGTAACATAAATGTGGTATGGTAGTAGAAAAATGTAATTGGGAAGAGTATAATAAGGGAAAGGGGGTGTTAGTACTTGTGGACTATTTGCTGGGGGAGGAGCTCCAGTCACGCCGACATTATCATACAAATTCACGGCCTCTCGATTACCAAGACAGAAAAAGTTCAAATAATCTTGAGGAGAAAATGCTGCTTCAAGCCCTGCCTCAACCAAAGCCTTGTAAATTGTCTCATACATCATTTGCATTGTTTTATTCTGCAAACAATAAAAAAAGAAATTCATATTAACAAATGCAATAACAAAGTACCAGCAGGTGCCTATAACTTTTTACTCTGCATTCAGCTACCACGAGTTTTGAACAATTGAGTCTTACTACTCATTTGACAGGCCGTAAAGATCCCCTTAGTTTAGGAATAATTTAAGAGAGTCCAATTTCTTTTTTCTTCTTTACCTCAGTATTTGGAATGATGAAAGAACAATAATTAAATAGAAAAGAAAGTAGATATTATTCTAGCTCTTCGAAATTATGATGGTCACAATGATATTCTTTATTGCATGACTATACATTATAATCCTTTTAGGTAAAATAACAACCTGAAATAAGGGGAATGAACAGGAAAATGATCTAGAGCAGAGACACAATTTGATGTAAGAATGAATGATTTCAAATTACGATAAATTCATTAGTTCAATCAAATCCTTGCCAAAATTAGTTTGGCTTTCAAATTGTATATTGAATCATACCTGCCAAAATAGAATCCTTTGTGTGGCAGCCCCTGTTGGAACACCTTCTGGCCACATTGGAATAACAACATACACTGCAAATCTCTCATTTGCTTTTATCTTTTCAGCAATCTTTAGAGCAATTTCCATTGGGATTAAGTTATTAGCACCTGCCAACGCAAGAAATTTAACATATATAAGAGATTTTCAAAATAAATTTGTAGCACCTCATAACAATGTTTTCTCCTTATTCATCCAACAAATGATAGAGAACATAGAAAATATACATTTGGTAGAGGCTTGCCGTGGGCATTCCTATAGTTTATTTTTCAACAAGTTTTTCTCCGCAAAGCCTAATATGTAGAATTGAACATTTAGCTGTTTATTTTATTTCATCAGGGCCAATTATATTGTTCTTGTATCTTAACCCTACCTTAGGAAACTAATCATGGTCCTTAGCCTTTAATTTGTAAAGCCTATTGCACAGAATATTCATTTAGACATAGAGAATTTTTTCCCGTTCAACATGAAATTAGTAAAACAAACAGCAGTTGAAAATTTACAATTCAAAATAATATGATCTATTAGTTATAATATACTTGTGTTACTTTTAGATAGCCTTTGATGCATATAATCCAACAAGTGGCATGCTGCACATCTGAAAGATTGTTTTTCTAGATATAATGTATATAGGTTACTCAATTAAATTAGTGAAAGATAAATTCTCCAAGATGGATTCTGGTTTTGGATGATTTATCCACACTAAAGTTGATACATCAGGTTATTTTATGTTCTACAAAATCTCCAGGATAGTATTGGATGCAATTATAAGGAACAATTATGCATAAAGAGGAGTTCAATACCTAGGTCTTTATGTTGACTCCAATTGTATGAAGAGCCGATGAAATATTGATTCTCTATATAAATGTAATGTTGTGCAGCACGAATGGTCTTAACATATGCTGTATGTATGCTCATGTCAATCAGCACATTCTTTCCACATACTAGGTTCTGTAAAAATACAATAACATTTAACCTTCTGACAGTACATATAACACAAATTGGTTAAGGTTTGATGGGTTAAACACAGTCTGAAAAACAAAAATTGAAACACAAGGCTTTTCATTCACCTTGCTTGTTGCATCTTTTGGATCCTTTGGAAACCTCTTAACGGAATTTGAATCAATTGAACGAAATATCTACATTCCAAAGTAGACAGAATCCATGATTTCATTTTAGAGTAAATGAGAAAAAAATTGCTTCTAGAAAATCAAAATATTTATTCAGCATTAGTAAATAACTAATTACCTGACAATGCCAAACTTCAGGATCATCTTCACCAACACTTGGAGCATCATTGATGCCAATAACATCTGGAATTCTTTCCAGCCTTAGCAAAGCATCATCATCTGAAATTTTCAACTTTTTAATCCCGTGAGGTTTTGAAGCTTTTAACCAGCGCTCCTCAAAGTTAGTCAAAACATCATAAGCTGCTGGACCATCAATTTTAGAATGCAAATCATGCCATGGCTCCCGTGGACAACCACCAACATTGCCCTGTAATGAAATTTACTCATATTATAGGAACTAATTGGTCTCTGTATTTCAAATAATAATACTTAGAAATTGCACCTTATTGATTCCTAGCAACAGATTCCACCACTTTCTTCATAAATTGTGGTTTTTATAGACAAATTTCAGTTGTGCAATTAGGGTACGTGAGTATAACTAACAATATTTTTTTAATAATATGATTAACATATCATTGCTCACTTTTTAGTTCAACGTGTGCTGCAACATAAATCCACACAATATTTAGTGATAAAAAATTGATCTTCCTTGTAAAAGAATGGAAAATATTTCTTGTTTATGCTTTGACTTCCTTTAGAACTACTGAAACTTGGATTTATACATTTTGTAGCTATTTTTTACAGATTCTTTCATTTATCCCTTGCTTATCATATAAAGAGATTGATAGAAAACTCTAGATAGTCTTTAATGGTCAACAATAGAGAAAGAGATTACCGTGAAAGTAGGGTTGTGGTAGTCATCCTTATGTATTGTATTCAATGTTCTAAAAAGAGGATGGTGGGGAGTATCATATCGCCCGTCACACAAATCAAGTCCACCAACAAATGCTATAATTTTTCTTCTATTATTTCCAGCATCAGCATCCACAATCACAGTTTTCTGATGATGTGTATATATCGTTCCAACTTCCTAATAATAAGAAAACAGAAATTCAATGTTGAACTCTGAAACCAAAATTCTGTAAGTATGTCATCACCTTTAAAGAGATCCAACAAAACAAAAGCTGATATAACAGTTGGAAAATTGAACCTTGTCAAAAGTCTGACTCATGAAATTGAAGTTTTACCTTCCTAATTGATTAAATTTGAAAACTGATTTTTCTTTTCCTTACTCATAAGTAATCCTAATGCATGCTGCTTTTAATTATGAAACATTAAATTCCTATAAGTTATATGCATTGCGAAGAGTTCTGTGCAAATATGCAAATGCCATTGTATATAACATCAACAAGTATACAGAATTAGACACTTGAAGATTGTATAAGTCTTAGCCTATGGTGTTTTATTTTGTGTCATCAAACACTTAAATCCAGTGCAATCATCACAATCACGATTACGCCAAAAAATAAATAGTTACGCTACCAAATTGGATCACATTGTCAGCAGTAAATCATAATACATAAGTTTAAATCCCAAAAATGCAAGGTTTCAAAGAATGACTGAATAAAATCGACGAGAAACAACACTCCAGCACAATTTGTAGACAGTTGAGCATAAACTAATAAAAATATATTTCAATTAGTAAGGTAGTTGCCAAAACCTAACCTTTTGCTTGATCCAGCTATGTCGTTTGCCACTGCGAGGACAAAGAAGCACTTGCACTGAAGAGTGTTTAAAAAATCTACGAGTTTCCTCATCATGAGTTGCCATGACACCATCCTGAACGTAAAGTCCAAGAGTGTCTCAAAACTAAAGCTAAAAGGGAAAATCATAAATATTATATTTGTCTTGATGGAAAAAAATCACTTAATAATCTAAATCTTTCTTTAAATAATGTAAAAATCAGTAGTCATACATGAGAAAGAATTAATGAAGAGGGTACAAGAATGGATTGCTCGGTTACTTGTTTTATTCATATTACCATCTAATCTAGCCAAGGGCATTGACAGATTAACTATCAAGCTAGTGTGACTTTCAAGACAGGTTTTTGGCACAGGATCCTAGTTACAGAATAAGACAACCTAAGTTATAAAATGTCTCATGTTCAAATGTATACAAGTTTTAGATATTCAACTCTGATTTATTTAAGGCCACCATAAGCCAATGGAAGGTCAGAAACAAGTTTTATCAATAGTTATAAAACTAGTAACCAAGAAAAATATGTTGAGGAATCAGTACCCCCCCCCCCCCTCTTCTTCTGCGGTTCACTTGCCCAACAAGTATCTCATTGTCTCTTGAACAACATTTCAATATTGCCAAAATTTAATTCTTTTTATTGCCACAATTCAAAAATAGTTACAACAAGTGGCAAAGTCCAAAAAGTTATAAAAAGTGAATTGGTGATAACAACATAAAGCAAGGGTGTGCATATGCAGAGAATTGCCAATCAAATCTTACCAAGCATGGAAATGCAGAGATATGTAACAGAAAAGGTTGTGTTACTTACTGTTTTATAACCTAAAATGCTTCTTGACGTAGGATCATCCCAGATAAGGAGAAGCACTCTTACTCCTTCCTGTGACTTTGACCTTAGAAGATCACCCAATGTATAATCTGAAGCATAACCAGCAGTATCCCTAACCAGCCTTACTTTGTGCCACACTGACCATCCTGTAATATAAATCAAACGCCTTGCTTGACTTATGGAATCAAAGATATCTTGCCAACACTTTCCATTCACATAATACATCCCACTGTCAAGCAACACATTAGGGAGGCTGCCATCTGGAACATGAGCATCTTGATACAGAGTAACAGTTCCACCCCTCCTCAAAGGAAAATATGTGCCAGGAACCCCAATGTATTCTGGCCCTGCTCCAACTCCTTGGTGATAAATGCTCAATTTCTCCATAGGTATGTACTGAATGGATAGGGTCAGGACAGCACCTTGCTTACAAGGCTTCCCATTATTATTCAGGATAGGGAAGATTCCTTCAACTACTTCTCCTGAGTATATTTGCTCCACTGGAATTGCCACAATGCCAATGAGCTGTGAACCCACAATATCACTGTCTTTAACAAGAAAGTGCACTTCAGCAGCATGATATGCAACAGGAACATAGAAATGCTGCAACCAAACAGGATTTTCGGAGTTGCTAATGACATAAGTCCTCCCAATTACAGCATTGGATACTGAAATTGATACATAAGGATCACTAGTAATCTTCGTATTCATAGTTCCTTCAATTTTGTTGCCCACACTACCAGGTAATTTACCAAACATATCTCCTAATGTTTTGTGAAACATGTCCATATTTGGAAGATTCTTGGCTTCATGGACCCATATATCTAAATTTCCATGTAGGAGCAAAACTCTCAAGGACCCTTTATTCTGCACTGGAACAATCTGCAAACTCTGACTATGCACTGATTCATTAAATGAGCCAGAAAAATCTGATAGTCTAGGCGAATCCACCCGACTGTGGTAGGAGGATCCCCACCCCGAGAAGGAGTTATTCGAATATCCATAAAACTCCTCTCTCTTCTGTTGCAACTTTGGAACTGAAATGGAATGCAGAAATGGTTGCCCTGCAGGCGCAGGTGGTGATGCAGGAGCAGTTGGCTGGTCACCAGACAATTGAACATTGCTCATAAGATCATCCAAAGACGGGTAAGCAGAACCCTGACAAGGCTTGGAATTGTCACTAGTTTGTGACACTTCATCTCCTGCAGTGCTTGTGTTCTCATGCCAGTAGGGACCAGAGAAGCTGTTGGTGCGAAAATGGACATCCGGATGGACCTCAGGAGCTGAAGCTGAATAGGCCTCGTTTGGTTGTTGATAATAATAATGAGATGGTCCATGTTGGAAACTACCATGGTGTGAAAGGGAAGGCTTGGGAGGATCATGATTTGGTGGAGGAACATGGTAGGGATAAGGATAAGAAGGAGGATTAGCATAAGATGGTGGAGGGTGGGGAAAATCCGAAGGGTGAGGAGGGGGATGGGAATACTCAAAATGGCCAGAATGTGAGGAAGATCTAGGAGGTGGAGGATAGGAATAGTTGAAGGAATGTGAAGAAAGGTAAGGATATGGTTGATAAGGAACATGTTGTGCATATGGATCAGGAGCTGAACCTGGAGGAGGAGGGTACGGTTGATGAGGATTTGGAGGGTACATATATTGGTTTGGATACCGGTATGGAGAAGATGATCCATAATTATCCATTCAATTCAATACAAAATTATCACCCTTCTGATAATATTATAGCTGAAAACCAAAATTTGATTCTTAATACAAAAGGGTCATAGAAGAAGACATCAAATTGGAGTGATTCAAACAAGAATCATGCTAACTGGATTTGAATTGATACAAAATACATATTTGAAAGAAAGAAAGAAAGAAAGTGAATTACAGTGATTGAAGGCTGATAGTTGAGATAGATCCTATACTATAGCTAATGAAAAATTTGGTTGATTTGGTGGGTATTCGATCAAATGAATAAACTTAGTTGAAAATTTTGGTGGGTATTTTATCAAATGAATAAACTTAGTTGAAGGTGGAGACTTTTTACCTTTGTTGTTGTTGAAGAAGAAGAAGAAGAAGAAGAAGACCACCGTTCATGGAACGAAAGTCCACGTGGATTACCAGGATGGCAGGTTACCTAATACCTACCCTCTCTTACATTTTTTCCAGTTTTCCTAGATCGATAGATTCAACAGTTGTCCATGTCGTTATTCCACGTGGACAAACTTGATTGGATATCTTCATGGACATGAACATCTGAGGGGAAGAAAATTTTAACCTTCTGGAAGAGTTCTTAGTAATTTTTTCTTGCAGTAAAAGTAAAACTATGATTTATAATTCGGAAACTTCTTACGTTTTATAAACCAAATATACATACATGTATTATGTATAGTTTATTAGTTTAATAGCATTGGGTTGGACGATGGGAGATTGGTCGCTATAAAATATTAACTACACGTTGTTATCATTATCAATAAAGTAGATTAGTAGACTAATTCAATTGAATTCTTCCAAGACACATTGATTCTAATTTTAGGACCTAATTATTTGATTTTACTTTATTTTAAAAAAAATTAGCTTTGTGTTTGGAATATTTTTGTTAGATTCTAGAATTTGTCGCTCTCATTATCTTCAAAATTTATTTCCATTGAACATTTTTATTTTTTTTTTAACTCGCACATAAATGTCAAACAAGAAAAACACTTGTGTAGATTTGTCGACACAATTTATAATCTAAAAAATATTTCAAAGAGATTTGTAAATAAAATGTGGTTTTTATTGATTACACATTAAATTATCATTATATATTACATTCATTGTATATATTAAATTTTATTAAAATTAAACAATAGGTATATAATTATAGTATAAGACTAGATAACGAAAATAACTACCAATATTGCTTCAGCTGGACCTTTTTGCTTAAAGAAAAAAACTACCAATAAGCAATTTAAAGTATCTTTTTGCGAACTACAAAACTTATTATGCATCTGATATAATATAACTTGCAACAATAATGTAACGGATCATCAATAAACTCTCTTTTCCTCCCAAACACTAGATTCTCACTATTTCCAGGTTAATGCTATAGGACTTCTAACTTGATATCTGCCAGATACCCAAATCAGTGACCCAAATGAGGAGGTACCCGGAACTCTTGCTTTTCCAACTGCCAAAAATGTAACCTTGTAGCTCAATTTCTGACCCACTTTTTCAAACTTCAATACCCTTGGTTCAACAGTAACTGATACTCCATCTGGCTGTTTCACCTTAACTGCATAAGCACTTTGGGGTTTTCCAACATTTGTGACAACTCTCGTGTATGTCACATTAGCATTTAAGGCACTTCTGTCAAAAAGAACAGCAAATGAAGGGTAGTTCAAGTCACCAGCTTGAAGAACTGCTTTCTTAGAACATACAAACTTACCTCTTAATAACAAAGCAATCTGCGAAGAGGTATAATTTAGGCTGCATAAATAATTTTAGTAGTCTTCAGTGCCGATATCATAGACCAACCCTGTATCAAAAGCACTTACAGGGTTAACATGGCCTGAACCAAATGCAAAGGGTGTAGCAAATGCTTTGTTATCTGAGGCCATGTCTGAAATTGGAGCTCCTTTGTTGTTCAATGTGTAAGCAGTAGTCATCAAAGCAGATTTGATAGCTGCAGGTGACCAATCTTTGTGCAAAGACTTGAGCAGTGCTGCTATGCCACTAACATGAGGACAAGACATTGAGGTACCCCAAAGTATGTTAAATAGTACTTCTCTTTTGTCATTCATGATAAAACTTGGGCTAGTTTTAGGTGGCCAAGCAGCCAAGATGTTCACACCAGGTGCAGTCACATCTGGCTTGATCACATCTGGTCCCACTATACTTGGTCCTCTAGAAGAAAATGCTCCCAATACTGGTGCAGGGTCACCAAACTTTGTTCCCATAAAGGAAATTGAAGCTGTTGGTTTTTTATCAGATTGAATATAGGTTTTAATAGTCTTACCTTCTGAGGCCCCTAAAGAAGTGGCTGGCAAAATATGAAGATCAGCATAAATTTCTTCTCCTTGATTTTCAGCATTAAGTACTATCATTCCTGCTCCACCAGCCACTTTCACTACCTCTCCCATTTCAGTTCTTCCATTTTTTCCTCTTTCACAAACAACTATTTTCCCATGCACAAGCTTTGGATCAAGGGAGCCTTCACTGCAATGCTGTGCTTCCTTTTTGGTACCTGCCGATTTGCCAAATACAAGGGGCAATTGGTTTGTCTGGTTGCCTTGATATAAAGATGTCCCTTTGAAAAATTTTCCATTTCCAAGCATTACTTCCGTTGGAAAGCTTCGGCCAGTGGAGCTAGCAGCAACTGTCATGATCCATGGAGCACCATTTGAAACTGTTGATGGAGAGGGCCCTTTATTGCCTGCGGAGCAAGCAACAAAAACCCCTTTCTTGGTTGCCCCAAATGAAGCTACGGTGATTAAATCATCATAAAAAGGCTTGGGATCACTCCCTAAAGAGAGTGACAATACATCAACCCCATCAGAAACTGCTTGGTCCACAGCAGCTAATATGTCAGAGTTAGCACAACCTTTTGGCCAGCATACTTTATAAACTGCAATTCTAGAGGTATACCTCATTCCACTTGCTGTACCTCCAGCCTGGCCATAAAGGTTGGAATTTTTCACCACATTACCAGCTGCAGTTGAGACAGTGTGTGTTCCATGCCCTTCGGAATCTCTTGGGGAAAGATAACTCACTGTTTCATTTAATTTTCCAAAAACTTTTTCATACCCCTTGAAATAGGTTCTTGCACCAATAAGCTTCTTGTTACAATTTGAGGCAGAGAAATTGGTGCCTTGTTCACAGAAACCTTTCCAATGAGAAGGTACTGGAGACAAGCCTGAGTCTTGGAAACTGATATGCTCAGGCCATATTCCTGAATCTATAACACCAATAATCATATCTGTGGCCAAGTTAGAAGCACTCCAAAGTGCACTTCCATTATCTAGGCCAAGAAAGTGAGGGGTGTATGTTGTGTGGAGGGTTGATAGTTCATCAGGTATGGCTGAGAGGAAGCCATCCACTTGGTTCAGGAATTTAAGGTGTTTCTTGGAAAGCTGGGCAGAAAAACCAAACATGGTGGTTTCATAGGTGTAAAGCAGTTGAGGGGCTACAATCTCTTCTTTTTCTTCTTCTTCTTCTTCTTCTTCTTGCATTGAAGCTTTAGAAATGAAATAAATGATTGATTCAGACCACGGTTTTGATCTGTCATGAGAATGAACTGAGGCTTTGAGCTTGGTCTTGTCCATGTGTACTATGTATGTCTGTTGATCTGCGACAGCTCTTGAATTTGTCACCATAAAACCCAGAAATAGGAAAAGTATCCTAAAGATCATGATGCCTGCAAATTGAAGATAGTTATTAACACTTCATGGCTGTTAAGGTCCTAAAATGTATGCATAAGAATCTTCAATTCAACAAAAACTAAAATAAGAAACAAAGGAATACCATTTCCAAACTTCTAAAGATTATTTTTCTTGTATTAAACATAGTTTTTAGTTACAAGCCGGTCTCTAATATTAAAATATTATGTATTTTAGATATATAGATAATTAAAATAAAGTTTTACTTGTATTGTATATGTATGCAAACTATGAAATGCAGTGAGACAGAGATCGTAGACAGATTGAAGTTGTCTGTTGCAGTCTGTGCCTATGCTGAGCTTAGTACAAGAGCATGAAAAAGTTAATGGAACAATGAGTGCCAATAATCTTGTCACGTCAAATCTTAAATATGCAATGTAATTGTAAGCTTTAATTCTATGTATAACCTCATTGCAATTACAAAAAATAGTTCACCTTCTCTTTATTTCTCTTCTACTTCAAGAGATGTGAATCAATTTGTGCAGAGTTGTTTCAATTTGGCTAATGATCAAGACTGCATGCTTTGAATTAGATGACAACAATCCAAAAATTTCCAAATACATACATACAGAAATGGAGGGACAATAAGTCAAAGATGATTTCTTATTAATTGGTAATAAAAATTATATTGACTGTACATACTTATCAAATTTAATGCATATGTTATATAAATTAAATTTAGAAAATAAAAAATTTAATAAGTATATACGGTCAATATAATTTTTTACCAATTAGTAATAAAAAAAAACCATCGAATGATTTTCAAGATACTTTTATAAAAGTCAACAATATTAATACTATATTTATTAAATACAATATATAGTAAAGTTATTAAGCATATAAAATATAAATAAATTTATCAACACATATGTCGTAATAATTAAATTTAAGAAATAAAGAATTTAATAGGTATATATTGTAAAAAAATACTAATTAGAAAGAAATAATCTTGTTTATGATTTTTAAGGTGGTTTTATAAAAGTCAACAACATTAAATATTACATTTAATAAATTAATATGTAGTCAAATGATTAAATATAAAAATTAATAAATAAATTGATAAATATATATTTATCATTTTGTTAATATTTTTGAAATTTTGAAAACATGCTTTAGAAGCTAATTTTTAAACAATAATATAAACACTACAATTTTTAATGGACATTTAAATATATATGTGTATATATATATAGTGCAGAATTTTTTTTATATTTTTTAATAAATTGATAAAGTTTGTCCATAATTTTATATCAATTATTTCCTTATTTATATCTAGGTTTGATTTTGTACTAAATCTGTTCAGAAGAATCGGTTTTGAATAAAATCCGAGTTATGATCAGATCTTAGATGATAGGCTATTTATTGCTTCCTAATTGTTTCTTGATTATAGCATATTTGGTTTCCTCTTTGAGACTAATTCTGTCGATGTATTATTCAACCTGTATCAGAGAAATAAAACTTTTCCTTCTCTGTTGTAATAGTATCAGAATAATTTTTTTACTTATTAATAAAAATCATTCTTTGTACGATTTTTAAGGTGGTCTTACAAAAGTCAACAATCTCTTAATGCTAGGAAGGGAATAAGTACATACTTCAAGATCGGAGGACACATTATGAGAAATACAAAGCCTGTTATAAAATTTAGAATTACTTGATTATAAAGTAAAAGTGTACAAAATGGATCATACTAAAACAATATCGAAAATAACAACCAAGAAGCAATTTAAATGACCCTTTTGCCACAACTGAACTTATTAAGCACATGATGTAACTTCCAGCAATAATCTAATGAGTCATCAATAAACTCTCTTATTCTCCCTAACACTACCTCATTAGAAAGATTTTCACTATTGCCAGGTCACTGCCATAGGACTTCTAACTTTATATCTGCCAGATACCCAAACCAGTGACCCAAATGATGAGGTACCTGCAACTCTTGCTCCTCCAATTGACAAAAATGTCACCTTGTAGCTCAATTTCTGACCCACTTTTTCAAATTTCAATTTCCTTGGTTCAACAGTAACTGAAACTCCATTTGGCTGTTCCAATTTAATTGCATAAGCACTTTGGGGTTTTCCAACATTTGTGACAACCCTCCTGTGTGTCACACTAGCATTGAAGGCACTTTTGCCAAATAGAACAGCAAATGAAGGGTAGTTCAAGTCACCAGCTTGAAGAAGTGGTTTTTTAGAACATACAAATTTACCTCTTGATAATAAAGCAATCTGAGAAGAGGTATAGTTTATGCTGCATAAATAATTTAAGTAGTCTTTGGTGCTGATATCATAGACTAATCCTGGATCAGAAGCACTTACAGGGTTAACATGGCCTGAACCAAATGCAAAGGGGGTAGCAAACGGTAAGTTATTTGAGGCCATGTCTGAAATTGGAGCTCCTTTGTTGTTCAATGTGTAAGCAGTAGTCATCAGAGCAGATTTAATAGCTGCAGGGGACCAATCTTTGTGCAAAGACTTGAGCAGTGCTGCTATGCCACTAACATGAGGACAAGACATTGAAGTACCAGAAAGTATGTTAAATAGTACTTTTCTTTTGTCACTCATGAGAAAGCTTGGGCTAATTTTGCTTGGCCAAGCAGCCAAGATGTTCACACCAGGTGCAGTCACATCAGGCTTAATTACATCTGGTCCCACTAGGCTTGGTCCTCTTGAAGAAAATGCTGCCATCACAGGTGCAGGGTCACCAAACCTTGTCCCCATAAAGGAAATTGAAGCTGTTGGTTTTTTAACCGATTGAATATAGCTTCTAATAGTTTTACTTGCTGAAGCCCCTAAGGAAGTGGCTGGCAAAATATGAGGATCAGCAAAAAGCTCTTCTCCTTGATATTCATTGTTGAGTAGTATCATTCCTGCCCCTCCTGCCACTTTCACTTCCTCTCCCTTCTCAGTTCTACCATTTATACCTCTTTCACAAGCAACTATTTTCCCATGGACAAGCTTTGGATCAAGGGAGCCTCCAATGCAATACTGTGCTTCCTTTTTTGCACCTGCTGATTTGCCATAGACAAGGGGCAATTGGCCTGTCTTCTTACCTTGATATAAAGATGACCCTTTGAAGGTTTTTCCATTCCCAAGTTTTACTTTTGTCGGAAAGCTTCGGTCAGTGGAGCTAGCAGCAACTGTCGTGATCCATGGCGCACCATTTCCAACTGTTGATGGAAAGGGGCCTGAATTGCCTGCGGAGCAAGCAACAAAAACTCCTTTCTTGGTTGCCCCAAATGAAGCTATGGCAATGCTATCACTATAAAAAGGTTTGGGAATACTCCCTAAAGAGAGTGACAACACATCAACCCCATCAGAAATTGCTTGGTCCATGGCTGCTAATACGTCAGCATTAGTACAACCAGAAGACCAGCATACTTTATAAACTGCAATTCTAGAGGTATACCTCATTCCACTTGCTGTACCTCTAGCCTGGCCAAAAAGGTTGGCATTTTTCACCACATTACCAGCTGCAGTTGAGGCAGTGTGTGTTCCATGCCCTTCGGAATCTCTTGGAGAAAGATAATCCACTGTTTCATTGATTTTTTTCCCAAAGAATTTTTCATACCCTTTGTAATAGGCTCTTGCACCAATAAGCTTCTTGTTGCAATTTGAGGAAGAGAACTTAGTGCCCTTTTCACAAACACCTTTCCAATGAGAAGGCACTGGGGACATGCCTGAGTCTTGGAAGCTGATGTGCTCAGGCCATATTCCTGAATCAAGAACTCCTATGATCACATCTGTGGCCAAGTTAGAAGCACTCCAAAGTGATCTTCCATTCCTTAGGGCAAGAAAGTGTGGGGTGTATGTTGTGTGGAGGGTTGACAGTTCATCAGGTATGGCTGAGAGAAAACCATCCACTTGGTTTAAGTATTTGAGGTGTTTCTTGGAAAGATGGGCAGCAAAACCAAACACGATGGTTTCATAGGTGTAAAGGAGTTGAGGAGCTAAAATGTCTTCTTCATCATCTTCTTGCATTGAAGATTCAGAAATGAAATCAATGATTGATTCATACCATGGTTTTGTGCTGTCTTGATTTGAGGCTTTGATTTTCGTCTGGTCCATGTGTACTATGTATGTCTGTTGGTCCGCGAAAGCTATTGAATTTGTAACCATCAAAGCCAGAAATAGGATAAGTATCCTAAAGATCATGATGCCTGTAAAAATGAAGAAAGGAATTAACACTTCATGGACTATTTTTCTTTACCAGTTTTTGTTTACGTTTTTCTTCCTAAGAAAGGCATAATTTCTAGCTACAAGCCAATCTTTAGTCTTAAAACATTGTGATTTTTAGGAATATAGATAATTAAAGGTAAGTTTTGCTTGTAAATGTATGCAAACTATGCAATGCAGTGAGATATAGATCAGACAGATTGAAGTAGTGGTCTGTTGTAGTCTGTTATTGTGCTGGGCTTAGGACAAGATCACGAAAAAAGTTAATGGAATATGAAATGATAATAAAATCGTCACATCAAATATTAAATAAGCTCAAAATTAAAGAGTAAAAGTGTATGATGTATATATGCTCATTGCAACTATAGAAAAGAGTTTACCTTTTCTTTACTTTTCTTCTGCTTCAAGACTGCACGCTTTGAATTAGATGACAGCAATCCAAAGATATATATAGAAATGGAGGGACAACAAATCTAACTATATTGTAATGGCTATGTTGCATGCGGTACCGGGTAAGATAAGGGATTTTTAAAAAAAATTAGGACATGGAAACGTTAATATAAATTTTAAAAATATAGATATATATAAAAAAAGCATAAATAAGGTTAAATTGTATAAAATGATGGGAAAAAAACACAACATAGTTTGTGACATAAAAAATAAAAGAAGATTAAATTCAATATGACAAAAAACATTTCATATTAAAAGACTATAATACATAAATGTTTAACAATCAATATTATAACACCTAAGCAGGGTTATGATATCACACTTTAACTGTTTCAATCTCATTATTTCTATATTCATCGTCAGTTAAATACATTATGAAATTTAGTTCATCAAGAGAAAGAGTAACCACATACTTCAACAAAGTCAGTCCCTTAAAATGAATCTTTATTCTGCTTTAAAAGGTTCACATGCAGTGACATATTTGAAATGAGTTATACTAAGTACTCACAGTGACAGATTCAAAAAGTGTCTTACTCAGTGGCAGATTTGGAGGGTCAAGATCAGAGATTCGAAGAGGTCCCTCATCCACACCATACACGAACAGAGACACGTAGCAGCAACATAAATGAAACCAATTAGCATCAAAGGAAAAAAAATTTCACTGCGGCCTAATATATTATATACCCAAATAATGCCTATATGTATTCAAATTAAGTACTCAGTTTTTTTTAGAAAATATTTTTAATACGTAGCTGGTATTAACTCCTACGTGTACAACATGACTTTAAGAGTAGCATGCTCGAGAGGCATTGGTTATCAAATATAGAAATAACTTTTTGCAGTCTGTACCAAATTATTTCAATCACTTGTTTCCGGCTTTTCTTTTGGCACACTTTTCCCTTTTGTGAACCCTTTTGTGTCTTATTTATGACATTTGTAAGCACAAGGTTGAGACAGCCTTATGAGTCAAGACAAATTTCGTGTGGCTTATCACAAGGGAAAATTTACACATATTTTGAGTTTTAACTATATATAGCTTGAGGAGATTTATTAAAACTTTCATCTCCACCTTTGCCATGAAATGTCTTTCTATAACCACTATGTAGAGATATGTTTAGCTTGTGAAGTTGTGATCTGATGTACCTCATTCAAAATGCTTCCCGTTCAGTGTTTAATTATCTCCATAACTATATGTTACTCAATCTTACATTTAGACTTCATTTGGTTAGTATCTCTATCTGTAGTCACTGGCTCAGTCCCTTAATGTTTGACTTGTTATGATAAACTATACAACAAAAATAATGAAAGCCTTATTTCACTAGATAAGGTTGACTATATAGATTACGTGACGTCATTGTAAACGGTTAAAAACCAAATGTTAAGGAACTATGAGAGAAAAAAGTTGCACCCTATTGTCTTTAGCTTTATCTTTTGACTTAGAGGTAAGCATTAACTTATTATGATATATACTCATAAATGTAAACCTAAAGCCATAAACTTAGTATGCATAATAAACAGGGAATGAGAGTTCATGAACATTCATTGTAGAAGTATAGACACCTAAGAGATCAAGGGGCTTCATACAATTATTCAAAGTTAGTTGAATCACGTGGTAGTTTGGGGCTAAAGATCTTAAGGTGAGACCAGCGGATAGGAAGATAATGAATTGAAGTTTTTGATAGTGTTCTCTTTTCTCATTAACATGTTCACATTTTTTTCAATGTTGGCTTTATAATTATTGTTGATGTCACACCTAGCGTTCACATTATTGCAAATGTCACGGCTAGTGTTCAAACTATTGCCATTGTCACAGATAGTGTGCATAACTTCATGCATATTATTGCCAATGCCAGAGAGTGTTCGTAACTTCGATCATATATATTACTCTGCCAATGTATTAACATTCTGAGTAGTATGTGTCAGCTATGAAAGATCCATAGTTGTTAAGGGACCACAGGGTTTTAAGACCTCAAGTGCTGCAAAAGGCATGGATCTCAGGAATTTTCTGCACTCATTGAGATTTTTGAAACCATTATGTACTTTCAGTAGTGATCATTATGTGGTTTTGTAAGGCACTCCTTTACCAAGCATCCCTTTATTTGAACATTTTCGAGTCCATAATTATGTACAATTGTAACATTGTCCAAATTTATCAAACACAAACTATCAACAATTAATTGAATTTAAATGGAGAGACACATAAATGTAATCATTTTATACTTGTAAAAGAGGGGCATGGCAGAGACTTTAATTATAATGGTATGGGGTACGAGAAAAGTTAAATACAAACAGTTGGATCCTGTGAGGGAACTAGATATTTTCACTACTAAAATCCCTGGACATTAATTCAGCGCACTTCCAACTAGATCACACCAAGAAATCAAAAGTTTGAAGGAACCATTTCTTACATTAACATAACAAAGGGACTGCTTTTAGTTTCAGTTTTTGTAAATACTTTGAGTGAATCATCAATCTTATTTTGCAATGTAGGTTAAATTAGCCTTTAAAATTAATAAAATAATAAAATGGTCCCGATAATTAATTATCAATCAATTTAGTGTCTAAAATTATAATCATTGTTCAAATTAGTCTTTAAAATTAACAAATAATAATAAATTCATCCTTAAAATTATAAATCATATTTAGTCCCTTCATTGGTATCTGGTGTCATTTAATATTGTTAAAAAGACTAAATTGACACATTATATGCTTGAGTGATAACCAACTAGACACACATATAATTGTCATATCGCACATATGGAGAGTTAAATGAAATATTTAATAATCGTTTTTTTTCCTTCCTATGTATTTGTTATCTTTTTTAATATTAGAGAACTAGTAATTACAATTTCAAAAGCTAAATTGATTGATAATTTACAATTTTATAAGAGCGATTTTATCATTTTTTAATTTTAAATATCAATTTAATCAATCATCATGAGCTAAATTAACGATTCACTCAATACTTATTTTTGACCATAGGTTTATATGGACATAGTCCAGTTAAACTGCCATGCTTCATGCCAATTGGGTGATAGACTGATAGTTGGAACATTAATTCTAAGTCAAACTTTGGTGAAGGATAGGTTTCTTGCTGAAAGGGGAGATGCATCAATGAATGCTCTATATGTGGCCCATGAACAACTCTGTTCTCACATGAAACATTCACATTAAAATTAAGACTGTAGTCGTATTGAATGGGCTGCATTATTACACTGACACAAAAACACACTTTCGGGTATCTCGCAATTTCTATGCTTTAGTTTACCTGCACACTGTGGTGTCTTTATCGCTTTTGTCTCTCTTCTTTAAATAAGATCGGGTATATAAACAAAAAAAAAAAGAAATTGAGGTAAAATATTAACTTCTTAAATTTGTTTCTAATTGACACTACTGAAGTACCAATTAAATTGGTTCTTAGCATTATGAAAAAAATATGATGTGTTAAGAACCAATTTAATGTGATAAATCTATTATTAATCTGCAAGTTCATAAACTATTTGATATTTTTAATTAAATTATTGAATTATTTTTTAATTGAATACTTAAATTTGTATTTATTTTTAATTAGGTATAATAAGGAACTAATTAAAAATACAAGATTAGGAACAAGATTTAGAAAATTAATTAAAATTTATCAAATATATAGTTCAAACATTTGCAAATTATTTAACCTTTATTGAATAAATACTTAATTTTTTTAGTATAAAAAATAATGGAAAAAAGTTATAATATATGTACTAAAAAATGAGCAACAATAATATAACTCTTTTTATAATGTAAGACCTAAATGACATCAATATGTGTGTGTGTGTGTGTGTGTGTGTGTGTGTGTGTGTGTGTGTGTGTGTGTGTGTGTGTGTGTGTGTGTGTGA
>CM023958.1:39454370-39472788 GCA_013407115.1 Glycine latifolia
GTGTGTGTGTGTGTGTGTGTGTGTGTGTGTGTGTGTGTGTGTGTGTGTGTGTGTGTGTGTGTGTGTGTGTGTGTGTGTGTGTGTGTGTGTGTGTGTGTGTGTGTGTGTGTGTGTGTGTGTGTGTGTGTGTGTGTGTGTGTGTGTGTGTGTCCGTTATTTTTTTTATAGTTTAATCTAAAAAAATTACTTTAAGCCCTTAAAGTGTCCCTTAAACCAAATTTATCCTTTCGTTGATTTTTTTATTAATGGTGTTAATTTTAGAAGACATGATAAATATAGCTGAAAAGTATCTTTCACAGTTAATCATGTGTCTCGTGTGTCCCTAAGCTAACCAAGTTAATGTAGTAAACTAACCGAATGATCAATTTAATCTAACATAGACACTTAAGAGAAAATAAGTAAATAATCAATATAGATGTGTGATTTTAAAAAAATATTATTATTATAAATATATTCACACTTGTACATAAGTTAGATATATACATAGTTTTATAAAAGATATTAATACTGAAAAATATTTAACATTACATTTAGTAACTAATATTCTTTTCAAAAAAATATTACATCGTATATGAAAGAAATGACTAACATTAATTAGAAAAAATTGATTTGTAAATTTTTGAAATTATAGATTACAATATTTATATATTTTTATTTATGTTGAGCTAATCAATTCTTATTTTCACCGATTAGATAGGTAATTATACTAGAGTGATTTTATTTGGGTGATTTTTGTTATAATCGTTAGTTTTTTTTATGTTAAGATACTCTTACATGTTTATATTTAAATTTATTGTATATAAATATTTTATAAATGATGTTTAAATTTTTTTTATCAAAATATCCTTCAATTTTTTAATTTGCAAGTATACAAAATTATATTTTTTAAACAATTATATTTTCCATTTAAGATAAGCTCATTCATATTCATGTAAACCCAACATACGGGTATTTATAATACAATTTATTTGGGTGATTTTTTTTACATATAATCATTTGTTTTTTTATTTTAAGAGACTCTAAATATTAATATTTAAATTTAATGTATATAGTTTTTATATCAATAGTATTTAAATTTATTTTTATATCAAATATTATATTCTATTTGTTTTACTTTAATCCATATTTATCTTCATTGTTTCATAGGTATCCAAACTAGGACAAATCCATTTAGGGTTTTCTTATAATCATTCTTTTTTATGTGAAGTTACTCTTAGGTGTTTATGTTTAATTTTAGCATATACCCCTTTTATATTAATGATGTTTACTTTTTTTTATATCCAAACATCATCCTCCTTCTTTTCTAATTTGAAAGTATAACAAATTATTTTTTAAACAATTATATTTTTTGTATTTTGTGTCAATCCATATTTAGATCCCTCTATCACACAAATAATCATACTATAATAAATTCATTAGAATATCCTTCATTTATTTGATTTGAAAGTATTGCAATTTAATTTTTAAATTATTATATATTTTTATTTATGCCGTACAAGAATTTATAATAGAATAAATCTACTTAGGGTGAATTTTTCTTCATAATCTTTATTTTTTTTATGTTAAGAGATTCTTAGAATTTTATATTTATATTTATATTTAATGTATACAACTTTTGTATGAAAGTATAAAAAATATATTTTTAAATAATCGTATATTTTATTTATATTGTATTAATTCATACTTATATTCTTCTGTCACATGGATCTCTACGCTGAGATAAATCCTTTGGGTTGATTTTTTTTTTTTTAATAATCATTAAGTTTTTTTATGTCAAAAGATTTTTAGATATTTAAATTTAAATTTAACGTATATAAAATTTATATGAATGATATTTAAATTTCTCTTTATATCAAAACATTCTTATTTTTTTAATTGAAAAGTATAAAAAAATATATTTTTAATTATTATATATTTTATTTATATTATATTAATCTATATTTATATTCGTGCATTGCATGGAAACTATATCAAGACTAATTGATTTGAGTAATCATTTTTCTTTATAATCATAAAATTCTTTCTGGAATTCAAGAGAGTTTTCATTATATCCATATATGAAATAAAAAAATACCTTAAAAATTTATTAGCTAAAGTTCACAAGTTTAATAAGTAACATTTTTTATTTATAAAAGTAGCAGTTATAAAAAAAACTATAAGACAAGTATATTCAAATATATTGGATAAATAACACATCTTAAATACTTTATTCTTATTATAATTTTGTATATTTCAAACTTATTCTTAGTAAATGTTGTTCAATAGTTAATTTTTATTAAATAAAGATAATCATATTTAAAATAAAATTGTGGCATCAATTGAAAAAAATCAAATAAAATTTGTGACATTATTTGACAACTATTTATGTCTATCTTTACATTTAAGATAATCATATTGAGTGAATAACATAAATCAAACAAACAGTTTGATTTTATCATGTATTTTTATGCATAGATTAAATACTATTTTTTTTGTTAAATACCTCTTTTTTTGGTTATATATCTATCCCATTTTTACAGTTAAAAAAATCCAAATAAAAACATTCAAATCCTATGTTTATCTCATGAATAGCACGAATTAAAAATCTAGAATTAAATAAAAACTAATGACGAATATAAAGATAAGATGATGTTAATAAATAAATAAATAAGCTGTTGATCTTTTTTTTATTATTATTTTGGATATAAGGGGCCTAAGCCAAATTACAGCTGCACTTTTCGCAGAGACAAAATGCCTACAAAATCAGTCCACAATAAATGATAAACTTCCTTTGGAGGATGATCCAACCAGTGAAAACCCATAGGGAGTGTATGTCCTAATCTTGCAAGCCAATCCGCAACACAATTCCCTTCTCTATACATATGAGTGATCCTCAATTGCCAATGTTTTTGTTGGAACTGTTGTATTCTTCGCAGCAAAGGTGCATAATGATGAGTTGCTAATAGAGGTTTTGAAATCAGATCAAGACTCATGGTTGAATCTTTTCAATCCACAACTTTGACACATTCCTCTGCCAAGCCACATCAAGAGCTATCAAGATAGCATTTAACTTGACCATAAGCACATTGCAGACTCCTAAATTAGACACGAATTGTCTCATCCATAAACCATGCTCATTTCTAAAAACTCCCCCACATGAGGCTTCGTAACCACTGATTCTAACTGACCTATACACATTGACTTTAACCCAACCTTCTTCTGGAGTTGTCCATCCAATTTGCCTATGATCAAAACATACATGCCTATGGGGAAAATTCTTTCTATTACTTTCCTTAATTTCATCAACAAGATTACGAATTTGACAAGAAGCAGCTTGCAAACTAGGTAGCACGCCCTCAAAAACTTTCATATTTCTCAATTTTCATATACTCCAAATGGTAACACCTAACCAAATGTGCCAGTCCAGAATTTTAATATCAGCATTCGGAATCAAATTAGATGAAATCCACTTAAAAATATCACCTGAGAAGAAATCATCAGGCAATTTCCCCTTAGTGAGATAATGCCAAAGCTTGGTCGCAAAGGAATAATCCCTCAGCAAATGCACCTCACCAAATTGTGCAAACTCTCCTTCATTTAACCATACGTTTCAACCTTACTGCATGACTTGTGCATTGTGCCATGAGTTTATAAGCAGTCCCGAGTAAGCAATTTTCAATTCTTCATTGAATGCTTAAATAAAGGATAAATGAATGTTGGAGAATAGACTTGTTTAAAAGAGAGTTGGGAGACCGAATGCCATTCTAAGAAAGCTTGACAAAAAAACTTACCATTAGGAACATGCAACCATATGACCTATCTTTAACTGCAATCTTGACACTTTCAATCTCTAAGCATGTCATCAATGATTTCCTCCAATTTAAAGGTAGCTTGATAGTTACCACTTACCAAGTTTAGGAATTATTGATCATAAGTGTTTAATTCATACTTAGTCAATACATCCTCTTTATCAATTAACTATTCTCTTATTTGAATCTCCAAACTAATACAACTCTCTTTTCTTGTTGGTAAAAATAATCCCAACTCTTTTTTTAATCTCAAAACAAACCTTTTCTTCACTTCCTATTGTCGATATTTTAAATCTTGATACAAGTTTTAAATGTATTATCTCCTAAGGATCAATGTATATAAATATAATAAAATATATTTTAGTCTTGAGATATGTAAAAGTTTAATTTTAGTCACTCTAGATATATAAAAAGTTTGGTTTTAGTTTCTGAAACGTATAATGCATTAAGCCGAGTGGAATAGAAATGACACGCAACAGGCAACAGGCAACAGCCAACGAGGTGTCATTCCATTAGTCATGTCAGCATTTAACCTGATAGAGTTAACTTGAGAAACTAGAAAGTTCTATTTCTCAGTACGAGAGATGAAAAAAAATACATTTTTAAACTTAGGAGATGAAAAATAAACATGATCTTATTTTTATCTACTAAAAATATACTTTTAGCCCATAAAATCCGTAATGTAATGGGGGTGCCAGGAAGGTACAAGAAGCAACAGTGCAAAGCATGATTATAAATAAAATAGGCCCAGCGTGATTAAAACGTTAAACCACCACTGAACAATTGGACTTCAGAGCCCAACATACTAAGAATTACAAAGCGGCCCAATAAATATGTCTTCAGTTACATGAGCCCCTATCCTAAAAGGCTAAAGCCGAGAAGCAGTGTATGACTTTCTCTCAGAGGTATCTTCAACGGCTCGAATCACGCGACCCAGAAAGACCTTCCGATTCTGAGCGTACACGTGTCCATCCCATCCTCTCTTCACCAAATCAGCGGCTAAAGCGAGTGCAGCCTCAACGGTCTCAGCGGCGCTGTCGTGAGCCGAGTCGATGACCCCGAGCCGCAGCGCCTCCTTGGCAGGGAGCTTAGCCGCGTTCAGGACAACGTGACGCCGAACCGCGGGAGAGCCGATTTTGGCTTCGAGGAGAGCCACGAACCACGCTGGAACAACGAGGTTGATGTCAAGCTCGCTCATGTAGAGGAATCCCCTGTCGCTGCGCATGAGAACGTGGTCGTGGGCGAGGGCGAGGGTGTAGCCGGCTGCGGAGGCGTGGCCGGTGACGGCGGCGATGGTCGGCATCGGGAGCGTCAGGAGATCGGAGACGACGGAGCGGAGGAGGGAGTCCATGAGGACCATACGCTCTTTGACCTCATCGGAGGATCGGGCCCAGGCGATGTCGTAGCCATTGGAGAAGAATTTGCCGTGCGCGGTGGTGACGAGGGCGGAGGAGGCAGTAGCTTCTTGGCGGACGCGGCGGAGGGAGGACTGGATGGAATCGAGTAGTGTCGGGTTGAGACGGTGCTCGCCATCGCCGGTGAGTGTTAGGATGAAGATGCTGCCTCTCTTCTCCAAAGTGCACATCTTTGCTTTGAATTGAATGGTTCTTTCTCCGTTTTGATTTTGTTTTCACACATATAAATAAATTTAAAATAAAAATAAAAAAAGCTATTCAATGTTGCACGCCGGCGAATACCATGACCTTCTCTGCAACTTACTTTGAAACGCAAACATGGTCGAATAAATAATACTATGTGCCTTGTCATTATCTCTGTCAGTGTACTAAAATTTCAACCATATTGAAAATAATTATTGATTACAAGCACGATTTCAACAATTTTTTTTTTATATCGAATACAAAACACAATTGTTGTTAAAAAAAATTATCACTTTAATCTAAACATGCATTCAAGGTGTGAGGGAGAAGACCTGGGTTATGAAGTGAATATTTGATATTATAATAAGAAACTATATTGTTGTAAAAAAAAACTATATTAAGTTCAAAATATCAAAGTCATTTTAAATATAAAAATGATGACAGTATTAATTTAGTTATTTTACCATACTTAAATAAATAATAATTATAGGATATAAAATAAAACTTTTGTTTTGGGAGCACAAGAGTTAAATAATTTATCGATTAAATATAAAGCTTTTATTATTTTTTTGTTTTTAAATGATTTTTTTTGCTATTAAACAACAATAATATATATTTTTAAATCTTCCACTATATTTAGAAAATATTTCCATGCATGAACTCTTTTGGTGATAGAGATTACACTTTATCATCTAATATATTTCATAATTTGACTGTGATTAATCGACTTGACTCTGAATTTTATTTTCTGATAGATACTACTTCCTTCGTTAGTCTTAAATTATTTTAATAAATAAATAAATAATAATAATAATTTTATAAAAATTAATCTTATATCATTATTAATTAATTTATAAATTTTATTGTCCATTTAGGATCATTTTGTTAAAATAAATATTTATTTTAATAAAATATGCAAGTTTTTATTTTATAATGTATTTGTTTAAATTTTTTTCCTTAAATTTTTTTTTTCTTATTTTAAGAAACAAATCTTATCTATTTCTTAAAAAACATTTATATATAAAATACTTACTTTAAAAAAGAATTAAAGTTTAAACAAATTCACACTTAATATTATAAAAGATATAAATAAAAATAATAATTAATATTACATTAAAAAGTTAAAATAAAAGTTTCTTTTTCTCTTGCACCACATCTATAAAGATAACGGAGGAGGGAGTAGTAAAAAGAAAGTTGGATAAGCAAATGGGCACTGTTTTTAGATCATGCCCACCACTCCACATTACCCGACATCTCCGTCTAGGTGCTGAACATAAAACCAATATACATTTTCACTAAAACCAAATAAAATAAACATAAGATGATTTACAATGCTAAAAGTATATGTTTGTCGTTAATTAGATACCCTGCTAACTTAACCATATTCAAACGGTAAACCAAATTGATATTTAACATAAACACTGAAGGGAAAGTGCTTTTTCATTTGATACTGAACCAGATTACCAGCCCATCAGTGTTCTTCTAACTTTGTCAACAATCTGAGTTCTTGCTTGGCTTCTGGTCAATGGAAAGTCACGGCTTTCCTCCAACAAAAATCTATACACTTCCCATTGGCGTTCTTGTGTTGAATGTCTAACAACTTCAGCCTACAATACAACAAAGAGCGAGCTTTTATTCAGAAACTGTTACAAGAATCCTTTAAAGAACATCAAACATTGTCACACTAAGCTTTAAAACAAAAACTTACCGAGAAAATGCATACTCCCAACGCTTTTAAAGTCAACGTAACATCATAGAACACACGGGGTCTCCCCTTTCCACTCAGCTCCACAGGATTAGCAACCAGAAGTTCGGTGTCTGGACCCCGGTTCACTATAATCACCCGCAACGGATGAAGCATCTCTTCTTTTAAGCATGAACACAAGGTTTTCTGGCTTTCAGGATCTATGATCTTTTTCCCATCGTTGTGCTGGACAAACAAGTCTATGTTTCGAAAGCCTTTCACACTTGAAGAAAATCGACCAAAAGCAACCTGATCGAAAAATATGTAATGTATAATAAATAAACTCATTGCAACTAAGAATTTATGTAACTAATTGTCTGTGAAAAACGAATCCAATAATGATTGAGCAGAATAAGATCAACACATAACAAGGGGAGATTAAAAAAGATGCACAGAGAATGCCATAACAAAATTTAAACAAGTTACTTGCTTCTCCTTAATAATTAAGACTTTAACACCATGTTTCAAATTGTTTACTCTCTGATCAGGTTGCTTCCTTTGATTTAGTTTGATGGAAACATGGTTCACAAGGGGAGAAGCTGAACTGCAGAAGGCCATGTGCATGCATAAATAACAATTCAGGACAGAATACCTTGATATCAGAGTCTTTAGAAATCCTCATAATGTCATAACACAAGCCCTTCTGATCAACGCATTGTATCTGAAGCAGGCTATGAACTGGGCTCAGTGAGTTATCCACAGTAACAGTAGGTGTCTTCAGTGTTGTCATATCTTGGCTAAGAGGATGCAAAGACAACTTGTCTAACAGCTCAGAACTAAATAACTCTTCAGCAAAAGCTGGTGGAAGAGAAGAAAACCCTTGCAAATGTCCGTATTCAGGCCCAGCCAACTGAAGTTCACTGGAGATACACCTCTCTCCTAAAGCATCCATCAGATATTCACATACATAATCTTGCCTCTTTTTGGTGTGAAGCAATTCCCTGTTTTTATTACAAAATATCACATAATTAGCATAAGCTACTAGCCACCTACAAAAATACATGAGCAGACAGATTCAACATGTATACACTCCATCCAAGTATTGATTTTTACAAGAATTGAGGTGAAACATGACAAATTAGAGCATATGCAGCAATTAAGAGAGCTAAACATTGAGCCAATGACAAATGACATGACATGAATATATTTTGTGACAATATAATTGGCCTTTCTGGTTTTGAAAAATCCAACTTCAATCAACAGTTTCTGTTTAAGTGAAATTTATAATCATGAACAGACAAGAAATGCAGAAACTATAGAACAAAGTTAGGCTTCCTCCCTTTGGAGGACTTGAAAACAGGTAACAACTAAAATGAACAAAGACTTAAAGCTAATCTTGCACTGAGCTGTCTGAACTCTGAACATATTTGTGTGCACATTTTTTTTATATAGAGAGGATGAATACCATTCATACAAGAGTTGGGATAGCCACACCCAAGCCAGTGGAATTATTAAGTGCCTTTGTCTTTTTTTTCCCTTTCATTTTCTGTGAGCAAAGTTTCACCTCTCTGCCTAAAGCTACATCTTGGCTCCTCTATTAGTTATGCAGAATTTTCAAATTAGAGCCCCTAGTTCCAACTGCAGTAATGTTCAATTGTCAAGATTGAACAGGATAGTTTGAAATTTTAGCCAAAATTCTTGAGCTTAATAATTTATATAACTTCTGGCCTTAGCGAGCTCCTGGCAAGCGAAGTCCAAACCATACCCATAAAATATATAATTTTTATTGTTAATTTTGAAGTCTAGCACGGATTATTTAAATTTAGAGCACAAACATCATATTTCTTGGGTTTTCGAGCCATTTTGTCCTTAATCCTTTTACTAGTAACAGAAAAATCAACTGCAGCAACAATATTTTGATCATAATTATTCTATTCCATCAGCACCATATTCCAGGAATCACATGATTCGATCCTAGGTTTCAAATAGTAGTATTTTCCTCAATTCATTCAGTAATCCACTCCGTTTCTACATCCCTTGATTATCAAATAACAGATGGTAATGCAAATAGAGACATAAAATAAGAACAAATTTGGCTAATTTGTCATCAAACAAGAAAATCATGTTGATCTTTAGAAGCCACGCATATTTTTGCCTACTCAGTAGATAAAGAGAAACTGGTGCTCAATAGGAATATCATCACAAATTCTGCTACGAGTTTGACTTTCTTTTACATATGAATCAAAGACCAATCTTCCAGATAAACTTTGAATTGACTTCCCACTTTCGGAGACATATGTTGTAGAAAATTCTAAATAGATTGAATGGTGTAAAGAAGAGAATCCAGCTGATGCAGAAAACAAACAAGAATCTCATACTTACATCCCATCAGTGATAAAGAACATGTCTAACACCCTTCCATCTGGGGTTGGCATCGCTTTGACTCTCTGAATAATAAGTTCAAGGTTGCACAGGATTTCATTAATATCTACAAGGACAGGAAAAAAACTGTCAAAAACTGCACTCCGTGTGTCATAACCAACCAAAAGAGAGAACAAAACAGAAACTAGTTACCATGTAGCAATCCTTTTTGATCAACACACCAAACCTTCAATAGGTAAATCAGAGGCGGTGAAGGACTAGTGGAGTGCTGATTGAAGTGATAGGAAAGCAAACATGAAGGGCAAGCTGAAAGGAGCCGAGTCTTCAAACTCTCCCAATCAACTTTGAGCGATGCTGGATGTGGAAGAACCCAATACACGATGTAGCACCATCTTCCATCCGTGGAAATATCTGCACCACAATCCAATTCACACATGAAAACAGCCACAAAAACAAAACATAGCTCCAAACAATGAATAAACACAACACCAAACTACGTAAACGGTTGCTATTTTTTTTTGGTAAGAGACTACAGTAAGACTCTTATCATTGTGGGCGACAAAACTCCCAAGTTGTATGTTTAACACATGACTCGAATTCAAGACTGTTCATTAAACTGGAACAACTTCAGACTACTGATTAAATTGGAACAACCCCGTATGAATTAATTTACGCATGTTATATGTTTGCAAACTATTTGCTAAAAAAGAAGGGCCATGAAAAAAAAAAAAAGAGTTTCTATAACAGAGAGAGAAGGCATGTATTTTTTTTTTTATGGGCAAATGTTAATTGTTAGAATTGTTGGTTTCAGTTAGCAGAATGATTCAAACTAGCGACCGAAGCATGTATGATGTATGTAAGAGTAAAATGGATGGATAAAGAATTGAGATTTGTTGGAGAAAGAAGAAACCCGGATGGGAAAAGTGAGATACCAGCACGGGTAATGCGGAGACCGAACTCGAGGATGATTCTGCAAAGATCACAGCCGAGACCAGCCTTGTCGGGGCAATTGACGGTGACGATGCAGGGCTCATTGTGGTCCTTCCCTTGCTGGATCACAACGACGTCGTCCCATGGAATACCCATGACTGTGAAGTGTGGTGGGTTTAAGGGACGATGGCCACCGGGAAGAGCATTGCCGGAGCGCAAAATGGTGGCTCCGGACAACGGGGTTGGCTGGGTGAGGAACAAAAATCAAATTTGAGGAAGGCTGAACTGCATTAAAGATAACGTAAAATATAAATGTGTTTCTAAGTAATCATTGCTATTTTTTGTAATTGTTTTTTAGAACTAAATAATTATTCATTAATGGGTCATTAACGGGCTTTTATACGATAACTTAACAATAGAGTAAATTATATTCATACCGCCTGTGTTTTGTTCAAATTTCATCTGATATTCCTCAATTTTTTTACATTACTTTTATCTCTCTCTATTAGTACCATTAACTAACACTAATTGAAATATGTGAACATAAATTTATCTTTATATTTTAATTATAAAACTCAAATTATCCATTTTCAATTAGTTTCAGTATTTATGATTCTCATTTCATTCATCCTCATCATTCGTGAGTACTATTCATCTTTCTCTTGTTGCGAGTTTTTCTTCAACGTCTGAGGTGTAAGTTCATCTTTCTCTCACGACGTTCACGTTCCATTCCTTTTCATCGTTCGCGAATTCTCCATTGTTCATCTTCTAGTTCGCGACGTTCATGAGCGTCTTCGTTTGTCTTCCTCTTCGACGTTCATGAACGCTCTGTTTCTCTTCCTGTTCCACAATTTCTGTTCACACTGGGGTTATGCCTATAAGTGACCACTGGACCTTATATATAGGTTACTTTTTAAGATTATTTATTTAATTTTGATTGTTTATTGTTACCTATTTTTGAATGAGGTTTCAATGGAGGATCAATTTGGGACCACTTATGATTTTTAAAATCATTTGTTTATTATTGTTAATTAACATAGTGTTGATGTTTGGGATAAGAGGAAACACAATGGATGAACTAAAAATCATTTATTTATTATTGTTGATTAAAATAGTATTGATGTTTAGAATCACATGAAACACAATGGATGAACTAAAAATCATTTGTTTATTATTGTTAATTAAAATAGTGTTGATGTTTGAGACCATATGAACACAATGGACGAACTGAAATACATAGAATACATGATTGTGTGAACAATTTTGCTAATGATTTAGACTTGTCATCATGTCATCATTTTATTTTATGATTTTGTTATACTGCTAATGGTAAAATTTACTCCCTTAAGACTGATCATGATGTGCTGAAAATATTTGTTGATAATCAAAAGTTAATTCATATGTATGTTAGTAGAACAAAAGATGAGAAGAAGGTTGTTAACATTGCGTACTAACAAAGTGGGTTTATGTCCAACAAAAAGTTGAATTTACGTCCAATTATATAAAAAACAAAAAAGAAGTAATAATATTAAAATATTTTCAGGTTGAGAAGAAAAAGATGAGGATATTTTAGATATAAATTTTTATTAAAAGTCATGTGAATAACATGTGCCTAATTTTTGTTAGATTATTAAACGGTGTTTAGGAATGAAGGGGTCTAGATGTAATGTAAGGTAAACAATTTAGGGAGGTTTTATAGGGTATAAAAATGAAGGAGTATCAAGTGAAATTTAAACAAAATACAATAAATATGAGTGTAATTTATTGTTAATAATATAAAAGAAATTACTAACTGATACATTTAAAAAAACAAGACTATATTACTTAGAAATATGAACAAAAGAATGCACCAAATTTTCTTTGTATAAAAGATTAGAAGTAGTATATTTTTTACTTTTTTGAAAAAAAAATTTAATTGAATTAACACTCAAGAGTCTACTTAAATTAGATTGAATTTCAAAGCACGTAGAATATAATCAAAAATACTTATAAATTATTTATTTACCTGATTATTACATTAACAACATAATTTAAACTCAAATCACTATAAGATTTGAATTATATTATTACTAAAATATTGTTAATAAGTATTCTTAGGATATTAGTTAAAAAATTAAAAGAAAAAATATTTATCATATAAATAAATTAGAAAGAACGTAAAAAATTATAATTGCTTCCTAATAAAAAGATTTTATATTTAGTTTTTTAACTAATATCCTTATAGTGGTAATTAACATTTTCTTATCACTCATTAGACTAATATTTATTGTCATTTTTGTTAATGGATGTCATTGATGCACGTTTTGTATTGGTATTATTTTTTTGTTGAAAGGATGTATTAGTATTTTTTTTATTAACTTGATTATGTTAAATTTGTCGCCTTACATGAATTTATGTATGCGATATATACTCAACGATTTAATTGTGATAGTAGTACATGTAACTCCAAATAAGTTTTGTATTTTGCGTCACTTAATTAATAACAGGAATTCTTATTTTAAATTATCTCAATATTATTAATAAACAGAGAAGCTATAATGTAATGTAGGATGCAATAATGTAATGTAAAATATATTGTTGAGAGTAAATTTTATGTTATTAAATTAGTTCTTAAATGTTGTGAAAGTAGAGTTTAATCTGTATATAATACCAATGTAAAAGTTTAAATTATTAACTAATCAAAAATAATTTTACATAATTTTTAATATATACAGTTTTCGTAAAGTCAACGAAATTATTATATATAATAATTTATAATTGAATGATAATATAAAAAAACTTTTATAATATCAATGTATTATTTATTCATTATATAAAAAAATTTAAAAATAAAATTAATATTATTTTTTACATGGATAAAGTTATTAACATAATACGATTAGAATATATTTTATTATATACTATTACAAAAGAAAATGGTATATTTTTTCCAGTGAAAATATAAATTATTTTCGGTATATTTATATTGCATTTGAAATACGTTAAATCTAAATCCACCACAAAAATTCTCTTTCAAACTTGTCTCAACTCTTAACACAAACAGACAAAAGTCATGTACATATTATATCAGTTTGAAATGAAAAAAAAAATTATTTAGTATTTATTATATAGCTAACTTTTTAAATTTATATAATAACATTAATTATTATATTATTATTTATATAATTACAAAGAAAGAGGAAAGTTAATAACAATATCTGATTAATTAATGAAAATAAATTTAATTAAAAAATATATTTTTAATTTATATATTATAGAAGTATATTATAATATATTTATTATTTGTTGACTTTTCTCTTGTGCATTGGTTTTTTTATTGGTGGAGGCTGGAGGGTGAAAGTTTGGCAGCACATTTGTGAATGTAATATTCAGTGGGCCCACAGAGGAGGTTCCTCTTGTCATATCCACGTCAACACTCAATAGACTTTGTCTGGAGACATTTTCTTTTGTAGACAGATGATTTTGATAGAATGAATCACTTGACAGTTGACACTTCTTCCTCCCTGCCACGTGGAAATTACGGGCATAAATATTGATTTTGATACTTACCCCTTTTTTCACTTTTTGCGCACATTAAGCAGAACAAAAATCCCACAACATTATCATAACAACAACCAAATCCACATTCCAAATCTTATTACAGGGATTTAAGGGCAATGGATTGGTTTGGGTGCAGCGGAAGTAATGTTGGAGGGGAAGGCACAATTGGACCAACAATTCCAACAATTGACACACAAATTTCAACTCAAAATACTAACATAATTGGAATCAACAATAATACTAAATCCTCAACGGTGGTGGCTGGTGATGGGGACCTCGGAGACAGGAAAGGGTGGAAGTTGTGACTGGTGAGAACACCTTCGACGAGATTTATTATTATTATTATTATTAATTTTAAAAATAACAAGTGAAAAATGTTTAAAAAGTAAAAATTGGTAGACTCTTAACTGCATCCCATCAACTGAAGTGCATGGGGGCAGAGATTTCATTTCCCTTTTCCTTTAATAGTTCACACTCCACAATAGTTACAAACTACGCTCTGATTCTTATTATATAAGGTTGAAATTAAAATGTAATTTAATCCTTTTTATAAGTTTTAATATATCATGTTTCATATTTCTTTTTATAAAAATATTTTTTTATTAACATCAGTTATAAAATGACGTGAAATATAACTTAATAATGTTTGTTAGTTTTATTTACAAATATATTTAAGAAAATTAATTTAAGATAAATTTAATACTTTCAATCAAGTTGATTAGATTTTATATATATATAAATTAGTTACTTGCATCTTATAATGAACACTACAGTAAATACAAACAAATGTGTAGTGCTTATAACAACTATATTCAATAAGCAGCCACCGATACTTTTCCGAAAACGGCCAAAAAAATATCGGTACAAGTCAAGAAACAAATGAGAGGTGCTATGTATCATTATCAACAATGTGAATGTGATTCAGGAAAAAAAAAACAAATAAAAAATGCAAAAGACAAAAAAATATTTTAAATAACTATATATAATTAAATCATATAATACTGTATCAAGATTATTAAACAAAATAAAAGCGCATTAATCATGTGGGTTAAGACCATCGTCACGCTATCATAAAAGTAATTTTAAAATATTTTTGATAAAAATAAATAAATAAGGGTAAAATTTTAAAGTTAAGGAGAAAAAGAAAGAAAAGAGTTCAAATAGGCAAATTTGGAGTGTCACTAACCTAACCTTAATCATGTAAAATTATTAAATTATATGTTGTTATTGGAAAAATAATATAGCATTGCATAATTTATAGCGATATATATGACCCAAAACAAACTTAAAAACGGCTGTAATGATGCGTAATTTAATTTGACATTATTGAGCAGCTAATATTACAATTTGTTTTCCCTTTAATAAAATGAAAAACAGCACTCAGTAAATTAGATCTTGTTGCATTGTTTTACTCATAAAAGTAGTCTACAAACGCAAATGATTGAAAAGATAACATTGTATATGTATTTAGTCTAAAGTTTATGGTGAACTTTGCATCATGCAAGTTGGATCTGCCATCCCTTCGCAAAACGAAGCTGGTACAATCATTAGAGTGCTAAATAATAATACAGATCAACTAGCTATATTAAGAGAACAATTTGATTGCAAAACGACAAATAGTTGAAAATGATAACTTGCCAATATGAAAAGGAAATCTACCCTTAAACTATTTCATTTAGATGCCCATGCAAATGAGCCAGAAGCCAAGTTTGTTTTCACGGGAAATTGCAATGCATTTTCAATGAAAAATAATCATTTCTAGATAAGTATATAGTTAAAAAATTCCATTTTAACACACTAAATAATAATAATAAAACTATTATTCACTTATAAATTGTCGTATAATAAAATTGTTAATTTTTGCAATAACTATTTTGAAAGTCATTATTTGTCATCAAGTGTAATTTTTTTAAACCAGCTGTGTATGAAAATTAAATTCCAATTAAAATTAATTTAAACACGTATTTAATTATATTTGACAATTTAAGGTAGATTTTATGAAAATTAATTATACTTGATTTAAAAATAAAAATGGGTCTTTAATTAATCAAGTTGGATGTTGATTAGCAATAACACAACCTAACCAAGTTTAACTTGATCACAAATCCAGTTGACTAAATACATTACATAAGGAAAAAGTCGGCAAACAAAACTAAATTTGATGACCACAAATCCTTCCAACCATTTTCAATTTCGTCACAGTTTTCATAAAGAGCGTACCAAAAGAATTGAAAGTGTTTGCTGGCTTTATTCAGCAAGGTTTCGTGTCCACTAAAAATTAGACTGTATTTCGTAAACTAGAAAATAAACGTCACAACAACAAATGGAGTTGATAGCATATCTGATGGAGTTGTTTAACTCAATTCAAATAGATTTTTAACCATAATATTAGAGCAAATAGGGTTGGATTCTTATAAAAAACTGATTTTTTTTATAAGTAACTGTGTCTTTTAATAATAAAAAAAATGTTTTTCTATCTCACAAAGGTAAGTTATGATTTTTTATCAAGAACTTTAATAATGAAGTAAATTTTTATGAGAAAACTTAAAGGGTTCACAAAAATAAGTTAAGAATTCATTTTTTTTAATGGAAGTTAAGAATCCATTAAAGATCCTTACTATCAAGTTAGCATTGGGGAAACTCCAATTAAAAATTAATTTAAAAATTAATTTCATAAATTAAAATGAGAAAGTGAAAGTCATTTCAAATTTGTGGTATAAATACTGATAAAAAATTTGTGGGATAAATTAAAGGTGAGTTAAAAGTTGTAGCATTCGATTCTTTTAAAGTGAGTAATTTATTTTAGAGAGTAAAATATGCAATTTCAGTTATTTATATAAAAAAAAATCAATAGTTAATATATTACTTGCAACATGCATAACAAATCATGTATTATTAATCATTGAGTTTTCATCAAAGATTGAATTTATTTATTTTACTCTTACTCGCTTTAAAAAAATATAAAATGGTGTATATATAATAATTGTGGATATTTATTTTAATAATTCAATATATATATATATATATATATATAATATTAATAACCGAAATAATTTTAAAAGTTTACTTTTACCAAACAAGTTTTATTTACTTTAACAATTTTCTAAAATAAAAATCAAACACTTCCTTATTTTCCAACACATGCATGAAATGGACTATCATTTTCATTTGTTGGGTGTGACACCTTACCTTAAATGTCCATTCGATATGTGTGGTGTATTCTATCAATAGTATAAATATTTCAAACTTTTTTTTAAAAAGGTTTTATCATGTCACTTTCTAAGTATAGACTTCTTTAACACATTCTTTTATATGGTAAATTTTACTTTAATATTTTTGTACATAATATTTTATTTTTAAATATTTTTGTCAATTTTAAATCTAGGTATTATTTAAAAGTTAAAATGAATGGATGCATGCAAGCATATTTGATTTTTTTATTTTCACCATGTATTGATATAAAGTATTTATTAATTTTATCAATAACTAATTTCTATCCAAAAATGATCTTTAGTATGTTCTTCCATTCTAACCACTTTTTTTATCCATAAAGCTTGATCTCAAAATCTTATTTAAAAAATTTGAATTTCATGTCACTTGGACGAATAACATGCTCGAAGTATTTATATATGTATATATATTTTCTAATTACACATCATATTATTTTTCTTTTTCTTTTTAAACAATAAACTCTTTGGGGAATAAATGTAAGTTTTGTTTAATTTTAAAATGCAATAGAGATTCTGTGTGTTTGGTTTCACCAAAAAAGAATTAATTATATATTCATAATTGATTTTATATTAATCTATATATATATATATATATATATATATATATTTAATTTCATGTTAAGAAAGATTTCAAAAATAATTATGAATGAATAATTTTAAATAACTTTAGATCAATCTAATAGTCAAAGTTTTACCAACCTTCATCCACAAACACACGCTAAGATCATTAGATTGATCATAAGAACATCTTTAGTGGTAGATATTAAATTGAGATCTTAAACCACTTTTTGATGGATCCTATAATATCACATAGGATTGAAGATCTATCAAGATCTCTCCCATATTTGTTTTTAGTAGTAGATCTCATTTTGAGATCTTAGGGAGAGAAAAAACACATAAAGACGAAAAGGAGGAGGAAAAAGGAAAGGAGGTATGCTAAAGGGTATTTTTGTCAACTTTGGTTGTTTTAAGTTTTTAGGGGTGAAAGAAGCAAAGGATGGGATGCAGGAAGCAATGGCCTAAGAATTTTGGGGCCTGGCCTTATTTATAAGTAAAGATAAAAAAGATAATCTAATAAGAATAAGAAGATCAAATATGAAATATCAAATACATAAGTAAAGATAAAAAAGAATACTTTAAAATGATTTGATTGAATAAGATAATCAAAGATAATATGTATCAAATATTGAAATGATTTTAAAAGCATAAATAATTATTAAAATATCAAATGAAATATATATATATATATATATATATATATATATA
>CM023958.1:39472888-39511303 GCA_013407115.1 Glycine latifolia
ATATATATATATATAGATAAAGATAAAGAAAGATTATAATTTTGGAATGATTAAAAAAAACTTTTAACTAATTACAAAGGTAGGTAATGTGTTTGTTGTAGAAACTAGGCATGACAACGACACCCGAACCCGTGGGTATCCGCCCGAATCCGTCCTGATTTTAACGAGGAAAAACTGAGTTTACAGGGTTCGGATTTTCCCTGCAACATAAATACGGGGGCGGGGGCGGGTTTGGTATTGATGATATCCGCCCCATCCCTGCCCCCACCATACTAAATTACAAAAATGCCCTTATATATATATATATATATATATATATATATATATATATATATAAATAAATAAGACAATCTGAAACCCTAACCCTCACTTCTCACTTTAGCAATGTACGGACACTCCCAGCCCCTGGACATGCCCTTGCAGATCAGCGCCAACTAAAGTGACGATCACTCCGGCAACGAGCCCGCCATTGACAACCACCACCACCACATTCAGTAGGAAACGCACGCGCTCGACGATGGTGGCGTCGTGGTTGTCAAGGATGTTACTATTATTCAATTTTCTCTTATTTTTCGTTAATTCGGCATTGCAATTGGATGAACACATTGAAGAGATTGTGAATTATTTTTTTCAAAAGTGTTTAATCTGTGTTTGGCTTCACGTGACAGGTTCAAGTGGCGTTGTTACTGTTGGGTGGATGTGAACTATCTTTGGGTGGTTCGCCATGTGTGAATCCTGGAGCTCAATAGAATCAAAGGGTATTTTTTGATAGTATAAGAATATAATATTAATGTTATTCACACACACTTGCACTTGCATCACTTTACCATTTATTTATTAGTATCGCCTGATGTAGGGTACTTTACCCCAGCTTATATCTCCTGTGAACAAACCTAGGTAATACATGTTTTCCCAACTTTAAGGCTTGCTAGCATTGGTTGACAAAGTCTTTTAATGTTTCATAGCTAGTAGTAGATGTATCATAAGGTGAATCATGATTATTATGGTAAAGCTACTTAGCCAATGATAAATTGATGTAAGTGGAAGTGGTTGTGAGTAGCATTATTCATGGTAGAACATTATTAATGTTAAATTGTTGTGTGTTGAGTGGTATTTTCTAATTCTTTGGGTCTTGTTGCAGGGTTCAATGGAATTTCCTAAATGTAGTCTACCACAACGAGTTGCCTCATTAGATAGGTTCAAGCAGAAGAGGAAAGAGCGATGCGTTGATAAAAAAGTGAGATAAAGCGTACGATAAGAAGTTATATTATTTTTAATTTTTTAGAAATTTTAATCAAATAGTGGGGGCAGGACGGGGAAAATCTGACCCCCAGCAGGGGCAAGGATGTGTATGGTTTTTAAAACCAGACGGGAATCGGGGATGAATTTTAAAGTCGAGGGCGGGGATGGGAAATGCAATACTCGCCCCCACCCCGCCCTGTTGCCATGCTTACCTGAACCTATCTATTGAGGCAGCTCGTTGTGGTAGACTACATTTGGGAAATTCCATTGAACCCTGCTACAAGACCCAAAGAATTAGAAAATACCACTCAACACACAACAGTTTAACATTAATAAAGTTCTACCATGAATAATGCTACTCACAACCACTTCCACTCACATCAATTTATCATTGGCTAAGTAACTTTACCATAATAATCATGATTCACCTGATGATACATCTACTACCAGCTACCAAACATTAACAGACTTTGTCAACCAATGCTAGCAAGCCTTAAAGTTGGGAAAGCATGTATTACCTAGGTTTGTTCACGGGAGATATAAGGTGGGGTAAAGTACCTTGCATCAGCTGATAGTAATAAATAAATAGTAAAGTGATGCCAGTGCAAGTGTGTGTGAATAACATTAATATTATATTCTTATACTATCAAAAAATACCCTTTGATTCTATTGAGCCCCAAGATTTACACATGGGGAACCACCTGAAGATAGTTCACATCCACCCAACAGTAACAACACCGCTTGAATCTGTCACGTGAAGCCAAACATAGATTAAACACTTTTGAAAAAAATAATTCACGTTCTCTTCAATGTGTTCATCCAATTGCAATGCCGAATTAACGAAAAATAAGAGAAAATTGAATAATAATAATAATAATAATAATAATAATAATAATAATAATAATAATAATTTGAAAAGGGAGAAATGGTACCTTATTAGGCGTAACAACATCGAAGACGTAAACTTGGCCACGAAACGACAGCGTAAGCTGGTTGGACTTCTCAGGGCCTCCACCACCGAAGACATAGACCGCGTCCGACGTAACATCCTTGACAACCACGGCGCCACCGTCGTCCAGTGCGTGCGTTTCATACTGAATGTGGTGGTGGTGTCCGTCGACGGCTGGCTCGTTGCCGGAGCGGTTGTTTTGTAATTTAGTATGGCGGGGAAGGGACGAATATCATTAATACCAAACCTGCCCCCATCCCTAAATTTACGCTACAGGAAAAATCCGAACCTGATAAATTTGATTTTGTCCCGTTAAAATCGGGACGAATTCGAACGAGTACCTACATGTTCGGATTCCGCTGCCATGTGTAGGTTCAGGCAAAAGAGGAAAGAGCTGCTTTGATAAAAAAGTGAAATAAAGCATGACAAAGAAGTTATATCATTTTTTAATTTTTTATAATTTTAATTAAATAGTGGAACAGAGTTGGGAAAACTTGACCTTTAGCATAAGCGAAAATAAGTACGAGTTTTAAAATCTGACGAAATCGGAGACGGGAAAGAGTTTTAAGCCATGCCCAGTAGAAACATATTAAAAAACAAGACAATACATTCACACGTCGACAGAGAAAGTAGCGTTGCGTGTCCAAGTTGGCAGATATAAAGAAGGGTCTGGAACCAACCAGAAGCGGAGTACAGAAAAAGAGTCGTTCCCGCGTATCATCCCATTCCCACCTAACAAAAGAACATTCTAGAATTCTGATTTTCGAAACAGAAAGTTATATAAACCCTTCATTTCTCTCTACCCTAACATAATTCATTCGTAGCCAATTCTTTTTCTCTCTTTCTCTCTGCTTGCGGTGCTTCACAAGCCAAACCTAACTTGTCTCTGTTTTCTCCGATCTAGTATTACTATCAATGGCCGGAAAAGGAGATGGTCCTGCTATCGGAATCGATCTCGGCACCACCTACTCCTGCGTAGGAGTGTGGCAGCACGACCGTGTCGAAATCATCGCCAATGACCAGGGTAACAGAACCACGCCGTCTTACGTCGCTTTCACCGATTCCGAGCGTTTGATCGGTGACGCCGCTAAGAACCAGGTCGCCATGAACCCCGTCAACACCGTCTTCGGTAAGATCCGTAACCGACTTTTTGCAATATCAAGATCTGCATTGTTCCTAGATTTTTGGAACTCCACTTTTCTATTTTAGTAATTTGTAGTACTTTGCAATCCTAATGTTTTATCTGGCCTGTTATTTTTTTTGACAATAGTAATAGTAATAGTATTAGTAATCGTCGTCGTCGAATGGTTTATTTTGTAAACTCATATTGTTCGTTGAAGTACGATGTTGAATTGAATAGCAATAAGCGTAGGCACTATTAATACTCAACGAAATATGATTTTGAACTGAATAAATCACATTGTGTGTAATTTTATTATTAAGAGAGTTATTTGATCTTGCAATTTTGATGGAATATGGTATGCTAATAGTTAAGATTTATCTTTTATTCTCATTAATTTGGATTGTGAGGAATTTTTGGTGATTGGTTATTTGTTGCCTGATGTCAGATGCTAAGCGTTTGATTGGAAGGAGATTTTCTGATGCCTCCGTTCAGAGTGATATGAAGTTATGGCCATTTAAGGTTATCCCTGGTCCTGCTGAGAAACCTATGATTGTGGTCAACTACAAGGGTGAGGACAAGCAGTTCGCCGCTGAGGAAATTTCTTCCATGGTTCTCATGAAGATGCGTGAGATTGCCGAGGCTTATCTCGGTTCGACAGTGAAGAATGCTGTGGTCACTGTTCCCGCTTACTTCAATGACTCCCAGCGTCAGGCCACGAAGGATGCTGGAGTCATTGCGGGTCTCAATGTCATGCGTATCATCAATGAACCCACCGCTGCTGCCATTGCTTACGGTCTTGACAAGAAGGCCACCAGTGTGGGTGAGAAGAACGTGTTGATTTTTGACTTGGGTGGCGGGACCTTTGATGTCTCTCTTCTCACCATTGAGGAGGGTATTTTTGAGGTCAAGGCCACTGCTGGAGATACTCATCTTGGAGGTGAAGATTTTGATAACAGAATGGTTAACCATTTTGTTCAGGAATTCAAGAGGAAGCACAAGAAGGACATCAATGGAAACCCTAGGGCTCTTAGGAGGTTGAGGACTGCCTGTGAAAGGGCGAAGAGGACCCTATCATCTACTGCACAAACCACAATTGAGATTGATTCTCTTTATGAGGGTGTTGACTTCTACACCACAATCACCCGTGCCAGGTTTGAGGAGCTCAACATGGATCTCTTCAGGAAGTGTATGGAGCCCGTTGAGAAGTGTTTGAGGGATGCTAAGATGGACAAGAGTACTGTCCATGACGTTGTCCTTGTTGGTGGATCCACTAGAATTCCTAAAGTGCAGCAATTGTTGCAGGATTTCTTCAATGGCAAGGAGCTTTGCAAGAGCATTAACCCTGATGAGGCCGTTGCTTATGGAGCTGCTGTCCAGGCTGCTATTTTGAGTGGTGAGGGCAACGAGAAGGTGCAGGATTTGCTGTTGTTGGATGTTACACCCCTTTCTCTTGGTTTGGAAACTGCCGGTGGTGTCATGACTGTTCTCATTCCCAGGAACACGACTATTCCCGCCAAGAAGGAGCAAGTGTTCTCTACTTACTCAGACAACCAACCTGGTGTCTTGATTCAGGTGTATGAGGGAGAGAGAGCTAGAACCAGGGACAACAATTTGTTGGGTAAATTCGAGCTTTCTGGGATTCCCCCAGCACCCAGGGGTGTTCCTCAGATTACTGTCTGCTTCGATATGGATGCCAATGGTATCTTGAATGTCTCTGCCGACGACAAGACCACAGGGCAGAAGAACAAGATCACCATCACCAACGACAAGGGTAGACTATCGAAGGATGAGATTGAGAAGATGGTCCAAGAGGCAGAGAAGTACAAGGCCGAGGATGAGGAGCACAAGAAGAAGGTCGACGCAAAGAATGCTTTGGAGAACTACGCTTACAACATGAGGAACACCATTAAGGATGAGAAGATTGCATCAAAGCTTTCTGATGACGACAAGAAGAAAATCGAAGATGCTATTGAGAGTGCTATTCAGTGGTTGGATGGAAACCAGCTAGCGGAGGCTGACGAGTTCGAAGACAAGATGAAGGAGCTTGAGAGCATTTGCAACCCAATCATTGCCAAAATGTACCAGGGTGCAGGTGCTCCCGACATGGCTGGAGGCATGGATGAAGATGTTCCTCCATCTGGATCCGGTGGTGCTGGCCCCAAGATCGAGGAAGTTGATTAAATTATTTCAGTATTTAGATGGGATGGCCTTATGGTGGATCTATTCCGTTTTTTTCTTTATTTTATCTGCTCTAGAATATTGGCCCATTATTTTGGTTACTCACACCTGGTATGGTGATTGTTAATGCTTTTTAAAATAGTTTATCCAGAGGAAACAATTTTATTGGCCAAATCTTGGCTTCCTATTTAAAGTTTTCTTAAATTTCGATGTTTGATATCTACATTACTCGTGCAAATTGCGCTGTTCCTCTGGTATAGAAGCAAAAGACGTTCTGAGCACAAATGTATGATATTTTGAAACTAGTAATAATTTGGTAATAGAAAATATTAAAAGAGGATTACACACACTATTATTCCGTTTCAACTTTCAAGTACTTTTCCTGGTCTTATTTTGTTCAAACGAATCATTGTTTAAGAAAAGAATACTATCTTGAGTACCTTTCCTAATGTGAATTGAGTTTCTTAACATTGACTTTAAGAGTGTCTAACCGATAAACGAGGTTTTCAAGTTCATATTGAGATTAAACCATGTATTAGTCCTATCCCTACTAATCTGACCGGTAGAGATTAGTCCTGTCTCTTTTCCTTTAAGTAATCTTTCAAATAAGACACTGCTAAACGAAAAATGAAGACAAGAGAATGCGTACAATAAGATTATCGTTGGCCATCGTAAATCGTACACGGTTGTGGTACGCGTATAGAGACACTGCCCGTAGTTACTGGAACAACAAAATAAGCTTTGCTGCAAATACTTTCTGTTTCTAGTTTGTGATCCGTTCTCTATGCCCTATCTCTGTTTATGAGCCAGCCAAGTATAAGGCCCAAGTGAACAAAGGGATACATATTACAATATATTGAAGGAAATGACTATTAGAATCAGTTATGTTTTGTTGCTGCAACTTAAGGAAAAAATCCCGATATTGTAGGTTCTACTTATGCCTCTCTTTTAGTTAGCTGAAGAATAGTATCTGCTATACATGCTATTATTTCTGTTTCTGTTTGAAGGTTAATGCTGCAAACTGGTTTTTTTAATTCCTTAACTTGGCCTTTTCTTTAATTAATTTGGACCTCCCATCATATGTACTAGTTCTTTAGACTGATTCTTGAGGAACAATTGAATGTGATACTTATATTATTGTACTAATTCCATTACAAAAAATCTTCAATTTCAATTCAAATATTCAATACTAACGTGTGCTATTAATATATTGGCTTTAAATATGATTAGAAGTCAGTCGACCAAGCTTAGTTGTAGTTCAGTTTAATTAATTTCATTTCACAAACTAATCAAGCTTATAAGAAAGCATTGAATCAATTAAACATTTTAAACTCCAAGAGACAAGTCCTGTATTTTTCTTTTGTTGGTAGACATAATATATTTTGGTTTGCAATAGCGTCGTCACTTATAATTAATATTTACTTTAACACCCCTTCCCTCCTTAAAAATGAGTAGAAACTCAAGTTTGTGACTTGTACCATATTTTTATTTCACTTAATTAATTTCTTTGATTGAGGCTTGAATTTATAACAATAATTTTTATATATTTTAGTTAAAAATAATTTCGAGTTGAGAAGTTGAGTATGCAAAAGCTTAAATCATTTTTATTTTTGAAAGATTAAAATATTTCAATTTATTACTAACACACTCACTCACTTTGGGCTTATTTCTAATGAGTAAAGTCTATTTGATGTAATAAAATGTTTGTACTTTATTTTATTTTTATTTTTTTGAGTGATAACCCAAGTGATGTTTGAAAAAATCACAAAGTTGCAATTTTTTTTCCTTTTTTATGTTTTTAAGTATTTTTAATAAAATAGTAAAAGCAACATTATTTCCTGCTCAAATATTTTAAAAAATATTTTGTTGATCCATAGTAAAATTAAAACATTTTTTCAAATCAATCTGCAGGTCTTAGAAATAATATTTGGCACAAACATATTAGTTTGATGTTATCTTGAATATAATATTTTATTTGTTCAATGTTAATCATAAGTTACTTTTTGATTCTTGCATGGGTCCTTACTACCAGCTAGCCAGCTCAACTAACATAAACCTATAGCACTCAACGAAAGTAAGAATTCTGCTAGATTGCAACCCAATTTATAATTCCCTTCACTTATCTTTGACAGAACATAATATTAATGTATTCCAATATTATTAATGTAACTTAATCTTATATGTTTTATTTGCAAGAAGAAGGATGACATGGAATTCCTAAATATATAACACTTATGCTTACAACAAGAGAAGAAGAGAACACGACAAGAGAAAAGATTGGCTCCAACCTTTTTTGTGATGAATGAAGATGTCCTTGAGCATGATATGATATTCCAAGGTTGGTAAATGTGTTGGAAAACAAGGGGAAGGAGCTTGCAATTGCATTGCCAGAGTGGAGCTGCTCCTAACATGGTTGGCAGTATGGATCTGGATCCACACATGCTGGCCCTAACACCGATTACATTGATATCGTTTCATGAATTAGATTTTTTTTTTTTAAATATTAGTTACACCTATAAATGTTAAATTGTTGTTGTTGTTTGGCAAAAGGAGGCAATTTTCATTGCTATTTACTTTCCATTATTCTCACTATTTGGATAAATCGTAATATTTAGAATTGTATGGCAAAACTTTGTTTTATGCATAGTAAGAACTTGAATTTGAGACTATTTATTGGAACAATTTTACATCAGTCCCACTACTTGTATTTAAATTCATGTTATTAACACATTCTCTTGGATATATTTTAAATTAGAAATGTATTTTATGAACGAAATATTGCGCATACAAATTTTGACCAATTGAGAACAAATAACTTACCATTTTTTGTGGATTCATGTTACAATTGAGCTTTGAGCAATGTTCTCACATCAAGGTATGACAGGCTCTTTACTCTTTAAACAAAAGATTTTGGCACAACTAGTTTAACATTTAGATTTTTTTTATGCAATGTTTGAAATTCAATTTTTAATTTGAGAATGAAATTATAATTAAAGATATTACTTTACCTTAAAAATGGGTTGACATAATGAAAAAAAAAATTATGTGTATTAAATTCTTATTTGCTACTGGCTGCCTCTAGTGTATAGGCCTGGGAGTTATTGTACGGACCGGGCTCAAACCCAATTTGCAACAATTTTTAGAAGTATTCCCCAATGACAAACTTACATATAACAATGTGGGGTCACATGTTCCCATTCAATTTTATTTTCCTCTCATTATATTATTTTTTTTCTCATCTAAAGTAGAAATGTTATCTTGCCTTCGTTGCCCAAAATTTATCGATCCGTCATTAATATTCTTTTGTCTAGTGAGAGACTAATTGCTATTTTATTTGTAGTCAAGCGCTAAAGGAACATTCCCTTATAACACATTGCTATTGTCATACATGAATTTCAAAATCAAATCCAAAAATAAGTACTTTAGACATCTCAATTTTTTGGGCTTGGACAACCACGTTTTTTAAATTTTTTTTTGAGTTAACTAGTGTCGTTATGTTTGATAATTTTGAGACCGAAACAATGTATCTTTCAATTATGATATTGACGCCTTACTTTATAATAGAAGAAAAAAAATTAGTCGACATTTAGTTACAAAATTTCCCAATAATTTAATAATAATAATTATTATTATTTTAGAATGAATTTCTAAATAAAAAATTTAAAATACGAATCTCACTTTATGTATTCAATTTTCAATCAAATTGCTAGAAATTTAATTTAATTAACAGATAATCGAATTTGAATACTCATTTCATTTTCATTTTTCAAGAGGAGCAATTATAGGGAGGCTCGTGAACTCCTTCATTCTCTAGTCATTGCGTGTTACAGTGTTTCGTTTTTGATCTTGACTTCATGTGCACAGACAATCAAAAATTGATATCCAACCAGTCCATTGTCCCCCATTAACATTAGTTTACGCCAGTCTCAAGAGTTCAGAGCCATTGGCTTCTGTCTCCTTGGAACTAAATAAACAACATGCATGTCGGTGGCACATGAATAAAACTAAGAAATACTATTAAGTATTGTACATTTATGCTATATATGTTAACATACATGTATTAAACAGAATAAATATAAACTTTACAGTAATGTACATTTGTATTGTACATTATTTTGTGTGTATGTATGTAGGACAAAATTTTACCACCTACTTTAATGGAAAAGAAATATTTATAATTTTTAAAGTTATCCACTGAGTTGTTTTTTTATCCAATACTTGAACTACTTAATTAAAAAATAAAGCACAGTACAAGTTTTTTGTGTTTTGTTTATTTTTTATTTTTAGAATTTAATGATCATGAAAATGTAAAACACTTCTATAATATTGTATAATCATAATTTATCATTAATATGATTTTTAAAACAGTTATCATAAAATATAATTTTTTCTTTTTTTTAACCAATCAAACAATTCAAAATTGCACTTTATGTATTGGACAAGGAAATGCCTAAAATTAGCACAATATTTACAAATCATATGTCTAATTAATTGTCTGATAATGAGGTAGAAAAATTGCAAAATTGTGTAAAACACTAGAAAGTTCAAATTAAATGACAGTCTTAAGATCACTATTATTTCTGATAAGAGTTACGGAACCTTGCTTGCCAAGCCCAAGAGTTCCCTCTTCTGGTTTAATAGATGTCATTGTATTTTAAATAAATTATAAAAACAATACCTAGATAAAATTTATGCTTAAATATATTTTTGATTTATTAAAATATTATGATTTTATCACTTAACTCATTTTTTAAAATTTTATAAACTACTTATTTTATAATTTTTTTTATTAACTAATTTTGTTTCTTACGTTTGCCTTTTCTTTCCCTCCAAAACTTTACCTTATGTGCTTGATATTTACTTGTTAAGTTCGAATAAGTTGTAGGTTTAAAATGAATGAAGCTTGAGTTAAGAAATTTTGTTCAAGTTTTTACTGAACCGAGCTTTAGTTAGACTCCAATTTAACTAGGGACCTCTTTATGAAGTAAGTTTTTTTTTTTTTTTCCAATTGAATCCATATCCATATGTAGTATTTTAACTCAAAATGTAATATGACGTGTGTAAAATTAACGTTTTTACTGAACTGAGCTTGTAGGTGTAAAATTAACGATGATAACATCGTATCCATATGAAGTAGGTTCTTTTTCTTTTTTCTTTTTCAATTGGATCTATATCCATATGTAGTATTTTAACTCAATATGTATAAAATATATATCAATTACAGGTTACAAGAAGTAGAGGTTGCTTAAGTTCGTATCTGTTTGATACTCCATGCAGTGCAGCTAATTTATTAAGTATACGGCAAATAGTTTGATTGATTAATTAATTAATTAATTAATTAATTAGTACTAACCAAAATAAAATAATTCAAACAATATAAAATCCGCAACCTGGTTTGACTGACATCCTAGGGTTTTGTGGCCCATCTTCTAATATTAATTGAGGTGTTACCCATGAAATAAGGTAATGAATGAAGATGTAGGACTGTCCCAAATGCAAAAGGATTTCATTAATTGTTCAATTAATTAATTAATTAACGGCCAAACGATAATATATCCTTAAAATATGATTGTTGTTGTAGTGTAAAATCATGCTACATTCACATGAGTGAAATTAATTTATTTAATGAAAAAAATTCGTTCGATTTTTAAATTGTACAAAATTTTTGTGGATCAACGGTAATGATACATGCACCACGAACAAGATTAGATCCAATAAATTGGAGGATTCCTATATTCTTTTACCTAGGAAAACAAATGAAAATATCTCCCGCCATTTAATTAGTTGCTTAGAAGCATCATGATCTAGTGAATGAAAGGAAGCAATAGCAACGTTTGCTTCATTTCCACATAATATTCTCCGTCAAAACAAAAATCATGCTAGTGCTATGGATAAAAAGCATTCAACAAAAACCATGATTAAGATTTTAAAAACCGAAGCATAGCAGGAACCTTTCAGATATGGAATCATTGTCCCTCCAAATTGTCAGTGCATACATAACATTAACATAACACCAAGTAGTACCAACTAGTGTTACGGGAGAAATGAAAAATCTTCCCTTATTTGAAGGATCTTACATTACAAGTTATATTAGATACTTATTAGATATGCAATGACATAATGGACAATGTGACATGTCACTTTCGTGTTTTTTTTTTTTTCCTGATCCCATGTGAGTCTCTCTCGAGGGACGAGATCCCCCAACCATAAGCCAGACAGGTACATGCTCACTCTCTATAGTTATTTTCTGGCTCCTGGTTTTGGTGCATCCTCAAACTCAAAAGTGGTTTATGGTTTAAGGGATCTTTTTTTTTCTTTCTCTTTTCACCTGTTTAAAAGTAGTGACATTACATTCTTTGAAGGTAATTATGAGACTAATCCACATGAGGGTGTTTAATCTTAAATGGGGTTAGCTAGATTAAAGCCAAGGGCCCATGGGCTCATGCTTATGATTTGCAAGTGTTGCTTTCACAGAGCTTTTTGATTGGTTGGCCCTTTTAGCAGATTGGTGTTCTGAGAGGCTTTGCAATTTGCAACAAAGGTTTGTCATTATGTCATGCTTTATGGTTGGGGAGGGGATGTAGCCATGTATGTAGTTACAATATTACATTCATACATTGAATTTCAGTCAAAAAAGATTATCCACATTTTCAGTGCTTGAATTCAGAATCAGAGGGTAAAAATTGAGTTAATTGCTCAGTAAGCATTTTTTCCTGAACTCTTAAACATGTGTCTTCTCTTTGTTGAAAGTGGTTTTTGATTTTGTTATTGTAGTCCACTGGTCTGTTTGATGTGATTTTCTGGATTATAGAGATTAATTAGTTTGGACATTGAGTATTTTGGGAGGTTGAACAAGTTCAAGTGTTTTCAATGTGATTTGAGGACAAAGATGAAATCCTTGAGTAGTGTAGGTCTTGGTCTCAGTATTATTTTTGGTTGCCTCTTGTTGGCTCTGGTAGCTGAGGTATACTATTTGCTATGGTGGAAGAAGAGGATAACCAACAGAGAGATTGAGAATAATTATGGCAACCCTGTGAAGGAGTTATTCTACATGTTTTGTTGGAAAAGGCCATCATCATCTTCTTTGAGGCAAACAAGTTTCACTCCTCGTGAGCTTTGCTCTTCAATAAGAATTGGTGACACCCTTGTTCATGACCCAGAACAAGTTCAGTCTCAAAGTGGCAAGGACTTTGTTTTCAAACCCTTTGGGGAAGATGGCATGGATGCAGAATACATGAGGCAGCAGGACCTCTTAGGTCCTCCAAGATTCTTGTTCACCATAGTAGAAGAATCAAAGGAAGATTTAGAATCTGATGATGGCAAATCCAAATATGACAAGAGTGGAAAAGATTCAAGGGGTAGAAGCTTGGGTGATTTGCTAGTTGTGGAGACACCATATATGACACCTACTACTTCTCCACCTTTCTTCACTCCTCCTTTCACTACTCCTATCAGTCCCTATAACCAGCGTGGATTCAATCCTCTATTTGAAACAGCAACTGATGCTGAGTTCAACAGATTAAAGTCCTCACCTCCTCCAAAATTCAAGTTCTTACAGGAAGCAGAAGAGAAGCTTAGAAGAAAACTACAACAGGATGACAATAAGGGAAATGGAGATGAGGTTGATGGTTCTTTCATCACAATAGTTGTTGACAAGAAAACAGAAAGAGAGGTTAATCACCAGCCTCGTCCACCACAGTACCATTCAGGCACTTCACAGGTACTTCCCTTAGCTTCTTGACACATTCACCAAAACCAGAAGAAAGAAACCAGCTAACACCAAAGTTCTGTCAAGTCAATTAAGAGTTTATTTCTTCATTAATCTTTCTAATTACATGTTGAAGAATTCCACTTTTTCTTTTGTAATGGGAATTTGTTCCTCCCCCCCCCCCGAGTTGTTTAGGGATGCAGCACTCTGCTAAGCCACTTGTGAAATGTACTACCACTCAATGTATCGAAACATATGGGGGACAATATTTTCTGCTCATAAATGCTTAAAGGTGGGTCTGATGCGATTGGAAAGTTTCTTTATTTTATTGAAATTTCAAAGTTTTTAGTTGTGTGAAAAAGGGATAGGAAAACCAAGAACAACTTTGAGGAAAGTTGTTAAAATTAAAATAGATGTTATGTAAATAATATCTATGAAAATTTAGTCTTTAACTAAACCTAATGACATTATATGATTTCATGTAATCAACCACGCCTAATAGGGTAAAGCTTTTGTTTTGTTGTGTTGTATTAATAAAATTTCAATGCTCACAAAACAATTTTCCATTTTGTTGATGCATCAGAGACTATCATGGTTATTATTTTCAATTTGTTTTTGAGTGATGAGATGGTCCTACTCCTACTCCTACCTCTTGCATACAAGTAGCTGTCTAAGGGTCATTGAAAGAATTCTTTCAGGGTCTTTGCCATTTCTTTTTATTTCTTTTTTACTAGCCTGCTAGTGAATGAGACATATGTTAAGCCAACATTGTCCCATGTCATGTTCTTCTGCTTCTTTGTTTCCATGTTTACCCAACTAAACTTGTAGTGTAAAATAATATGTGCCGTGTGATCAAAATTTGATGAAGATCAAAGGGCCTGTATTGAGCCACTGTTAATGAGCACATTGCTCAGACAACCAATTCACCACTCAATAAAGTGACAAATTTGGTAAAAGAGAGGGTCTGCTTTTGTGGCTTTTTGCAAAACAACAATAAAGGGTGCAATTGCCCCGTGAATATGTCTCGTGGGTCATGACCGAAAGTGCCAACCTTTCTAACCCCACCACCACGTTGAAGAATCATAAAACGTCAGAATAAAGAATAAAATATGGCTTTAAGCATAACCTTTTGTGAGTTCCTTTTAGTGTTGCATATTGAAGGTACGTATATATCAGCCATTAAGCTTCAAGTAAACAACATAATATCTAGATTTTTTAGACACATTATTGATATTATCTATGTTGGCCCTTAGTTTTTCGCTCCTCCAACAAGAGATGGTTCTTTGGCCCTTTGAATCTGTCTTGTCTAATTAAACATAGATAAATGACAAGTGGTGGAACAAATAATTTTACAGAAATGACAGTAATGGGTGGGTTTCTTTGGTTATAAAGGAGGAAACTATCTTAATTAATCAAAATTAATTGGTTTTGTTTGACTTAAATTTATAAAAAAAAAACTTTAACAAACTCGAATCAAACTAATTTAATGAAGAATAGTTTGGTTCGATTTGGGTAATGGGATTGACAAATTATAAATACTTTTTAAATTTTAATTTAGCAAATATGAAAAACCATGAATTTGTCATAAAATATCTAAATTTATCATAAAAAATGAATAATAACCTTGAATTTGGAGTGCTAATTAGAATATAAGGCGAGGAAAGTTCTCATACCAAAATAACAAACAAAAAGTTGATTCGAATAGGTACGATTTTAGAAAATGATAGATATAAGTTGATCATAATTATTTGAAAGAAAAAAAAATGAACCAATTTAATTGAATGGCTTATGTTCATCAACTTGACCCAGTTTACTGAACACTAAACGTAATACTTTTTTGACGGTCTTTTTTTAATTTTAAATTCCTTGTATTTATTATTGAGTGAAATTTTGTCCACTGCTATTTTCATTGGGTTCACATCAATTTCCCCAATAGTAAAATAGGCATTAAAAAGTGTGTTAAAAGACTTTTTTTTCCTAATATTTCCCTAACATACAATTCAAATTGCACCCTTTTACCCTCTCTTGTATTGTCTTAAAAAGAAGAGATATTCTTGCTATTACCGTAAGGGAAAACAGGTGGAACTTGGAAGCATTGAACTGCAAAAAGTAAAGCAATAGTTTCATGCTAGAATTAATATACTATTTTTTTCTCAAGATTCTCGAGCAACAAAGATGTTTTATTCTATGGACAAGCGCAGCTTTAATTGATGTTTAATATTGTGGTGAAAATTTGTAGTTGAAAAATACGAATATGTATGGTAAAAATAACTTGAAAGGTGCTGACACTATGGACAATTGAAGATTAGAGAAGGCCAACAAAATTGACAAACATATTGATTTTCTTGTTTCAGAAACTTGGCCCCTTGTTGTCCTCTTTTGCTCACTCTCACACCAGTTAAACAGTCAGCCTCGGTCTGAGATCCGTGGCTGCAGCTGCACCACTGTCACCTAAATGGATAGAGGGAAATTCTAAACAGAATTTCACTCAATAACAAATGGGTAAATAACCACGTTTGTGTCTAAAAACAAATTGATTCAAAAATAAAAAATTCTAAATGTGTAAAAATTACAATAAATTTGTGAGATTATTTTATTATTAAATTATAATATTTAATGATCAATTTAATAATAAGTTATATTTTTCGAGGATTAATTTGACATTCATTAAATTGTAATATTTAATGACCAATTTAATAATAAGACTAATTTATCGTATTTTTTTCATATTCAAGGACTAAATTTGTGTTTTTCATCTTTGAGGGGTCAATTTACCTCGGGAACAGATTTAATTATTTACCCATAACAAATACACTGAATTGAAAATTTAGATATTATGGATAATATGCAAGAAATGTTGGGTATAAATGTGCATTCATTTCTTAAACTATGTGTCATATTCTAATTTTGTTCAGGTACCTCTAAAAAAAAAAAAGAAAAAAATTAGTATTATTATTATTATTATTTTAAATGAAAAAATAGTAAAAAAAAAGGGATAAAATAAAAAATAACAAAAGTATATAAAAGTTTTAAAAATAATAATAATAATGTAGTAAAAAAAAAAAAAGAGAAAGAAGATAACAAAAAGCAAAAATAACACAAAGAGAGTAAAAAGAAAAGGAAAAAGGGGCACAAGGCCCATTAGATCAAAACAATTGCAGTGTAAGAGGCACTAAGGAAAGCAACAGTAGTGGAATTAATTCCACAGCCGCACCGATCCCGGAGAAGACAGAGTGAGCCAATCCGAAATCACCATTTGGCACTGCATAGGAGAAAGCATTAGGGGTTCAGCGGTAACCCCTTCATTCTCACTCTCTCTTCCCTCTTTCCTCTCTTCCCTCTTTCCTCTCCTTATTCTTTTCTCTTCTACGTTTTTTGTCCATTTGATTCTTGTTCTGTTCATATTTTTGTGTAGCTTCTTCTTCCTTTTTGTTTGCTATTGATTGGTTGCAGTTTTTCTTTTTTATTTTTTTCCGTTTTGTCATGTTTGTTCATATTCCTCCCAATGGGTTTTGTTTTTTAAGCTTTTTCTGTGTAACCACCGTGCACCACCATGGCCACCACCACGACCACCATCACACGCCGCCTCCGTGGCGGCCTTGTGCCGCCGGGCACATTGGCCGGTGGTGGTAGGAGATCAAGCCTCCTTCATGGAGGCTCAAACCCTCTTCTTCACGCAGCTTTGCTGCTGCTGCTGTGCCCAGAGCGAAATTGCAGGTTGGGCCGGGTCTCCCTGACCCGGTTCAAAAACCTCTAAAAACTACTTAAAAATTACTTTTTGCACCCCACGTTTAATAAGTTCACCCCCTTTACTAATTGGGCCTGACCCATTCAGGAACAGAATTCGTAATGCTTTTTACATCATTCTTTTCATAACTGTACACCCCTCTACAGTTGGGTCTAGCCCACTTTGAAACAAAAAAGATATTACTGTTTGCACTCATTCTTTTCATAACTGCACCCCTTTTAGGTTGGGCCTAGCCCACTTTGAAACAATGTACATATTACTGTTTACACCCTCATATTCATAAATGCACCCCTAATCTATTGGGCCTAGCCCATTTTGTAATTAAATAACTTCTGCTGATTGCACCTCCTATCCTTACTGTATGCACCCCTAATTACTAAGTGTACTCTCCACTTCTGTTCTATCACTTTCTATTTCCATTTTGATTTATTTGATTACATAATGTTATGTCAATTATTCATTAATTTTTTTAATACGCGCTTATGTTTCGTGCAATCCATGCTGGGTCTCTGACTCGCTTGGTAGTGTTTTAATAACACGTGGATAGATTTTGTGAATATCATGCTGGATCTCTGACTTGCTTGATTTCGTAGAGTTTACCACAAATTCAAAATATTTTCTAAAAAAGCTAAAAATACTCAAATAAAGGATCCCTCAATTCTCCTTTTTCTCCAAATTACATATTACTCAAGATCGCTTCAAGGTCCAATGCCTTAGGCGATTCTCCCCACTTTTTCTTCAAATTCAACGTCGTTTCAAGGTCCAACGCCTTAGCGACTATTTTTCACGCAATTGAAACAAATCTTTCAAAAAAGATAAACTCAGCTCAACACACAAGTTATCTTTCAAAAAAGAACTACGTAAATCTGATTCCTCATTGCACTTGGGGATATGTAGGAGCGAGGGCAAATCCCCTTGTCGACTTAAAAAACAAAAAAAATATGAAATCTTTTCTTTACTAAAATAAAAATTTGATTTTATTTTCTAAATAAACAAAAATAAAACAAAGATAAGTCTTTTTTTAAGGAAAAATAAATAATTAAAAAGTCACTTTACTCTTAACACACTCGATTAAAGGCTGTCCCGTACGTAAATATGCTAGAGTGCCAGTGCAGCATTTTCAGTGATTCCAAGCTCAGAACAAAGTAATTTCAAACCAGATTCTTCCAACAAGCTGAAAGCGGTAACTCCATAGTAGGAGAGTGGTACAGGTCTGGATACTCTCTAGGGAATTTGCCGAAACCATCATACTGTTGAAAACAAGTATAAGCACCAAAACATGAGTTCCAAAATTAGTACATTTACTGATATCACATAAATTGTTTCCCCCCTTCAAATAGGAGAAAAAAAATCTAATGCTCGATGTGGTTATAAATATAATATTTGAAGCGTACAACTACAACACAATGTATGGAAAACTGGTAGGTATTGTACCTTATATTGACAAGAAAGCAAAAATCCCCGTATAGCTTTACTGTCAACAAATTTGCAGCCCCCTAGAATACTTAAAACGGCTACAATCCTAACAAACATATAATGCTTGTAACTAGAAAAAAATGGAATACCATAAAATTGATTAAGGCTCCATATTGTGCTTACCAAAATGCATAACATATAACTGGATTTATTTGGTCTACCTTGAAAACTCCCATTAGTCCTGCCTCTGAAAAGGAAGACAGAATTAGTGAATCTTGATCCACGGGAAAACAATTCAAGCACTTAAATTTAACCAAGTTTTAAGTGTTCACTGATCAATAAAGAAAAATATTCAAGCCATTATTTGAAAGGCATTTGAGAATAAACAGCTCTTGAAAATGACCTTTGGTGCAATATAAATTACAAACTAATACATCTAATCAGCTTATATTGCAAGAGTTCAAATGTACAGACCTGCAAGATCCAGTCCAGCAGCAATGGCACATCTATCAAAGAAGATGAAGCACAACTTGAGAAAATATTATCTTCAATGAATCCCATTAATCGGAGAGATGCAATAGCACAATAAGTTGCACCTCCTGTGACACTAAAAAAAATAATGTTGATAAATATCACTTAAGAATTAATAAACATTAAAAGATGGATGAAGATCACCTTTCAAGAGGCATGCACAGGACATAAAAACCAACAGGCATGAGACAGAATCATTATATTCATAGAATGTAAAATTTAAAGTGGTTGGGGCTCGAGCAGATTGTTATCATTATGCCTGTTACATAACTGGCCAATAAGAACCACAACAAGCCTACAAGTATTAAATTGGCCATCATAAGGATACAGGATAACAATCAACTAGTTGGTTGACAAGGATATCAGACTGACAAAGTCACTCCTACTATGTCAATACTCGAGTGTAAATGAAATCATGACTGTAGTTATTAGAATCATATGATTTGTAATTCGAATTGCACAATTTGATATGATTTGTTGGCTATTCAGGGATTTATAATCATATCATGTACAAATGACTATGAATCTTATGATATATGAATGAATCAAAGTGATTGCTTATCATAATTATAAATTACATGATTCGATGATTCATTATTTCTAAACTTATTACTTTTCTTTCACCTTTTCATACAACAAATGGAAAAGTCAAATGCACTTCAATTGTTAAATAAAAGAAACTAAAAAAGCACCACTAAACACATCCTGTTTGATTATTCAGAAATTCTATTTTCATTCTTATGAACTAAAGGGTTTCACATTGCCACTCAGGCACTCACTCATTCTATTTCTATCCACTGTATTTGGTTGTATCATTGCTCTGTTTTCAATTATAAAATAGAGGCTTCAGACACTCAGTTATTACTCATGGTTTTGTTTTGTGAGGCTTTTCGTAATATTCTAGTTAAAAATTATTACATTAAGCACTAGTTAAGAAGGCAATCCACAGTCAATATTTTAATGAAAGATACTCTCAAACGTCAAAACCCATCTGTCGAGCCAATCAAAGGGGAAGAGTTAAAACTTTACACTCTCGAAATTTCATACTTATTACTTAATCTGTAGAATTTCATGAAGCAATTTTAAATCTCATGAACAATATCTTCTAAAAGGAAAAAAAAAAAAAATCTCCTTTTCAGATTGTATCAGCGTTAGGTCCTAGATTTCAACCTCCTACCAACCAAGAGCAATTTAAACATTGTATCAAACAAATCTATCATGTGATGGACAATAGCATAAAAAAACTTCAGGCAAAAGATTCCAATAACTTGATGTGACTAACAGCATTACAATGACCCCTCCCACAACACAGAATCATTTCTAAACTGTGATAAATGATTGTTTCAACTCACCATGAGATTCTGCACCAGGAACTAATCCAAAGCCACCATCATAAGACTAGAAAAAATAGAAAAGAAAAATAGATATCAATTTCATTTATGTACACACATTTTCAACAAACATGTATGTCCAGAATATAGTACAATCCTGAGATAATTCTCTTATCTTGTCACCAGTTGATGCACTAGCTTCACATACCTGGCAACGTAATATGTAATCCTTGGTTTTCTCCTTGTCCATGCCACTCCAGTTGTCCAACATGAAACAGATGGCAGCTGATACAATCAATTAGTTAAAAAGATATAACATATCCAGGATTATTAATCAACTAAATAGCTATTAACTAGCATCATCATTTCATGTATTTATTTCTCTTACCTGCACAATACACAAACCTAAGATCGGTTTCGCCTTCAGTATGAATAGAAATGAAACTGTCAAATAGATCAGAAAGTTAAGGAATAAGAAGTAATTCCACTTAAGCATATCATTAGGGGCGTAAGTCTTGACATAAACGAACCATATACCACAAAATTGAAAAATAGCTGTGAATTTTACTAATTTAATAATCCAAGTTTCAAACCATACCTTCCATCAGGCTGTTGAAGGTTCCTCATAGAAGTCACAATTGTATCAGAATCAAGATTGGACAATTCATAACCAACAAATTTCAATATGGAAATGGCACAATAAGTACTTGCCAAGTGACTGTTGTTGAGAATCAAAACCTTCAAAATTATGAAGAAAAATCCAACATAGAGAAATCACGATCCTCCAAGGCTCCATCAACAGGAAAAAAAAAAGTTTAGTACTTTCAAATTTCAAACATTTTCCATACCCCATTCTCATCTGGAGGAAACTGCGAAGTTTGGGACCCATAAAAGCCATAGAATTGCCCTGCAGCAAAACCCTTCAAATGGGTCAGTCAAAAATCAAATTTTGGAGATCAAATCGAGCCAACAAGTGCATTTGCATACATACCATCATTGAGATCAGCCTTGGCACCAGGATGAGCTTGGAAAGACAAAACCCAACTGACAACAGCATCCTTCGTAACCTTAAATCACACAAACAGAACAAGAAAAGCATGAGATTACAGATGAATAAGGAACATGGTAACAATAACAACAGCATAGGTAAAACAAAAACATAGGAATAGGATGATCGTGTGTACTTTGTGGAGTGAGTTGCGAATGTCAAGTCCAGAGATGACAAAGTAAGCGAGGGTGAGATGGTTGATCTCTTGGGACTCGTACGGAGATGGGAGCATATAGTACATTAACTCGAGAAACCTGACATGAGCATCTTTCTCCATAATCTCGCAACCACGACACTCTGCTTCTGTTGAATTCATCACTACTGCTGATCCTCAAATTCACTAGTGAGAAATCAGAATCAGAAATTATAACATTTAGTTTGAGCCATGCTTGTTAATAGTTTGGTGGATATTCATTTTTAAATTATTGCTTTAGGTTAGTGAATTACAAAAGAAAAGAATTTATCCTATAAGCATGAAGCTTCTAAGCAAGGAATGGCAAAAAAATATCATTTTTTCAGTGCTCCTTCTTTTCTGTTGGAAAGTGCATTTTATAGGTTATCATTTTTTTTAATCTTTATCTATATATTTAAATTGTTTATTTATTTTAATTTAAAATAATTTTCTATCAGAATTGAAATCAATTATTATAAATTTAAAATATAATATAATATACATAATATAAATTTAATTATAATATAATTTATAAATTTTAAAATATTTATTATTATCAATTATTATAATTATATATAAACAAATATTTATCCTGTGAAAACATAAATCAACTTGTGTTGGCTCTGAGCTCCAATACCTTGGTTGCAGACCCTTACACTATAATAGTATCGTGTAGTTTTATCGAGCAGGTGGTGTGCACACTTCAAACCCATGAAACGCAACAAAGCAACGGTCTTGACATTCGCTGAGAAATGCAAGGTTCTGCCTCTCTCTCTCTCTCTCTCTCTCTCTCTCTCTCTCTCTTCAAATTTCATACCTTCCTTCTCAGAAAGTTATTCATTTTCTGCATCATTTCAACCCATATATGTTGCCTTGTTATGCATGCAGAATATATTGGCATCAAACTGGCAAGGTTCCCTTAATACTATCAAAGCAGATGCCAAAGGAAGGTGTGCTCGTTTCCCCCTTTTTTCTTTTGCTTGCAAAAATTAACATGTTGTATAAATTTCTCTCTCTTATGTGACAAAAATTATGTGGTGTGATCATTCTGTTGCAGTATTAGTACTTTGCTAATGGGTCTTTGTTGTTTTTGCATGATTTCAACAGCAAGGGGAATATCCATACATCTAAGATTAAGTACATAGTTAGAAGGGGACATCCATACCTTTGGGTGCCAGAAAACGATTTGCATAATGTGGTATGTTGCTTATTTTCCCTGAAATGTAGAAGAACTTATTAGAAGAAGAAATGTAGAAGGCTACCATATAGTGGATGAAATCCTTTTTTATGTTTTGTTTTTCATTATTCCATTACTAATGTTTATTTGTGCTTATGAGAATGAGATTAGATGTGCTAGCAAATCATCTGAATATTTTGTTTAGTTGCAAGGATGACACATTTGATTTTTGTTGTATGCAGAACACAATCATTGATGAGCGTGGTTCATTTGCTGTGACCAGCCCCTATCCAGGTCCACTAGGAGTCTTATTGAAATCATTGAAAAAGGTAGTGCATGGAATGTATATGTTTTCTTTTGAAACTACAATATTATCCTGTATGAGAAATTTTTTACACCCTGGCTTGATTCACTGTAAAAAGCAATAATAAAGGGTTTTGTCCTAATGGAGCCTGCTTTCAGTTTCACATACAATTAGAAGAAATGAAGGTATAAGCTAATTGGTTGATTTATTCCCATGCTGCAGTTACCAGCACGGATTGCTTTATCTGGGGATGTTCTTCCTCTTAAAGAAGATAAGGTAATGCCACACCAATTTTGTATATGCTTGCCCTTTATCATTTCAAATTTGCTAATATAATTTACCAAAATAATGCCAGTCCTTTTTAACTGAAAATCCCTAAATTATTTTTAGCATTGTGGCTTATTAAAAAATAAATGGATCCAATCATCCAAATCCAATACCAAAATGCTGATGCAAAATGTTACTTCCTCTTTTTTTCTCCATCTCTGTTTAAAATGTAAGCATTAGAGTCCTACTTAGTATCCTACAGCCAGGTATGGTAAATATTATGAAAGGTGGCTTATCATAATATTAGCAAGTGACAACATGCATATTGCTGTAGAGTTGTTCTAGATTTTTACTCAAGTTATTGATGTTTGTGTAGGTTAAGTCTCTTGCAGAAAAACTTCAGGAAGTCATACTATCTGAGAAAAAAGCAATCAAAGAGTTCACTTACACTGTTTCTGGTTTACTAAGTTCTAGTGCTAGTACCAGCACATCACGAAGTGATAATCTTCAGGATCTATTGGGAGACAATGAAAGCTACACAATATATAGATTTAAAACGAGGTAAGAACTTGTATGTTTAAATCTGTCTTAAATCTTGACCCCAAAAACATCTATATCTTGAATTGTTATTTCACTAAATGAAGGCAAAGCTCATATCTTGTTCTAGCATCTAGGTTGACTCTTGCACCAATCCTTAACAGTTGTCCGTGTACAAGTTCACCATGTGAGATATCAAATTGTTATAGAACATATACACACATTCATGATGGGAGGGAGAATGAGTATAATCACTGTTTGGTTTCCTTCTGTGAAGCTTTTGATTTTACAAATTTTAAGCGGATAAGTTTTGGTGAATTGGCAATACTTGGTTTTGAGTCTTATGACACTCAAGTAATGGTTACTGTGAAAGAGATTAGAATATAAAAATCTGTTAAGCGGTCTAATATGTCGCATTGGATGATTGGCCATGATCTTGTCCTGTGTGCATCTGCTAACAGGGCTTTTACAGAAGTCATTTATTTAGAAAGTCTCCTGAATTAATCTTGAGAAAAATTTTCTCATCCTGTGTTCGGTAGAGTATGATTAGGACCATCATTAAACTGCAAAAAGTTAGAAAATCTTATTTCTGGGAGTTGGGTTTTTAATGGGAAGAGAAGAGGGGGAAATATTTTATTTTTAAATTAAGTGAATTATATATGTTTATAAATATAAACAAAGAAACAATACAGTAAATTGTTGTTAATCTGTCATTTTTTTTCTTTTATTTTAAAAAATATCAAATTCTAAAATATTTATTCGAAATAAAAATTCCTCCTCTCTTCCAAAACCTAACTTCCAAACATACCCCTAAATCTCCGTTGCATCTAATCTAAGAGTTTAATGCATAGATCTTGCACATTTGTTGATGGCCTCGGAGGCACTTTTGATGTGGATATTGAAGATTTGGAAACATCCAAAGCTGATCCATTAGGTAAATACCTGGTTTGAAAATGCATAAAAGTAGTATCTCTTACCTGTGTAACTAAAGATTCAAATGTCTTGTATGTTTAGCACTATTTTCAGCAAAGATTGTTGATGGGATTAACCAAAGTGAGGCTAGACGTACAGCACTCATGCTTTTTTGTTTTGTTTACAAGGATGCTAATGCAAAGGTAACTTACTGATCTTGATTATTCTTTAGTTTATAATACCCCAATTCTTCAGTAGGTCAATTGCAATCTTCTTGATTACAAGTGTGGTTACAACTTACAAGATACTAATAATTTTTGGAGAATGGAAAACTGCAAAGCATTTTAGAAGCAGAAAAATAATCAGGTTACCTGATTTTTTTATAAAATTTAAAAAACTTATAGATTGGATATCTTTGTACCACAGGGTTAACATATGTGAATGTGTGATGTATGTCTATTCTTCTTGACTCTTATGATAGAGCTTCTATTGTTTATTGGTTTTGTTCCGTGCACCTTTGATGAACTCTATGTTCTCTGTGAATCAAACATATCTTAACCACATTAAATCAAACTAATGTACCCGGTGCCAGAAGGTTCTCACTAGGTGAAGGTAGGAGGGAAGGTCACTGTATGCAACATTCCCCTAACATATGCAAAGAGACTATTTTCGAATTCAAACCCATGACCAGCCTATCACCAAGGCACAACTTTACTGTTGCACTAAGGCTCACCCTCAATCTTAACAACATTAAATTGAAACCATGAAATAGTATCAACTATAAACTCGTCTGATGACAAAGTTGATAGTGCTTACACATGTAGAGCCTATGTCTTACCATACCTTAGCAATACCTCTGTTTTTCTGTTCTTGTAGTATAATTTTAATAACTAACGAATTCACCACTGGTGTTGTATTAAGGATGCATATATTACATCCATTGATCGCAAGGGATTTGATGTCCTGGCAAAAGTTAGCAGTCCAGTTTTGAAGGATGGTATTGGTGGCTACCAATGGAAAGAATTCAGGTTCATGTTCAAGGAGGAGGCAAATGATGTTGAAATGTTTTGTAGTCAACTAGTGGAAATGGAAGAGGAAGTCATCAATAAGGTTTCAACCTCTAGTGGACTAAAATAGAAATGATAATGACCTTGGTTGGATCGTTTTTTTTTTTATATATTTTTTTATCAGCTGTGGATATGGCAACCACTCATGCAAGAGACTGCACATCTTGACATGCATCATTAGATTTGTTTTTTAACATTGTACTTTCTATATTTTTCTTGATCAGTTATTACGGTACAAGGCCGTCACTTATGGTATAATGCAGTTTCAACTTTTAATTTTAGCTTTAGTCCCATACATGCTTGGCTTGTTAACTCCTCTTTTACAAACTTGATAAGCTGATTTAGATTTATGCATGAGCACATCTTGATGGACTGGTAAGGATTTTAAAAATAGCAACTTTTTGATTTTTTCAAACATCACTTGGGTTATCTCTCATAAAAATAAAAATAAAATGAAGTGCAAACATTTTATTAAATCAAATAGATTTTACTCAATAGAAATAAGCCCAAAGTGAGTTGAGTTAACTCCGTGAGTGTGTTAGTAATAATTGAAACTTGAAAGTTGAAATTTCTAACTTAATTTTGGGACTTCATGAAACAATTTTAAATCGTACGAACAATATCTTCTAAAAGAAAATTTTCTCCTTGTCAGATAGTATCAGTATTAAGTCCTAGATCTCAACCTCCTACCAACCAAGACTATAATGTGTAGAACATATATCAAACAAATCTGTCATGTGTATAGCATAAAAAGAAGTTCAGGCAAAAAGATCCCAACACTGAACACTTGATGTGATAATTAACAACGTTGCAGTGATCTGAGTACATCTTGATGCCAAAAGAAGGCACCCATTTTATTTATTATTACTGTACAAGGCAGTCACTTGTGGTATAATGCAGTCAACTATTAAATTCTCCTTTAGGCTCATACAGGTTTGGCTTGTATACAAATCTAATCTATTACAAACTCGATAAACTGATTTATCATTTATGTATGAGTACATATTGATGGAAATGTCAAAGGATTTCAAAATCTGCAGGTTGTGTTGTAACCAAAGATTTTGTTGAGTACTCCTGACAACCTTATATAGACCCGCGGTAATACATGGACCTCTGTAAATCTTACAGTAAATTATCTTGTTGAGTCTTCGGTGTCACATTGTATGCTCCCTCTCCAGTTGTAAACATTGCCAAAAGTTTGATTTATGCTTGAAAATTAAGTGGACTATGTTGATAGTCGAAGCTAACTATATGAATTTAGAACATGTGCAAACTAACTGCGGTGCTACTAAATTGACTAGTGTCATTGAAATGTCACAAATAAAGGAAAAGCTACCTGTAGTCTGCAAATATTGGTATGATGTTAGGCGTCCGTTTTGCATGGTAGTGGAAGAAACGTTTTGTTGCACTGTTGTGTTGTAAGGTTGAAAAGGTGTGGAAGGGTTCTTATAAGTGGGTCGGGTTGCAGGTAGCATTGCCCTGGCCCCTGGGACACAAGGAACCATTTTATGCAGCATAACATGCTTGGTCATTATGGAAGCACAGGAATGAAGTTATTTTCAGAGGAGTTACTGTGAATTCTAAGCTGCGGTTTTGGATTTGGCAAAATTTACATCTTGGGCCTGGATCAATGCTTGAACGAATGGAAATAAAATGATTGGAACACAAATCCTTTATTGTGTCTGAATTATGTCATTCATGCAGTTCCTGGATTTTGATTGTTGCAGTGGTATATAGGGTTGCTTGTTGGAGGGATGTTGACATAGGATCTATGCAACTTTATATTTCCCATTGAAGATGACGTTATATTTTAGTGTATAAATAAATAAATACCACTACATTGTCCAAATCGGCTTGATACTGAAATTGCATAAAATTGGACGCTAAAATTATATTATCCAGAGTAACAATTTGCAAAGCGGGGCTAGTTTTCAATTATCAAACAAATGACAAATTGAAAACAGCAGTACAATTCATGAAAGCAAAAATTTATAATAGCCTAAACCCAAAAACCTTAACGAACATTATTTTCCTAATTCCTACCAAATACTAACTAGTCCACTTAATCAACCTCCTCAATCTTCGTCCACTTAATCAACCTCCTCAATCTTGGGGCCAGCACCACTAGCACCAGCAGGTGGAGCATCATCATCGACGTCACCACTTGTACCAACTCCGCCTTGGTACATCTTCGCTATAATGGGATTGCATATGCCCTCAAGCTCCTTCATCTTGTCTTCAAATTCATCAGCTTCTGCAAGCTGATTGGTATCAAGCCATTGAATGGCCTGCTCAATTGCATTATCAATCTTTGTCTTGTCTTCAGAGGAAAGCTTTGAACTGATCTTCTCATCCTTTATTGTGTTTCTCATGTTGTAGGCATAGTTCTCCAAGGCATTCTTTCCCTCAACCTTCTTCTTGTGCTCCTCATCTTCAGACTTGTATTTCTCAGCTTCTTGAACCATCTTCTCGATTTCTTCCTTTGACAACCTTCCTTTGTCATTGGTAATGGTAATCTTGTTCTTCTGGCCAGTTGTTTTGTCCTCAGCAGAGACATTCAAGATACCATTAGCATCAATATCGAAGCAAACAGTGATTTGAGGAACACCACGGGGAGCTGGAGGAATGCCTGACAGCTCAAACTTACCCAACAAGTTGTTATCCCTGGTTCTTGTTCTCTCACCCTCATAAACTTGAATCAAGACACCAGGTTGGTTATCTGAATATGTAGAGAACACTTGTTCCTTCTTAGTAGGAATGGTAGTATTCCTTGGAATCAATACAGTCATGACACCTCCGGCAGTCTCCAAACCCAATGACAGTGGAGTGACATCCAAAAGCAACAAATCTTGAACCTTCTCATTGCCTTCACCGCTCAATATAGCTGCCTGGACAGCAGCTCCATAAGCAACCGCTTCGTCGGGGTTGATGCTCTTGCAAAGATCTTTCCCATTGAAGAAGTCCTGCAAAAGCTGCTGAACTTTAGGAATCCTTGTAGAGCCACCGACAAGGACAACATCATGAACAGAGCTCTTGTCCATCTTTGCATCCCTAAGGCACTTTTCCACAGGCTCCATACATTTTCTGAAGAGGTCCATGTTGAGCTCCTCAAACCTGGCACGAGTGATGGTTGAATAGAAGTCAATGCCCTCAAACAGAGAATCAATCTCAATGGTGGTCTGAGCAGTGGATGAGAGTGTCCTCTTTGCTCTCTCACAAGAGGTTCTTAACCTTCTCAAGGCTCTTGGGTTTCCAGTAATATCCTTCTTGTTCTTCCTCTTGAACTCTTGTACAAAGTGGTTCACCATTCTATTATCAAAATCCTCCCCTCCAAGGTGAGTGTCTCCAGCTGTGGCCTTAACTTCAAAGATACCCTCCTCAATGGTGAGGAGAGAAACATCAAAGGTGCCACCTCCAAGATCAAAGATCAAGACATTCTTCTCACCAATACTAGTGACTTTCTTGTCAAGCCCGTATGCAATTGCAGCAGCAGTTGGCTCATTTATTATTCTCATAACATTGAGGCCAGCAATGACACCGGCGTCTTTGGTGGCTTGACGCTGAGAATCATTGAAGTAAGCAGGCACAGTAACAACGGCATTCTTCACAGTCGACCCAAGGAAAGCCTCTGCAATCTCTCGCATCTTTGTTAGGACCATAGAGGAGATTTCCTCAGCAGCAAATTGCTTTTCCTCACCCTTGTAACTGACACCAATCATGGGTTTTTCACCAGCACCAGCAGTAATCTTGAATGGCCACAACTTCATATCACTCTGAACAGAAGGGTCACTAACTCTCCTACCAATCAACCTCTTCGCATCTGCAAAGTGACAACCCCCAGTTATCAACAATCACACCAAGCATCATCAACTCACAAATTACACCACATTAGAATGAAAACCTTCCACGCTGTACATATATACAATAGTGAAACAAGTATATCGTGGGAATAAAAAACAATTCTTCAATTGGGGTAGATTAAGAGAATTCCTATTTTATATAATCATTTTTTTAATATTGATCTCAATTCAAACCCTATAAACAAACCAAAGAGGACCACATCTGCTTCCCAACATGTAATTTTGGATTGAGCTCATTTTAATAAATAATAACGAAGGTTTTAAAAAACGGTCCACAAGTATTTATAGGCTTCCACAATTTTAACCCGCAATATCAAGAACCTTGAAAATTTGAAAATTGTCATTCTATTTTTTTTTTTTAAAAGAAGGCTTGAATCGTCGTAATTGAACTGAACCAAACATGAACTCAGCTTAAACGCGTAATAAAGATTTTACAACAAAACTCCACACTACTACTCGTTAAAAGAAGATATAAGATTGATCCAGTGTTTGACAAAAGATAAGGGGGAAAGTTACGTGTTCCAATTCATTTTTAACAAAACTAACATACTTATATTTGCTGATAAAAAAAAATAATGATAAGAATAAAACATAAAACATTACGATAAAATGTAGAAAGCTAGTTAGAAAAATGTAGGTTAAAATATTATTGAGCAGATAATGAGGACTGAAATGAATTACCGAAGACGGTGTTGATGGGGTTCATGGCGACCTGATTCTTAGCGGCATCTCCGATGAGTCTTTCGGTATCGGTGAAGGCGACATAAGAGGGTGTGGTACGGTTTCCCTGATCGTTAGCGATGATTTCAACGCGGTCGTGCTGCCAGACTCCGACGCAGGAGTAGGTGGTGCCGAGGTCGATTCCGATGGCGGGTCCCTCCCCTTTTCCGGCCATTTCTTTTTAGCAAGTAAAGATAAAGAAGGGAAGATCGCAAAAACTTGGGTTTCTTGGTTCTGTTTTCTGTGTGAATGAATAGAAGGAGAAGTGAGGTATATATAGGTTTTGTAGAGACACTGTGTCTAATAACTCTAGAATCTTCTATTCTTACGTGGGGCCCTCACCTTAACTGAAGCGCTTTTCATTTGCCTCATTGCTCGTTCTCTTTGAATCAGTTCAGTTCATTGGACCAAACCAAACCCACTCCTACGGAGTATGTTGCTTATGGCTGGTTTCGGGTTTAATATGCCCAATTCACTCAAATTTGAATTTTTTTACGGGAGGTGCAGGAAGAAATAGCCGCTTTTGTCAAGTGGAAGGCCTTTTTCTAATCCACCCATTTGTTTACCCTCACTAGTTTTCTTCAGATGTTGTGCATCTAGACCCGGCCAGAAAAACCGAGCGTCAACAAAATGAACCGTTCATGTCTGTCTTTGCTTAAAACAAAGATAATACTGCTGTAAAAAAAATAAAAAAAATCAAAGATAATACTTTTATAACTAATTTAAATAAAAGCATAATTAATTAAAGTAACAGCACATGTGCTCGTGAAACGCACGATTGCAATTATTAAAAAATTATATTAATTAATATCTATAGATAATTAATTAAGATTGATTTTCTCTATGATATATACGAGATGCACAATAAGAGTAACTTTCATCTTCGCAACCTCCCCTTCTGATTTGATTTCCTCTTAGGGGCTGTTTGACAGGAAAAAAGTTTTTTCATTTTTAGAAATTATATTTTTTGAGAATGAATTAAAAAAATTTGGTTGATAATTGAAAATCTTTAGATAAATTTCTTAGAAATAAAAAAATTATACGTATTTTTATCTATTATTTAATTATTTATCACATTATATAATTTAATAAAAATAATATGATATTTTTAATATAGTAAAAGAAAAATTAAACTAAAAAAAGTAAGATCTTCACCTCTCCATGATAAATTTTTCGTAAAAATTAACTAAAAAAAAATTCCCAAAATCCATCATTTCTCATGAATATTATTTTTTTTAAAAAATGCATACTAAACATGAAAAACTAAAATTTTCAACCTATATAATTCACAGGAAATAAAACAAATTCTCTTACCGCCCCCTATTGAAGATTAGGCTCAATTTTTATTCTTATTTCATTTAAAAATATTGATCGATATTTATTACATTGTATAAAATATTGTATTATTAACCAAAAAGAAGAAGAAAGATATATTGTACTAAATTTTAATGATGTACTATTTATAATTCACATTATGTTGTATTTTTTATGATTCAAAATGTAGAATGATAATACCTAGTTCAAGATAGAAAAATATCTCTAAATTCAAAGAATACATTATTATGTAGTCTACTATAATTTTAATGCAAACCAGATCAACATTCAATAGTCTCCTGATGTAGCAAACTGTGTATTATACGTGTGTGTTTATTGTTTAACGTACAATAATGAAATGAATCAAAAAATGAAATTAATTCAAAATGTGAGTTACTTCAAATGAAAACAAACACGAAGAATTGTTCATGTCTTTTATTTTTTGTTTAAATGCTAGTTAACCGTTATATATGATATAGTAAGTAAAATATTAATTATAAGATACAATATAATCTTTATAATTTGAGAAAAGGAATTTATAATATTTTTTTTCTTTTTATCACACCTAAAATAATAGTATTTAATATTTTCAAACTACCAAATTATTAATCCCTTTGAATTTCTATATCAAGTGATTGAGCACAATGATTAATATATTAAAATCAAGGTTGAATAGTTCGAATATTATCTAAATTTAATTCTTAGCGAAAAATAATTCTTAGTCAGATTTTATTTACTTCTTGGTCGAACTTCGAATTAGTTAAAATCTTTTTTATGATGAAGCTAAGGGTTAAGACACAAAAAATCACTTTGAATTTCTTACTAAAACTTTATTTATTTTTTAATATTAAATTTATCAAAAATATCATTTGTTTAATATCAATAGTTTATATTTTCAAATTGTTTTTTTAATTGACTTATTTATTTATTTCTTAAATTTGAGTCAATTTGTTATTTATCTGAATTAATTGATTAGGTATATTTCTCTTGTAATTTTAAATATTCTTATTAACACTATATTAAAATTTTATCTAAATAAAATAAACATTGTAATACATAAGAGATATATACACTAAAAAAATCATATGCTAATGGTGAGAAAATATTTGTCAATAGTATTACCTCCACTGATATAATTTTAATTTATTTGATAATATATATATATATATATTATACTAATAGACAATTTCATTTATTAACTCCCTTGTTCACAAATTAATATTTTTTAAGCACAACATAAAGCTGGGTTGATCTTGAATTCAAAGATAGGTATTAATAAAAAGTAAGCAAGTAATGCACAAAAAGCAAATTTCTTTGGCTTTTACTCTTAAAATGAAATACATTTTTCTTGCAGTGAATTTGATAGCTAGTAACGAAACCAGTTTCAGGCTCTAAGACTTGTTTCTTTTTTGCAGATAAGAAAGAAAAAGAAGCACGTCTTTCTTTCAATATCCGAATAAACGTTAAGAATAAGGTTGCATGCCCACGTTTCTATACAGTAGAAGATATACATAATTATTTAAAAGTAACGAAGAATCTAACAGATATATGATTGAGCTAATGTGGGGCGACAATAGGCCTTGGAACCAAGAAGGAATAGATTGGAATCACGGAAAGAAAGAGAGAGAGAGAGAACGATCATGCTGAAGAAGGACGTCATAAAAAGCAAAAGCTGCTAAGGAAACAGAGAGAACATATTCACGCCTAGACATGTGGGCATCAGCAACTATGCTATAGTAAAAGCTTGCTTGGGATTCCGAGCTAAAGTTACCTTTAGTTGCTGCTGCTCCTAGCTACTCTTCTTCTACTACTACTTCCAGTGGACCTGCACCTCTTCGAAGTTTCTTTGCTTTTATCATCATATATATATATATATATATATATACACTACATTATTATGGTATCCTATAGTTGATAAATAATCTTATTTTTTAAATATATAATCAAGAATTTGATTTTTATTTACATATGACACATCCGTGTTACAATATAGTCCAAGTTATTCATCAAATTCATTACAACGAAGGCAACATTTCTTGGAATTAACCATGTCTTGCTCGAAGTTAACCAAGCCACAAATAAGTTAGCAAAGCATGAATTGATGGCAAATGTAGATTTTCATGTCTTATATTTTACTTCTGATGTTGTTGTATCTGAACTTCAAGTTGATTTAGCTCCGGTTTCTTTCTCAAGAGACTTTTAGTCTTAATAATATTATTCATTCAGCAAAGAAGAATTTGATTCTAAATTTATAGATATAGAAAAACATATGTTAAGAAGAAATTAATTTTTTAAATAAATTTAATTAAATACCTCAATAAATTATATTAATCTTTAATTTTCAACCAATTATCCCGAGCTAAAAGAAAAAAATATATACATTACCATATAGACATTTTTGTGATCACTATCCCATCAATATACTACGACCAACCGACCAACAAAAACTACCCTTCACTGCTTCCTCCAACAGAGAGAGAGAGAAGGAAAAGAGAGAGATTCGCTTTTTTGACTATGTTGTGACACCTTTATTCCTTTTAAGCAAGCAAGCAATTAGCTAGCTTGGAAAATTACAAAAAAGCAAACAACTTAAAGTCCAATATTCCATCTCTAAAGCCTCCTTCAATTATCATATGAATGACATCATAATCATAATTAGATTATGACAAATATGCTTTACCAGATTGATTTCCTTGTGCCTTTATTCCATTATTTTATAACAAAAAAAATTAAGGAATGAAAGATGAGTGCTAAGGAAGTATTAGCCAGCTCCCATCAATATTAAGGATGACGAGAGAAAAGAAGAAAGAAAAATAATAAACACATGACTAATTTATATGGCTTTTTAATTAGTTAAAAAATACTTAAAATAAAAAAAAATTAAATGTTTTTATTCTTTCATTTTTTTTCAATTTCAATTTCAATTTCAATTTTTTTCCGTGTTTCTGTCTTGTACCTTTAAAAGTTTAAATTAGTAATCTAGCATTTTCATTATTTCTCCTTTGTTTTATTCTGTCTTCAATTGATTAGTTCTTTTGTTGTTGAATTGAAAGTCATATCTAGATTTTATAGTTCATGAAAGAGGAGTTGCATGGTTTTGAGGGGTATTTTGGCGTTTCTTTAACAACAAATGAAACATATCCTCCTTTTCCATGGCTACCGTTCTCAGTTCACATATAAAACAAAGAAGTACGATAGATCCATTTGGTCAATTTCCTTATAATTTGATAATCATTTTCGACACCAAATTATAGTACATATTCGTATTACTACAATTCTACCAGATCAACGTGACTCTCTTCTCTCACTCTCACGGTCCCAATTTGGATGTATTCAAAATGCTTTTTCTGTGATAGGTTAAAAATAAGTAATCAAGATGAAAAAGAGATTCTCAAAATATGAGACCAAGAGAAGTCTAGGAATTTAAAGTTTCTATTCAGATGATTAAAAAAGCAAGTTCAACGTACTAACTAGCAGCAGTGGGTCAGAACAAACTAGAGCTTAACATGAACAAATTAATGCAAGAGGAATAAATATTTCATGATCATGCACATTTCATTAACACCTTGCTAGCCCTCCAAAAATGGGAGTCTCCATGCTTTAAATTTTGCATTGGCCTTAAGAGGAAAATATATATTAATATGGATGCCTACTACGTAGTTCATTAATTTCCTTGGTAGTGTTATCTAATATCTAGTATAATATGTGAGAGAGGAAAAGGTGCAGGGGGTGCAGAGAGGTAGCCACCTTATAAGTGTTGGAAAATGCATCTTCAAGATTCATTAATTTCACACACTCTAAAATATATTTCATTTGACTTTCTAACTATATATGGTAGTATATATAACAGTATATATTTTAAAAAAACTAACTGATCGAGGATTCTCCCACTATGAATGTTACACGATAATATTGAACTGGATAATGTCAAATCACTTAAAAAGCCCTACATATCACATATGTTTATTGGTTTGCTAGAATTTCTCACATTTTTATACTCAAATATGACCATTAATTACCTTTGATTCAAATATTTTGTTGGTAACTTTCAATTGCCGGTATATTACACATATACTATATCTTTTCTTTGTTTTGCAAATAAAATGATAGGAATTAAGGATATTGAATTAGACGAAAACTAAAAAAAGATCCGAAGTCAGACACATCAATATGTAAAGTTTCTTAAACTTACATAAATTACATTATACCTGATGCAAATCGTTAACAATGAGCAAATATTAAAAAATAAATGACACCATCACATAATAAAAAGCCTTCTAGACTGGTCCACACACACATATATATATAGCTGCACACAAATAGTAATATCAACTTAACCGCTCATGTCATAACAACACATGCATATAAACAAATACACACCAATACTTTTGCTCAACGTGTTCATACTTGTAGTACAACAAAAATATATCAACGACATCCATTGACGGAAAAAGGAAATTACTTGAAGAGTTGCGTACCATTTTATCGTCACATTGATATGTAACACAAAGTGTTCTGATCTTCTTATCCTTCCTTCCCATTTATCCTCGTAAGACAAGACAGATGCATAGGGTAGAATTCCGTTCCAATGTTAGCAAGGTATAGGTTCTTCTAACTCTTATACATTCGATCATTTTTCTATGATCATAAAAATCTGAGGCGACTAGGAAATGAAGCAAAAGCTATAGAATTGGAGTAGTTTAATTCCAATGATCACAACAAGTGGTTAGGTGAAGGAGTGAAACTAGGAACTTCACTAGTACTCCATGCATTGCCACTATTTCCATTCCAAAGTACACCATTTCCCGAACTAGTCATCAAGAGATTTTTTGGCAAACTCAAACCTTGATTTTCTTCCAGCTTTATTGTGTTAAGCCGAGGTACTATTCCACTTACACTAGAAATAGAATCCAATTTAGAACGAATATTAAACCGGCCTCCATCCTTTGCATAATTTGGCTGCTCAACATTGTTATTTTCTCCACCACCAAACTGAAACACCCCAAGTTGTGGCTCCAAATTAGTACTCAAGAAAGGGAATTGATGTTGAACTTGTTGCAGATTGTTAAACCTCCATTGCTCACCAAGGCCATTATTTGACAACATAGCCCCTCCACCACTATTACCAAGTGATGAAGCTGAACTAGTTCCAAGTTGAAACTCAACATCACTAGTAGTGTTGCCATTTCTAGCCACCAAAGGTGTTGTGATCGCCCCCAAATGAGATCCAATGTCCCCAGAAGCGTAGTCACTGTTATAATGATGTAAAGAGGCCAAGAATGGGAATTGATGAGTTGGTGTTGGAGTTGGCAAATGAGCCATCATCACATGATCAGGGGTGCAGCCACTAGAAGAAGAGTTAGCACTTGCTGAGGTAGAACCTGTTGAAGGTTTCATAGGAGACTTTGATCTAGCACTGTTCCCTTTGTTTCTTTTGTTCCTTCTGCAGCCACCTCCAACTGGCACGCTCCTGAGTGCACCTCCTCTGGTCCAGTAACGACGACATGTCTTGCAAAAGTGGCGAGGCTGTGAGAGGTTATAGTTGTTGTAGTAGCAAAACTTTGTGTTTGTAGATTCACATCGAGGACATTTGAGTGCTGCATCAGGTTGGTGTATCTTTGCCATCCTGGCTCTATCAGCCATTGATCCTGGTCTGGTAGAGCCCTGATAGCCACCACTTCCGATAGCGGCCGCCACAGATGAAGGTGGTGGCTGCTGCGGAGGTGGTGGAATCTGGGGAATCTGGGTGCCAATTCTTGCTAGCTGATTGGGTTGCTGTGAATTTTTTTTTACAAGTGTAAGCCAAACAATAAAAAAAAAAAAAGAAACTACAGAATTGAATATATGTAAGTGTACACACATACAAAGAGTATATTCAGGAAAAAAATTAAAGATTGATAAAGTGTATGTGTAGGAATATCTGATTTTTGTGATTAATTGTATTCTTAGCTAGCTTTATTGATGAAGAAGCTATAATAAGAAAAAGAAGAAAGGGAAGAGAGAATGAAAGAATTAATCCTTACCTGTTGTGACCAGTTGGGTGGATCTAGATAGATTGGAAGGGACGGGAAGACCATGGCTCTTGCTAATTAGAGAGCTTTCTTTCTCTTTTGTAAAAGTTTGATGGGTTCTTTGGTGGTGTGTGGGTGGAGAATCACATCAACATGAGAGAGTTGCAGAGTGAAAGAGATCACAGGGGGACGGGAAAAGATAAAGGAGCTTGTGGGGGTGTGTCTATTTAATTTATTTGTTTATTTTTGTTCTTAATTTATCTCTCCTCGATCTTTTTGTTTCTATTAAAATTATTGGGGGATTATGGAGGAGCACCAAACGAGTTTCTTATTCTATAAGCACCTTTCTCTTCTGCTTTTACTGTGGCATTAACATTAAAGACTTTACTCTCCAATCGCCATGCATGTTAAGACTTAAGAAAGAGAAACCCTAGCCCTAGCTTTAGATTAACATACTATATTTTGTATTGTGATAATTTTGATGCCTTAAAAAATATTTTAGAATTTAAAAGTAAAAAGGTGGTGAGTCAGGGACTCATGGTGGGGAGGTCTTCGGTGGATGCGTCACAATCGAATGTACCTTTGTTTCCCTTCCGCCAGCTCTCCTCGAGGAAAAAGTAGTCATTATTTTCTTTTTTTAATCCTTTATTTAATTAAACTTTTTTTTTTCTTCTGTAGTAACAGCTTTTTCCTTTTTGTGTAAAATTATTCACTAATACATATCATATGTATCATAAATATTCACACACCTTTATGGATTTAGCACTTCAGTCCTACAGTCATACGATTAAAATTGACTG
>CM023958.1:39519207-39565019 GCA_013407115.1 Glycine latifolia
TATATATATATATATATATATATATATATATATATATATATATATATATAACTGTGTGAATTAATTTGTGGGTATATATCCACCTCATATCCAATCTTAATATTACAAATAAATTACTCGTGGTGTTTATAAATATTTTTGTAATCACCTATAAGATTCTATTACACTTTGTCATTTCTAAGTCACATGCACCCTAGTTAATTGGACCTTTCTAGTGACACGAAAGCAACATCGAGTGTTAGATAGTCTTCTTGATCACTGGCTTTGATTTTTACTTGCTATTGAAACCTGGTTTTTACTTGTGTGCTCTTATGAGTATGAAATGTTGCAAATAGTCGTCGTCTCTAGTTTTAGAAAACAAAATACGAAGAAAAATATACAAAGGCTCAGCCATTTTTGTTTGATCGTTGTTATTCATTGGAGTGTGTTAGGGTAGTAGACTTTTATGGATCAGATCATGAGACTTTGCATACCCTAGCCGGAAAAAAATTAAGAAAAAAATTTCAAATTCTCCATTCAAACATATACAAATGACCACGAGAATGCATAATAGAAACTATTTAATTTTCTCGTGCATGTTCTCCTATATCTACCTTACAGTTATAAAAAAGAATCTCTCCCTCAGTCATTTTCAAACTATCATCCCTTTGTTTTTATCTATATATTTTATATTCTTAACTATTTGTCTCTTTCAATGTATCATCTTTAATTCCTATATCTATTTTTTTTTAAAAATTCAATTGTTAACAATAACATTTATTTCAAAATTTAAAGTTTTCATTATTAATTTAAAATATATTTTATGTATTAAAAGATATTTATTCAATATAAATTTTAATTATAATATAATTTATAGATTTAACATATTTATTTATTTATACATTTTAATTATATAAAAATATGTATTTATCATATACAATATACAGAATAAAGTTTTAACTTTAAATTAAAAACGTTACCAAATATATTCTAAATACCATAAATTGAGTTGACAAAATTCTCTACACGGTTTGGATGAGATCCGTTGGGAAGCCTACGAATGAACGTTTGCCAACGGATCTCCCTCCTTGCTTTTGGCAAACGGTCAAATGGGTCTCATACATGTGTTGTCGCAAAACCCGCGAAAAAAATAAACGTAGTCTTAGAAGTTAGGATAATTATGTTTTGTTTTTCTGTTTTTGATTTAGGGTGCACATGTAGTAGTAATTAATCAAGAAGATTAGACGCTGACAACTTGTTATGGCTTTTGATTATAAAAAAATTATACGGGCTTTCAATAGTATTATTTTTAAAAAATAATATCTTGTTGAATCTGGTGAACCTGAATAAGTTTCACGCTCTCTTGACCAATTCAAAAACGTAATCGTGTCCACGACGCCGAGGGTGAAAGCTTTTTAAAAAAACAGAAAAACAATGAATTAGTTTATTCGGAAAAATATTTTTTCTTTATAATTAATTATAGATGTAATCATATTTTTATGCATTTTACATTTAAATATTTATAAAAAAAAAACAGTAAAAGCAACACCGTTTTTAGTTTCATTGTTATCTTTACAGAAAATTTGAAAAGGGCTGATTATAATAATCAACCAGCTTACAACACATAACAATTTGTAATTAGTTAAGTTTTTTATTAAAAAAATTGTACTGTAAATATATATACTGTTTTTTTAATATCATTGTCAACCCAAAATCAAATTAAGTTGTAATCGGTAGGTGCACATCTTAAGCTACAATTTAATTTGACAAGTCTATATCCAACACATAAACATATTTATTTAGATCATTTTGTAATTAAAAAAAAGCACTTTTAAAATCTCTATTGAAAATTCGGCAAAATTTACTGTAAAATCAACATTCCAAAAATATAAAATTATTTGTCAAAATGAATATACCACCAATTATAATCCTCAAAATGATAATTCATCAATTCTAGTATTTTAAAGATATTTAATACAACTCAAATGAGTCAAATCAGTTTAAGCACTAGTCTCCTGAAATTAAGTTGCAAATTGTACAAAATTTTAAAACACTTAAAAAGGGATATATATATATATATATATATATATATATATATATATATATATATAACAAAATTAGTATATATATAGTAGGCACCAATATTAACTAATATATATTAATCACTCAACATGCTCTGGCTAATAGGGTCATCCAATGCCAAGTAATATTAATAACATCAAAGAATGTGAACTTTCGCAGAAATTAAATTATAAGCAAAGAGTTTAGTCAACTAATTGATTCGACTAGCTATAGCTGTGATGCCACCATTTTCAAAGTCAGCCATATTGTGTTTTATTCGAAATCACCATGCATCTACTTGGCCATTAATTTGACCTGGTCCTTAATTATCAATATCTTGGGTAAACGAGAACTAGAGTACATGCACCTTCACAAGCTCATATTATAAAAGGTCAAAAGATGGGCCAAATTTGTTAGCAGGAACAAGCTTTTTGGGTACTAGGGATCCAGAAGCCTTAGATATGGTGAATAGCTCGCCCTCCAGTTCCACAGTTTCAAGAACTGTCCTTCTCCTTTTGAGGGTCTTAATCTTTGTCTTCCTTCTCATTGCTCTCATTCTCATTGCCACAGTCAAGCAAACTGATGAAGAAACAGGTGCGGAAATCAAGTTCAATGATATCTATGCTTATCGGTAAGCATTATATATATAGTTTACGTCTTTACTTTATTATCCAACCTAATTAGTTATTAATATTCTCATCAATATATAAATATATATATATATATATATATCGCCACTTTGACTTTTACATTATTAGCAACGTGAGAAGGATTTTTACCTGAAGCTAGCTAGTTGGTAAATTATGATTAAGGATTGATTTAATTATTTTCAAATACTTTACTTATTGTTAAGCAAATGCCAAATTGGTACTTTACATCAAGGATTTTGGGATATATACGGATACATAAGTAAAAACGAGAAGAAGAAAAAAAGTCACTTTTATTTTTCTACCTTTCTCTCTTTATTAAGAAATGTAAAGCGAAAATAATATTACTCTTTTGTAAATGCAGATATATGATATCTACAATAATAATTGGGTTTGCGTATAATCTGCTGCAAATGGCTTTCTCAATCTTTACCGTGGTCTCAGGAAACCGTGTATTAAGCGGTGATGGTAGCTATCTATTTGATTTCTTCGGTGACAAGGTACATCATGCATGCATGTCATCATAACAAATTGTCTTCACACTTTTGCAATTAATAATGTTGTTCTATAAACTAATAATTATTATTTTGACCTAGCCAATATATTGTCATTTTAATTAACAACTTTGCATTATTAATTTCTATGGACAGATCATATCATACCTTTTGATTTCCGGTTCAGCCGCTGGATTTGGTGTGACCGTAGAGCTTGGTAGAGGTGTACCCTCAAACTCCTTTATTGAGAAGGCAAATGCTTCAGCCAGCCTTCTACTAATTGGATTTTTGCTCACTGCCGTAGCATCAACTTTCACTTCCTTTGCTTTGCCAAAGAAAGCTAACTAATAATTAATTAGCTTGATGCAGAGAAAGTGATGTGTTCATGTGCTTATAAAAACAAAATGATGTTCATATGGATTATAAATTTATAATTCTGTCTTTCCCTTTTCTAGTTAATTTAGTTTTGTTCAATTCCGATCCTTTGGTATGGTCGAACAATTGTGACTCAATTGTCCTGGATTAATTTGTATCTTGTACGTCTATCTCTGTGTCTGTATTTTTCCTTCCTAAGATACGAAGCGCAACTATGTATTGTTTTTATTTAATAGAATGGAATTTTCTTGTTTCTCTCTTTGCTTTGCTTCTATGTTCATCTACTCTCATTATTAAATTTTACTGATTATAACCCGCACATCTCACAAATAAAAAAAGATAAGAAAAGAAAGGGTTAAACATCTTTTAAAAAAATTGTGTAACTGTTGAATTTTAGTCCCATTTTTAATTAAATTAAATCATGTAAAATTGTCACATTAAACCCCGATCATTAACTTCGTCAATACAACTATCAGTGATGCCTAGCCAGTATTATATGCGGACATTTTGGATGACATGACATCTTCTTGCTAAGTGTGTGTGTGTTTTTTTGTCACAATTTTTTTTAAGTCCTGATTTTAATTTTTTTTAAAATTTATTATTTTTTTTAATTTTCATAAAATTCAGAAGTTCGGCATTAATCCAATAAAATTTAAAGTTTGATTTTAATCATTACGTCGTTGAAGTTTCATTAATGATATTTTTACCACAAGTTAGTGTATAAAAATAAGTTAAATCAACTCGACTCATTTTTTATAAATTAAGAAATAGCCAATTTGACTTGACACACCATGAATTGGTTGATTATATGAGTTGACTCAAAATTATAAAAAAATTAGAAAACCTGATTATAGTATTTCATCAATTCAAGATAATTGAAAGTGATCCAGTTGGTGGAATTAAAAATTAGAACCAAATCGACACAATATAAAGGCCAAAAGGTGAAATAATCATTATTAAAAAAATAAAAGAGTTAAATATGTTTTTTCTTCCTTAAATTTAGGTTATTTTTATTTTGGATCATCCAAATTTAAATTTATTTATTTAGTTTCCTCATTTTTGAAAAATATTATTTTTAGTACCTTTGTATAAATAAATAAATAAATAAAAACATCTTAGTCACCTCAAACTTAATCTGAGAAAGTTTTTATAATTATATTTGATTAAGCTGGATTGACTATTCTATGGCTAAAAAAAGCAAACCGGATTAAGTTGGCTAACTTTCAAAAACAACCCATGGGGTGCCAAGGTGGGTGAGCTAAGTTAGCTCACATTGAAAGCTCTCCTCAATACCTTTCATGTGAGATTATCTAACACTCTTTAATATTCCTTTTGGATCGAAATATAAGTAAAAAAAAATTAATGAAATACTGTTCAATTAATTGGAGTTTTATTTCGAACAAGCTTCTCCTTTTTTTGTCCTATATTCATGAAATATCCTACACCCTCCTTAAAGCAATCGAGGATGCTAATCTTTCCGTCATCATTTTCTCCAAAAACTTCGCCACCTCAAAGTGGTGCTTGGACGAGGTTGTCAAAATACTCGAGTGCAAACAAAGGTTTTCTACCATGTGGAGCCATCCACGGTGCGAAATCAGACAGGAAGTTATGCAGAAGCGTTTGCCGAACACGATAATCGTTTTCAAGGTAACATGGAGAAGGTGCAATGGTGGAGACAGGCTTTGACTGATGCTTCTAATGTAGAGGATACTTTACAATTTGATTAAATTTTTATTGAGACTATTTAATTATTAACTAATTTTCTTATGGGTGTTATTCAATTTTTTATTTTATATATTTTTGAGAGGGAGTACTATAGCTAATAAAAGTTCCAACAACAATTAGAGCTCCAATTCAAACAACGTTTGTAAAAACTGTACAACTAAAGAAATATGAGACCAAGTGTTGCAAATTTTTTAGTTACTAACTCAATTAATTAATATACTAGTCGACATTGATTTGTTAGTAATTAATATACTAGTGATCGACATTGAATTGTGTAGTATTTCCCAACATAAAGTATATATTATCCATAAAAACTAAATCAATATATCTAAATTCAAATGATAAAAAAAAAATTATTTGGTAGACATTATATTATAGAGAAAAAAGGATTTTTTTTATTTGGTAGATAGTATATTATACATTAAATTATCAAGTTAATCTGATAATTTTATTTTTCTATAATATCTATTAATAAAATATAAGGGTGGAGGTTTTTAACAGGTAAAAATAAATTAAGATTCAACTCCTTAATTTATTTATCACAAAATGTTTAAATTGAATTTCCTTTTAATATACTTTATTCTTTTTATTCTCAAAAATCATTTTATATTATTTTAATTCTATGTATAAAAATAGTAACAATTTTTTTATGCAGCAAAGAAAAGTGAATATATATTACATAAATTAATGTGGACTATATATATATATTACTCAACAGTCAACACGCTCGGCAAATAATTAAGGTAAACTCAACCAATGTGAACTAATAATGATGATATCAAAAGGAATGTGAGCATTCGGCGGACAACATTTCAATAAATTTTTAACTTTTTTTTTACTATTAACATTTTTTAACTAATTTCTTGTTTTAGTATTTTTTTGAAAAATTACTAACATTTTTTAAAATGTTAATTTTTAATTTTTCTATTTTTATTTATTTTTATCTTTAATATATTTATCTAATTTTTAATTATCTTTTTAAAATAAATTATAATTTTATTATTTTTCTTTCATTTTACATTTCTCAATTACTTCAACAAATAATTTTATTAAAATTTATAATTTAATTAATTAACTTTTCAACTTCTAATTTTTAACTTTTAACTACCAACTAATTTTTTAATTTTAATTATTTTTTAATTAATTTTTTCGACTTCCCATAAAATATTAAGCAAGCACAGTAGTAGTATATTCAACGAATTAATTTCGGCTAGCTAGCTTTCGAAGTCAGCTATTTATGTGTTTTTCTTAGAAAACCATTATGCATCTACTTGGCCAGTTGGCTTTGTCCTTATTCCGGAGTTAACGAAAACGAACTTGTGTACTACACGTTCATAACTCTGTGTATTATAAAAGGGTCAAAATATGCACCTAAATTATTCGCAGAAACAAGCTAAGCTTTTCAATTGAGTACTAGCAAGGAAGATCTAAATGCCTGAGATGGTGGATAGCACTAGCACAGCACCTTCTACTTCCACAGGTTCAAGAACCGTCCTTCTCCTCATGAGGGTCTTAACATTTAATGTTCCTTCTCATTGCTCTCATTCTCATTGCCACCGTCAAGGCAATTGATGATGATACAGGTGTCGAAATCAAGTTCAATGATTTCTATGCTTATCGGTAAGCATGATTTAGAGTAGTTTATATTTAAACATTATTATACATCCAAACTAATTAATATTAATTAATAAGTTTAATAGTAATGCAAAGACAGTATTAAGTATTTTTATACTATAATTTAATCATAATTTATTGTTAAGTAATATAATTTTTAAAGTAATTATTATAAAAATTAATAAATTTGTCATAAATGATTGATGTTGATTGAATGATTCAGTAAATTTTTTTATAAGTGTACTTTTTTTTCCAATATTTATTCTCATCTATATATATATATATATATATATATATATATATATATATTATACTAACACCACTTTGACTTTTATATAATTAATTAATTAGCAACGTATATGTGAAGGATTTTTACCCAAAGCTAACAACGCGCACGTCAAATACTTCACAAACACAAAGCCTATATGTATTGTTATGCAAATGCCAATTTGGTCTTTTATATTCGCATTGCACATACGATTTTGGGATATATTTACAAATATATATTCCAGAGAATGATAAGAAAAACGAAAAAAATAAGCCACTCTGCTTCTTTTTCTACCCTTCTCTTTATTGTAAAATTTATTAAGAAATGTGAAGTGAAAATAACACTACTCTATTGTAAATGCAGATATTTGATCTCTGCCATAATCATTGGTTTTGCGTATAACCTGCTGCAAATGGCATTCTCAATCTTCACCGTAGTCTCAGGAAACCGTGTGTTAAGCGGTGATGGTGGCTATTTATTTGATTTCTTTGGTGATAAGGTACATCATGTCATAACAAGTTATCTTTGCATGCAATAATGTTGTGCATGAACGAAAACTCATAATAGTTATTTTGGCTTAATATATTGTCATTTTAAACAACTTTGCATTCTTAATTTTTGTGAATACAGATCATATCATACCTTATGATTTCCGGTTCAGCTGCTGGATTTGGTTTGACAGTAGAGATGAGTAGAGATTTACCCTCCAACATCTTTACTAACAAGGCAAACGCTTCAGCCAGTCTTCTTCTGATTGGATTTTTGCTCACTGCAATAGCATCAACTTTCACTTCCTTTGCTTTGCCAAAGAAAGCTAATAATTAATTAGCTCGATGCAGAAAATGATGTTCAAGGATAATACATTTATAATTCTTTCTTATTCCCTTCTCTAGTTAATGTGGTATAGTTCAATTTCTTTGGTGATCAATCAATTTATAGTTCAATTTATAGTTGTCATGGAATAATTTGTATTTTGTCTATCTTTTGTGTTTGTACTTTTCCTTCAAGATATGAAGGTGTGCTTGTTTTTATTTTTGAATAGAATGGATTTTTCTTTGTTTCACTCTTACATTACACGTACTGATCGATTATAACCCGCACACTTCACACATGAAGGTGCCAAAGTCATTGTTATTCAAGGCATGAAATTGGGTGATGGTGGTGTCAAAATGCTGAGAAATTGAACTATACCAGATTCGATGCTGAGAAACACCATTAAGAGGCATAGAAATGTTTACGTAGAAGTGCTGCTCACCAAAGCCGGCCCAAGATAAAAGAGATCTAAAATAAATTTAAAGAGAAAATTTTTACTTAAAGAAAGAATTATATATTAAGTCTTTTTGTTGGTATATATGATATTTTTGTCTAAGATATATAATCTTTTTTATTTTATAAAAATCAATTTTGTTACCTTTGGATAGATTATGCTTTTCACTAGTGATGTTATTTTTTTTGAAAATGATGATACCCTTACAGTAAAAAGAGAAAGGAAAGGTGTGAAGAAAAGAAATAAAACTATTAGATTATAAGAAAGTGATTCGAGAATATTAATGTTACTGAAAACAAATTGCTCAATAAACAAATTAAATTGCAATAGTTGTACAAAATACAGCAAAAGAGATAACCATGTCCACTAATTACCAATAACTAATTAACAATCACAGAAGGAATTTCATCTGTTGACAAAAATCTAAAAATATAGAAATCATCAATCTTCCCCTTAAAGTAAAAATCTCTCAGTATTCCCTCCCTATGGAACCCAACCTTCTCCAACACCCTCTGGGAAGCCTTGTTGTCCAAATAAGTATAAGCTTGCAACCTTCTCAAGTGAGGGAAATCGTGGAAGACTTGGGACAAAACAATCTTCAGTGCCTTAGTGGCTATTCCATTGCCCCAATAGTTGACCCCTAAGGCATATCCCAAGTCAGCTTTGTACCTTTCATCACCGGCATAAGGATGCACCCAAACCATCCCTATGGAACGATCATCAAGGCATATTGACCGGCGTAAGGGGTGAACGCACTCATTTTTGAGGAATGTCAAAGCCTCTGACCTGGAACCACAGGTCTCTAATCGTGTGTATTGAGTCACTCTAGCATCTCCCAACCATAACAATACATCCTCAACATCATCAATTGGCTTGAATGGCCGGACAGAGATCCTTGACAGATCAATTGCCATCACCATGTAGTTTAGTTTTCGCCCCAAGTATAAATGTTGTCTCTGTATAGTGTATATCATAATCATATATAGTAAATGATTGCTTATACAAAAAAATATAGAAAATGATTATGAATGTGTGGTGCAGAATTGTTTCTCATTCTTCAAAAAAGATATTTTTGATTATGGACAGAGAAATTGTACTATAACTAATGAATTAGATTTCCAAAAAATTGATGACGAATCTCCCTGTCGGAAAAAATGTTTTTTTCTTAGAAATAATAAAAATCTTTTACAAAAAATAATTTTAATCTAGTCAAATACAAAATATATATATATATTTATGGTAAATTCTTTCAAATATCTTTTTGCTCTATTTATAAATATTTTATTCTAAACTTGCAACAAAACGTGGGCTAAACAGAGCAACTTTGTGAACCAATTAGGATAAAGTACTGACAGGAAGATATGTATTATCATGGGTAAAAATATAATGAGAATTTTAGTTTATTTTCTTTTGTTATCATTTCTTTTTATTAGACTGGAAGACGCTTATCTTATTTCATTAATAAGCAGAACATCTATACGAGAAACATAAAAAAAAAGTGCAGACTAGCATAGAGCCTAAATGCCCGTGCAAAGGCATGAACGGCTCGATTTGTTTGTCTACGAGTAAAACTTACATTTCTTATTAATATATAGGGCAATGATCAAATGAGTAAATGACACTGCTGTAATTTTAAAAAAGTTACATCAAATTTAAACTAATTCAAACTGTTAATACAAAATGATCCTGTGATTTATAATATCTTAATATATATATATATATATATACATAGAGAGAGAGAGAAACTTAATATTTTAATTTGTCCACGGATACTCTTAACACAACACAACAAACAAACACCATAATATTATGGTGGGGCATGGTATGGTAGTACATAGTGGTGGTGCAACAGAGAAGCTACAGTTGCACGAAGAAGAATCCTAGGTAGCACAACAAAGAACCTAGGATTTTGTTTTTTTATTTTCAATAAATTTCAATATCACTCATAAATAATGTATTATTAACATTTCTCTTTAATATATTTCGAGAATAAATTTAGATTGAATTTTAGGTCGTCCTAATTCAACTTTAAATCTTATATTCTTTCAACTTTTTAAAATAATTGTGTATCAACAATAAAATATTCTAATTTATTGGTAATATTTTGTACAACAATGACGTTTTGTACGATTTAACTATGCAATGTCATGAACTTATGATTGATATAAAAGGTACGGTAACAATATGATTTTTAACACTTTTTAGTGTACCCAAAAGAATCATAATATCTCTTTAGTGGAAGATTTCTTGAATTTAAGATTTGATTTCCTTAATGAAAAAGATAAATAAATTTATTCTTTAATCTTATATAATACTGTAAACTCTACTAAAAAAATATTTAGGATCACAATTTAAAATCAACCATTCTGAATTAATTTAGATAAATATGAGTAATGGGTAAGATTATTAAATAAAAAAAATGTAGGAGGAGGGTGTATTTACCCGTCGACATTTATCTTCCGCCAAGAAGCCTAAGTCCCACTCCCAGCAACACCCCTCCGCTGAAGACTGGTGACTCGCACCACTGTCGCGAATTGGAGTCCAACACAACCCAAACCAAAGGTATTTGAGCGGCAAATTAGAAAGCAACGAGTTCGGAATTGATGCGATGATGAGCAACCACGTGTGTTAGGGTTTGCGTTTTGCATTCTAATTCCAAACACTTGTGCAAGCGGTAAGAGCAGTGTTTGAAGATGAGCATTGTTCCCAAAGAGACGATTGAAGTTATCGCGCAGAGCATGGGGATCAACAATCTGTCTCATGATGTCGCTCTTGCTGTCGCTCCCGATGTCGAATACCGCATGCGCCAGATTATGCAGGTTACTCTCTTTCACTTTTTTCGCAATTATCAGCTCTTTTGTTTTGTGTGTGTTGACCTGCTCCTCCTTTTTGTGTTCCTCTGTTCAAACTTCAGGAGGCAATTAAGTGCATGCGCCATTCTAAGAGAACCACTTTGACGGCAGCTGATGTCGATGCTGCACTGAACTTGAAGAATGTTGAAGTAAGTAGTTGTGAGTAGTTCTTTTGGTTTTGAGGCATGTTTTCGTTTTTCACTATACATTTTATAACCAACCACAAGTGATTGAATTAAAACAAGTTTGTTTCAATCCAGTGAATCAACTACATGTCTTCATTATCTTAAAATGTAGAGCCCCTTAAGTACAAGTAGTTTATCAGTTTTCATTTTATTTTTTTTTATCTTCAGTGGTTCTCCATATATATATGTTAGATTAATAATTATTGGTTTATGGTTCCAGATAGTTTTTTTTTTTAATTTAAAATTAAATAAAAGATGTACGACTATTGTTTTGTCCTATGCTTCTGGCCGACAAATACTTTATTATGGGTATTTTGATATGTGGAAATGTTAGTTTAAGCTCTAGCAAACTGATTATCAGTTGTTTTCTTGTAATTTATAAATGACACGTTTGAGAGCTATGTATGCTAAAACTTTTAAAGAAGTATCTTCATAGTTCATACCGTTCAGCAAACTTCAAAAGTTGTGGAAAGATGTAACTTTATGTATCTTCGGACCAAGAACTTGCCTGTGGGTATAAGTCTGAGAAATGTGAATAGTGAGGACTAAAGTTCTTGTCTCCAATCTCATTGTCACGTTTTTTTTCCTTATGTCAGCCAATATATGGATTTGCATCCGGTGGTCCTTTACGGTTCAAAAGAGCTGTTGGACACAGAGACTTGTTTTATATTGATGACAAGGATGTAGATTTAAAAGATGTAAGGGAGTACGCCATCATTTTCACTTACTCCATTCAATTGGATTTAAACTTCAAGTGCATCACCTTGTTAAAATTATAGTTTGTGTTAATCATAGGTTATTGAAGCTTCTTTACCAAAGGCACCCCTTGATACTGCAGTTACATGCCACTGGCTTGCCATTGAAGGTGTGCAACCTGCTATTCCGGAAAATGCTCCTGTAGAAGGTAGGTCTCTGACTGTGAGTGCTACCTGTAGTATTTTGCTCACAGATGAATGATCCGTGGTACAATAAATTGAACTAGGTTGTACATTAACTAAAATTTAGCTGGAGGGAATTAGGAATCCTTGGATGTATGATTTTTCTGATGCTATATTTGTCAGCTTGTCATTTTGGCTTGCTCTGTCCATATTTGGTATCAAGATTTTTTTTCTCGAGTTAGTGATTAGATTGGGAGATATGATTATTGAAGTGGGTTTTTCTTATTTTTATAATGTCACTGTAGCATGGTAATCTTTGTGGGTCTAAAATATGTTGAAAACATCCTTATTGATAAATTATCAACATCTTCATGAGCACTAAGTCACTATAAATTGGAAATGGTAGACGTGAAAAGTTTATAAATCCAATTATAAATAGACTGATTTTCAGAAATATTTAGTATATATTTATATGCTTACAATCATGTATGTATATAATTGTGGAGATGTACAACATGCAAACAAACAGGAACCGTTTGGCAGCTTAATGCTGCAAGATCTATTATTTGTTAATTCTTCCAATTTATCTGTAACCTGTACTCCCCTGCCCCTTTTAAAAATTCTTATATACTTATTATTTTGTTTGCAGTAATTTCAGCTCCTTCTGATGTCAAAAAACATGAGCAGAAAGATGATAACCTTCCAGTTGACATCAAATTGCCTGTTAAGCATGTATTATCCAGAGAGCTTCAGGTATCAAAATTATTAAGCCACCATGAGCTATTTTGTTTCGCATCTTGTGGTTCATTTTCATTAGTTTTATTGTTTCTTGCAGCTGTATTTTGACAAAGTGACCGAGCTTACTTTGAGCGAGTCTGAATCAGTTCTCTTTAAAGAAGCATTAGTAAGTTTGGCTACTGATTCAGGACTTCATCCACTAGTTCCTTATTTCACATGCTTTATAGCTGATGAGGTAATAATATTTGTCTATTGATGATGATGGTTGATAAAAATGGAAATTTCACCTTATTGTACCTCATTACAACTGCACGCTCCTCCGTTCTTGTCAGGTTTCTCGTGGTTTGAATAATTATCCTCTTCTATTTGCCTTGATGCGAGTTGTTAGTAGCCTTCTGCAAAACCCTCACATCCATATTGAACCATATGTAAGTTTGCCTCTTGTTGATTTAGGGTTTAGGATTGACATAGTATGATCTTTGTGTAAGCAACATAGTATTATTAATATTTACATAAATGTTGGTTGTTTTATCATTTTCTACTTGGAATTCAGTTGTTCATTGACTTGTCTATAAAGATGGCCCTTACAACACATGACCTGTTTGCCCCATAAATATGAGGCAAAAAAAAAATGTACTTACTGCTGTACTTTCTTGACTCTTGACGTGTAGGCTGCCCCATCAGCCTACATAGGTCAGGCTTGGGTTCTGTTTTCTGGTATGGTTTTTTTTTCTAGCAAGATGGCAATGGGCCAGATTCAGAAAGTCATGTCCATTTGTTAGTACTTAATGGCTTTTATTATCTAATAAAGTGGTTTCCATGTTTATATTTTAATTTATAAATTTCAGTATCCTAGTTTAATAATTTTGTAGGGTGGTGAATTGAAGTAGAATGAATAACTAGAAAAGTCTTTCCATATAGGTGGGGTTAGCTGCATGGATCAAATGACACCAGTGTTTTGTCATAAAACATGTTTTCAGAAAGGCCATTTAGATCTTAGTATGTTACTTGGTTCACATGAATGAGTTAATGTGAAATCATCTCTTTACCTCTTTTTCTTTCTGTTTTTGCATGCTTCAGCTACACCAGTTGATGCCATCTGTTGTGACCTGCCTTGTTGCTAAAAGGTTGGGCAGTAGGTTGGCAGACAGCCACTGGGAACTTAGAGACTTTACGGCAAATCTGGTTGCCTCAATATGCAAAAGGTGGTGAGATATCCTCTATCTATTCTTTTATATGTTTTGCATAAATGGAAACAAGCAATTTTCACTCGATACATTTATTGGTATGGTATCCTATTTATTTGTTGGTTGTTGCAATTTGTTCTGTGTCTTTTGATTTTGTAGTAGCAAAGCCAAATAATACTAAATTTATTGTGTATTTCCTTTCAAATTCACCTTTGTTTTTGGAGATCCAGTTCAAAGGCACACTTCAATGGTTTTATTTGCTGAATTTGTATGATTAAAGCTTATGCTTTTTGTTGAGTTATCAAACATTTTCCTGGCTTAGTCGTTGGCCTTTAAAGATGTAAAATTTGGTACAAATGGTTGAATCATTGAATTGTAAGCTGGAAAATCTAGTTTTGCTTTATGACTTTAGGTATCTTGTTTGCCTATTTTCAAAGTATTGTGTGGCTTATTTGTTGGGCTCTTATTGATTCTATTGCAATTTTTCTTGCTTTAAATGCTTGTTTCATGCAGGTTTGGACATGTTTATAGTAATCTCCAGTCGCGGTTGACAAAAACATTGCTGAATGCATTCTTGGATCCCAAGAAGGCATTGACGCAACACTATGGTGCAATTCAGGGGTTAGGAGCACTGGGACCCAACGTGGTATGTGCCTCTCTGTGTTGTTGGCGATTATGGAATTAGTCAAAGGCCAAAATTGGAAAAAATATTGTGAAAGAGAAAAATCAATATACCAGCACATTTGTATTTATTCTATGTTGGAATATAACCCTGCAATGTGTATAGTAGAATTTTGTCTTGCATGGCATCAGAAAGAGCAGATTAAAATTTTTTTCATACAAAAAATTGTTGGAGGTGAATTGAAGGAAGAGGCTGTTCTTGGGTCAGAGGAAAGACAGGAAAAGAAGTCAACTTTTTATTCAGCTGACTTAACAGATTTGATCCTTTAAGCTCAACCTATTTCTTAATCCTTTTTTTCACTAATTGAAATTGATTGGTTTAACCCTTAAGGTTTTGATTTCAACCTATGATATACTTATGTTGGTTAAGATGATAACGTCCCAATGCAATGACTATATATGTTTTTCATCATCTTATCATTAGGTTCCCATGTTTAATGTGGGAAGAACATGCTATTTCATTATTTTTTCAATATTGTGAACTTGTAAAGTATCTTGAGAGTTGAGACCTTTGTTAAAGTCTTGGTTTAGGGAAAAATAAAGGTGCTTCTTGCTTGATGCTTATTCATATATAATTATAGAGTGGGCAAGTAACGTAGTTTATATATATCATAATCTTGAGGACAAAATTGAATAGAAGTGAGATTTGGAACTTTGGGGTTTAAATGACTAATTTTTAAAAAAGCCTTGCATGGTATATGATGTATTTCTTAGTTTGACTCAAGTTATATTTGATGCTTACATGTGAGGCTGTAATATGTTTTTAATGTTTCTTGTTACACTGGAAGTAGGTTCGCCTTCTTTTGCTGCCGAACCTTGAAACATATATGCGACTTCTTGAACCAGAGATGCTTCTTGAGAAGCAGAAAAATGAAATGAAAAGGCATGAAGCTTGGCGGGTTTATGGAGCCTTGCTGGTAAGATATGCTGTCACATATAGACACTTGTTAGTAAAAAATAGGTGATTTTACAACTGAAGAACATCAGTCTCAGTTAGTATAATATGGTTGTTCTGATAATTGTATGTAATGTATCATTCAGCGTGCTGCAGGTCAGTGTATATATGATCGACTAAAGATTTTCCCAACTTTTCCATCTCCTCCCCTTCGTGCTGTCTGGAAAACCAATGCAAAGGTTCTTACTTCAACGCGTGAGTATTTTCCTCGTTACCCAAGAAAATACTGGTCATTAGTTCATGAAATGTCTGAGTATCATTTTTTTTTAACCTGCTCATAGGAGGGAAGACACTTTTTCCTATTTCCTCTTTAATTAGAGTTTCATTCTCTTTTATATCTGTTCTTGCCTCTATACCTAAAATCCGATAATCTTAATAGCTTTTTAGAATATTCATCTGTGTGAATTTTTGTGAGTTGTGAAAGGTCTACATCTTGTATCTTGTAATAAAATACACTTAGAAGTATTTGTCTGTCGAATATCAATAATTTCTTGTTCACTTTAGTCTAACATTTCTAAATAATTGAATAATGATACATTTTTATGTTTATGAAAAGAAATTATGAAATCTTTTCATTAAAAATAAATATGCAAATGAACTAGTAAACAAGCTGGTAATCATGCTTTTATACTATACTAGGATATCATCTAAATGTTCATGTACAGAAGTAATGCTTTCAGACCACTTCTGTTTATAATTCAGATAATCTTGCAGCAGTTGCAAGTTCTGTTGTTGGTTCTTATTTTCTTAAGAAATTCTTGATAACTGATGTACTAGGAGGCGCTAACTTTCCAATGGTTTTATCTGATAGATCAGTGTTATGATTATTTAATAGAGTTTGCAGTTGGTCCAATTGAGACTTTCACATGTCTGGTCTGTAGTTTTGTCAAACCAGAGTATCAATATCAGCTTTGTACTTCTCCATGATTTGTTTGTATACTGACTCATTTGCATGATTGATTATTAAGATAAACGCAAGGCAAGCCCTGAGCAATTGGAACAACAGTCACCTTTGAAAAAAGCTGCTACCGATGGTGAGATTGGTGTGGACCTAATGAATTCCTCACCAGTTCATAAGCAAGAGGAGGCTGGGACTCAAGCTTCTTCAGCTGATTCAATAATTGGCTCATCATCATCTAAAGCACAGATGAAAAATGAGACTACTTTAGATGGCGAAGTTAGAAGCAACAGGGGTGATACTCAGGCATTGAAGACATATGCTGCTCTTGCCCAGGTTTGGAAGGACGAGCTTAACTCAGGACGTACCCTGGTATCACTGTTTGAGTTGTTTGGTGAAGGAATTTTCTCCTTCATTCAGGCTCCTGAGATGTATATGTTCTTGTAACTTAGGGAGTATCATAGTAATTTGATGGATAAAGCATGGATAACCCATAGACCATTATTTCGAGAACAACCGAAAATTCCTCCATGGTATGCGAAGTTCATATTGATGCTTTAGATGTTGGTGGATATTGCTTATCGGGTTGAGTTACGGGAAATCTTATTTTTGCGTAGCATGTTAAATTCCTGATTGCAGCCTATTCGGAAAGTCAAATAATAACCAAAGTACTAATAGGAAAATAATATTTGTACGCCAAGTGAGTGCATACACTTCAAGAAAGAAAAGAGAATGGAAGAGATGAGATAACAGACTAGTGTAAAAATAGGGTGTGAAAAAAAAATTCAAGATTAGTATTGATGTGGCTTTTGGATTTAGACAGTCATAATTTCATCATTCTCAGGTGTAACTTTTCCTTTATGGATGTGTAAAAAGTCAATAAGATTAGTTCTCGACTATGAGGAATTTATAACAAAAGACCAGTGCAAGTCTTTTATACAGGAAACAGTAATAATAAAAAACAGGACATTAAAAATATTACAATACTAGAACTTTGTGAATGACAAGCTTGAGTAAATTAGTACTTAAGAAGCCACTTTTTTGAACTCCCTTTCAACAGCTTTTTTGAGGATGCTGTCTTCTTCCAAGACCATCTGAACCGGCAAGAAGCCCAATCCATTTGCCATGGCAAGCATCATCTGCTTCGTTTCCTTCTTGAATTCGTCGAGATCAATCGTGCCATTCAAGTTGTGATCGAATTGTACGAACAAGGATTCATAAACACGACCAAGCTCATCCGGGTCTGGCTCCACATCGATACCGAAGTGTGTTTCCAACACCCTCAGGCTTTGGAGCTCCTTCAACATCTCTGCATACGAGAGAAGGCCATCATTGTTTGTGTCAAGGTGAGCGAACCTGTTAAGAACTGAGGCACTGAATGCTTCTTCATCCTGAAGGAAGTTGACAATGGTGGCACCATCCAAAATTTCTACACTCATCTTTCTGTTTTACTCGAGGCCAAATGAAAGATAGTTTTATGGATTAGGAGAGGAGAGGGTTGTGTGTTTGCAAATGCTAGTGCTTTGATGAAGAGTTTGCTTCCTCCTAGTAATTTATAGTGCTGGTAGTTGGTTCCAAGAGCATATATTCTTTAATAACACTTATAAACCAAAGATGAAATGGTATTGAAAGATTCTCCTGTTTTGTGTCCCACGTTTAATTAGTGTGCTACTTTGTTTGTTCTTTAGTTTAACGGACTAAATTGGAAGTTTCCTTCCAACCTAGGGTCGTGATTGTTGGAATTTTCCCGTGTCTGCATTCTAGAAACCATTGATCACGGGGCTAAATATTTAAATCAACTGCTTAGGTTACACGGCTCATTAAGTGAGGACACTCTCACTAAAAGAATATAGTTTAGTTGATTGTATAATATTTATTAAATGTTATTAGTATTATAAATTTCTTGATATTATCTTTAATTCCTACTAATAAAAAAAGAAAAAGTGAGGATGTTGTTGGGCTAGTTTCATGAGACCGTTGTAATTGTAAGTCAGCGGGTTAGCGAATAATACACAATTGGCATTCGGCAAAGTCGGTGGTTGAAAGTCTAAAACTAAAACCCTTAACGTGTGGACCGAATCAGTGAAGATTGAAGAATGACCTAGTTTTATTGAGGAAAATCTTTCCTTGAAGCACAAGTTGAAAGTCTTAAACAGGGATACCCACCGATTAATTTAACCCATTCAATAAGCTAAAGTTATTATGCTTTGCACTTTGCAATAAAGGATCTTCTGGGTTTATTCCCTCTCTCTCTCTCTCTCTCTCTCTCTCTCTCTACTATTCAGTTTACAACTTGCTGCCACGTGACTAATATCAAGGCGTAAAAAAATCTGTTTTCTGTACTTTATAGGCAGTTTTTTCTTCTTTTTTTTTTATAAGAAAAGAAAAACCCATAACCACCCGTTTGCACTTGACTTAAAAGGTATAGCTTAGTTTGTACCTGTTTAATAAATTTTATTAAATAAAAAATCATTTATGAGTTTGATTTAAATGAGTTTAAAAGTAACTAAGAAAATAACAAATAATATTCACAATTCCGAACAGTTTTTGAGTACTTTAAATTGTGAGATCTTTAAATTTTCTAAAACTTAAAAAAAAAAGAGAAAATTATATCGACAACCTGAAGTTCATTGAGATTGTACACTTGTACACAACTCTATTTTCTTAACGGTTACAACAACTTTTCTTATAAGGATATACGGTGAATTTTTTAAAAATAATTAAGTGTTAATGTAATATTTTTAAATAATTAATGAGATTTTGTGGTGTAGGAATACAAAAAAGAGAGATATAAATACAAATTTGATGAAATTATAGGGGTGACAATGTAATTTAATAAAAAAAATATTCACAATACTCTCATTTGTAAGTTGAAAAAAAAAATCATTATGTTCTTCTAAATAGTTCTTCAAATATGACGTAGGATCTTTACAACACTCTCATATACAAATTGTGAAAAATATAATATAATATAAGATTAGACAAGATATAATCTATTAAGAGTAATTTTGCTCGTCCCTTGTGTAGTACAACATTAGTTACAACAACGTTTTCATATCAAACATAAAAACCTCTAGGAATGTGAACTATCAAACAATCTTGGGAGGACTTATAAGATTCATTCAATGATTGTAGAAGGATGAAAAGAAAAAGAAGGAAGAAGACATCACGAATTTGAATTTTCCAATTAATATTTTTAACAAAAATAATAAATTAATATTTGTCGATAAAAAATTAAAAACCTTAAGACTTTTGTAATGTTAAGGATGATTTTTGACGAGAGATGTTTGAATTATATTATTTCTCTTCAAATTTTTAAAAATTACACTTTTAAGGTTGACAATTATCTCGTTGTTTGTCAATTGATGTCTAATGGTGCCTGCTACTACAATAAAGAGTGTTCTGTGTCCCATGTTTAATTAGTGTCTTAGTTTTTTTGTTCTTTAGTTTAACGAACTAAAATGAATGCTTCCTTCAATAGCCTCCTAAAGATCACTAGCATTAAGATGAGCCTCCATTCTAGTTGCTCATAAGTGATAATTCTCACGCTACAAAATTGGCAATGTTATGATTAAGTTATCAAAATTGCATTTTCAACTCTCTGTGTAAGTGTTTAGTTGTTAGTGGAACCCGCAAGAACAATTGAACTCAAATACCACTTATTGGAAACAGGAAAGACATTCTAAGACTATGAAATGAAAGCTGAAACTTATACTTTCCTTTATCTTAACAATCTTGAAATACACTAAATGCATAACAATAAAAATAATGAAAAATAAAACTACAAGTAAATATATAACACATTCTCTCATAATTAATAACAAAAAATTAATTTCTCGATATAAGTTCAAATTTTGTTGATAAACAATTTATTCATGTAAATGTTCAATCAACCTTAAAACATATCTATCTATTGAGTCTGTGAGACTCAACTCACCTAAATTTTCTTCAATTAAAAAAATAAAAACAAAATTTGTAATCATATTGCAGTAAATTTGTTACCATCAAGTTCAATAATCTTTACAAATAGATGCTTTAGATGGGGGTGGATATTGATTATCGGATTGGGTGATGTCTAATGTTTTTGTAGCATGCCAAATTCCTAATTGCAGCGTATTCGGAAACTAAAATAATAATAGGAAAATAATATTTTTAACATCAAGTGAGTGTATACACTTCAAGAAAGAAAACAGATAGGAATATAACAGAAAGTAAGAGATGGTATATAAAAGAAAAAAGAAAAAAGATTGAAACGAACATGGGATATGATCATATAAACTGGTTTTTGGATTTAGATGGTCATAATTTCAATCATTCTCTCAACTGCTACTTTTGTTGTTGGAATAGAGATGTAAAGGTCAGATTAAGATAGCTCAGTTCAAGTGTACACAAGGAATTTAAAACAGAAAAAAAAAAAGTTTAAGACTTTTGACTGGAACAAGTAATAACAAAAAACAGAACATTAAAATGTTACAACGATAGCAGAGCTTTGTGAATGGCAAGCTTCTTGAGTAAAGTAGTACTTAATTAAGCAGCCACTTTATTGGACTCTCTTTCAACAGCTTTTTTAAGGATGCTGTCTTCTTCCAAGACCATTTGAACCGGCAAGAAACCCAATCCATCTGCCATGGCAAGCATCATCTGCTTCGTTTCCTTCTTGAATTCGTCGAGATCAATCATGCCGTTCAAGTTGTGATCGAATTGTACGAACAAGGATTCATAAACACGACCAAGCTCATCTGGGTCTGGCTCCACATCAATACCGAAGTGCGTTTCCAACACCCTCAGGCTTTGGAGCTCCTTCAACATCTCTGCATACGAGAGAAGACCATCATTGTCTGTGTCAAGGTGAGCGAACCGCTTAAGAACTGAGACACTGAATGATTCTTCATCCTGAAGGAAGTTGACAATGGTGGTACCATCCAAAATTTCTACACTCATCTTTCTCTTCTACTCGAGGCCAAATGGAAAGGAGAGGGTTGTGTAAGTGTGTTGCAAATCAAATGCTAGTGCTTTTTTTTTGTTTGATTAATTTAGTTTGATTCTCCCTAGTAACTTATAGTGTTGGTGTAGTCGGTTCCTAGAGCATATATATTCTTTATTAATTTATATCAAATGTGAAGTGGTATCGAAACCTTCTCCTGTTTTGTGTCTCACGTTTAATTTGTTTATTCTATATATTGGATGCTTCCTCTTCCAACTTTGGGTCGTGAAGTGATTGTTGGAATTTGATTTCCATTTCCAGAAATCCAGAGTCTACGGTGGAAAATGATCGGAATATAGTAGTGGAGCATCTGATAAATAATAATTGATCATTGGGTAAATATTTTAAATCAAACGGCTTAGATTACATGGCCAGTGGTTCAAGTTTTAGTGTTTAAAATTGAACCAAATTATTTATAAACCGTCAAATTGATAATAAAAAATAAAAAATCACTTAAATTGAAAATTGCAAAAACAAAAATTATAAAAAAATCACATATTTTTGTTGTTGTTTGGTTTAATTTTCGGATCTTATTATAGAAAACAGAAAGAAATCAATCAAATCGCATATCATAAATAAATTGATTTTTATTGTGACAATTAATAATAAGTATTAAATAATTTTTTATTTTTCTTTATTTTATATTATATATTTTACTTTCATATGTTAAAAATAATATTAAATATGAAATGATATACAAATTATTATTATGTTAAAAAATAATTTAGTAATAATATTTTATATTAATACTTAATAGAAGTGAAAATAATAATTCTTAATTAAAATAATTTAAATGAAATTTAATAAAAATAATATAATATATATAATAAGTATATAAATTTAGTTGATAATTTTAAATTATGATAATAGATTAAAAAATATTAAATAAAATTAAATAAACAAAATTGATTTGATTTGAATAAGATTTAATGAGACATTTAAATTGAATTAAATCAAAATAAATTTACATTATTATTTTATATTTGATTCACATGATATTTTGTAGAAATCAAGTCAAATCCCTGATATCGAGAACGTTGTAAAGTTAGTGGGTCTGTGAATTTTCAATTGGTATTTGGCAAAGTGGATGTTGAAAGTCTATAAAACCCTTTGCGTGTAGTAGACCGAATCACTGAAGAATGGCCTAGTTTAAAGCTTTGTTGAGAATGGTTTTTCCTTGAATGAACGCATAAGTTGAAAGTCTTAAACAGAGATACCAACTGATTATTTTAACAAACACAATAAGCTAAAGTTATTATATATGCTTTGCACTTTGTCATAAAGGATCTTCTTGGTTTATTCTCCCTCTCTCCTTTTTATTTTCTATTCAGTTTACATCTTGCTTGCTGCCTCATGAGTCCATCATTAATATTATTAAAGCGTCAACATATATGTTTTGTGTACTTTATCATCAATTCTTTTTATTAAAGAAAAACCGGTAACCACATTTTGCACTTTACTTTAAAAGGTGTAGTTTAGTTAACTACTTATTTATTATTTTTTATTAAAAATTTATTGAAATAAGAAAAAATTAATCATGAGAAATTCATAAATCATATTCATAAACTCAAATAACTCTTCCAAATATAGTTCTTAAATTTGTTATAATATTATTGAACTTACAGATTGAGAGGTTTTTTAATTTTCTAAATCTTAAAAAGGGACATTAAAATATCTTATTTATTTAAAAGGAAGAGAAAAAAAATTATTAAAAATGAGAAGGGTCGAGTAGAGGGAAGTTAGAGTTCCTATATATCAATTATCAAGAAGAGAGAGGAAAGTTGAGAAAAGAGGAAATAAAAGTCTGTCCTTAGCTCTTTTTTTTTTTGGCGCTGCAAAGATGTGAGATTTTCTTTATCCCTCTGAACTTTCAGTTCATGCGTCATTTTTTTCTGCTTTTGAGTGTTGTCATATAATGAAAGAAATATTGAAATATGAATGAGGTTGTTTGATCATTTGTGATGGTATTATGTTAACTTTTGGCTTTTGTCACATAAAACCCAATGGTATATTAGCATCACAACCACACTTTCATGCCAACCCCACTATGAATGAAATAAAAACGACAGAACCTTAATAGCCTGAAAACAAAACCATGCCAAGTCAACTCACTAGGTCAGCTTAGTGGTGAAGGTTGGACAGTATGCATAAGGTTTTAGAAAGAAAAATCATATCAAGTCATTCATCTATCGTGTTTGAGTCTCTACAATGAAGAGAAAGAAAAGAGAAGGCATAGTCTCAATTAATGGAAGTAAACACCTTCCAAGTTTGCATGCTTCTTGTTAATTGGGATTTTGATTTTTTTTTGTCCAAATTGGAACCAAGGTATTTTTGTGGTCCACGAGATTAAGGCTTAATTGAGTGATTTTTGCAATCGGGCTTAGTGGGTTGGGTTATATTAAGTTTGTGATCGGAGAGTGTTAGTAACACATTTTTAACACATTTCTTTAAATATATTATTTTCTATTGATTAAATTTATTTCAAAAATAAAAATTAGAAAAACATTAAAATAGGAGAGAGTTTGTTAAAAAAGATGTGTAAAATAATATGTATTCCTAACATTTCCCATTTGGGATTATAGTTACTTTGTTTTTAGCTAAAAGTTTAGTTTTCAAATGATTCTAAAATATTACGTAGATTAAGTCATGAGTGGTGGTTAGATAAATGATCCTACCTAATTAGAAGTGTTACTTGTTCTTTTTTTATAAGATTTAATTCTTAATATTTCTTATATTAATTATTTTTAGATTAAAATATTTTTAATTAAATAAGATACATGTTGTATTGACAATTATCTAGAAGAGAGTGCACGAAGCCAAAAAAAAAAAAAATTCTGGAATATAATTTTACATTATGAATTGAATATTCCGGAAATCAAAAGGAAATGCAAGAAGCAACTGGGAATTGCAGAAAGTAATAGCTCTTATGTTATGCGCTTGTGGCCAAAGCCCAACCCAATATTTCATATGTTTCCTTGACTTGTGCTTTATACACCAGTCCATTTTCTAATACACCATTCACAAATAAAATGTCCAAAATACCCTCGTATTTTTACGAGCTTATTAACCTTATGGATTTGTGAATCTGTATGGAACATATGGCCAATACGGATTGGGCGATCCGTATGGGTAAGTTTTTTTTTTTTTCGTAATGCTCCAACCAACTGAGCTAATAGGTCAATTATGTTAAAGAATAATTAATGTTGATGCATATAACACTAAATTTTTTAATGTATATTTATTACACATATAAGTTTACATAATAAATTTTGTAACATTAAATTTTGATATAATAATTAAAGTATTTTTTTACATATAAAAATTATATATTTAAATAAAAATTCTAGTTTTAAATAAAAATTTACGAGTTTATTAAAAAATATTAGACCTGTAAATACAGATATAATTTTTAATTTAACCTGTAAATACATATATAATTTTTATTAAACTGTATAAAAATTTATATGTTTAATTAAATACTTTAATTATTAGATCAAAATTAATTGTTACAAAATTTATTATGTAAAGTTATATGTGTATTAAATATACATTAAAAAATATAGTGTTATATGTATCAACATTAATTATTTTTTAATATAATTGACCTATTAGCTCAATTGGTTGAAGCGTCGCATTAATAACACGATCACAAGTACTTACCCATACGGATACGGATTGGCGAATCCGGTATGGGCCATACAGATTCGCCAATCCATATGGTCGAATCTGTATATAAAATCTGTAATAACACGAAGGGTATTTTTAAAAATACACTATTCATTCTTGGTGTATTAGAAAAATAGCTAGTGTATAAAGTACAACTCTGTTTCCTTTTAAATATTAGGCCTAGACCCAAGGAAATAACTTGTGTAGTTTTTAGAAGACATTTGGCATTGTTAGCATTCTGTTGTTGCATTTTGTTATTGGTGATGACTAGGATTGTTTAATTTGAATTGAACTAACCTGTGATCAATTATATTTATAATTTGTCCGAATTGAATTGAACTGTCAAATAGTTTGAACAAACTAAGCCGAACTATTTTTGAAGTTGTTTAAACTTAATTACTCCAAACTGTTTTAAACTAGTCCAAATTACTCTAAATAGTTTTTAAGAGTAATTTATTTTTACTTTTAAGGAAGTTTTGACAGTATTGAGTATAATGATTTTTCTCTATTTGTTTAAACTGAACTATACAATATTTCAGATCAAATTTTAAAAAAAGAAGTTCAATTATTTTTTCACCAATTCAGTTAAGTTCAATATCAAGACCAGTTCAATTTTTTTTCTCAGCCCTAGTGATGGCATATATTTATATATACATTTGTAATGGCTTATAGAGGAAGAAATAATTACGGGTCAGTTTGTTCAAACTTATTTTTTAAAAAATAAGTATTTTATTAAAAAAACATATATGATTTACTTCTTAAAATAAGTAAAAAAAACATATATGATTTGAACACATTCTACAATCACTTGATAGAGAATGGCAAAACAACATAAGGATTGGGCAGTAGAAATCGACCTGGGGCACTACATACTCGTGTTGCTGAATGGCAAGATCAACAATCTCGGGTGGAGATCATTCACAACGGCCACGGCAATTGAACCACACCTTTTTGCGTTGCTTTCACAGACAATCAAAGATTAATTCGTGATGCTGCCATCAATCAACCAACACTATCTTTGCTAATCAATTGTTATTCTATTGTTTGTTAATTACTTTAAATGTTTTACAATAATTATTTGTGTTGGCTTTTAGCTGAACACATGATAACTTAACATTCATCATTTTTTTAATCTCATTGGAGATTCCTTCAGAGAAAGATGAACAAATCATAGCAAAGCTTGTTCTTGTGAACTAACCCAAAGATGAATTCAGTAACAATAACAGAAGCCAAAGTCAATAACACTAACAATTTAAAACATGTCCAGTACAAATATATTAAACTCTATTGTTCAGATAATATCCATAAAAATAAAAAAATTGTTTGCATATTTAATACAAACAAAATGATAGATCTCAGCATTGCAAAAAATAAAAACTTAAAAACATCTAAGCAAACTTGCCACCGAACTATCAAAGAGGTTCACAAGCGCATTCAGAAGATTCTCAAACACCTCTATTTCATCCGGCTGATTATCACACTCAAGCAAATCTGTCGCCTTGGTAATTAAAGATTTTATCTTCTTCCTTTCTTGTAAACAAAGCTTTGAACTGATATTCTTATTATTCAATGCATTCCTCATCTTGTAAACATAGTCATCCAAAGCATTAATTGTATTTGCCTTCTTCATGAACTTCCTATCATCAACCTGATAATTCTCAGCTTCTTGAATCATTCTTATAATCTCTTCTGCTGAAAGCCTTTTTTGGTCATTGGTTATGGTAATCTCATTCCAACGACCAGTGGTTATTTCCTCCGCAGAAACAGATAAAATGCCATTTACATCTATAGCAAAGCATACATCCAAAGGATGGCCACGAGGAGCAGGAGACAAACCCGAAACACTAAAGAAACCAAGCAAATTGTTATCACTTGCTCTGCTTCTCTCGCCTTCATAAACTTCAATGTGCGCAGAGGGTTGGTTATCTTTACCTGTAACATATACTTCAGTCCTCTCAACTGGAATAGTAGTATTCCGAGGAATCACAACACTCATGACATCTCCTTCTATGGATATACCAAGTGACAGCGGTGCAACATCCAACAAAACCAAATTTGGAACATTCTGACTGCCGTCACTCAACAAAGCAGCCTGCAAGGCTGCTCCATAAGCAACAGCCTCATCAGGGTTGATACTCTTGCACAAATCCTTCCCCTTGAAGCATTCCTGCAGTAGTTCCTGCACTTTGGGAATCCTCGAAGAACCACCAACAAGGACAACATCATCTACACTGCTCTTGTCCATCTCTGCATCTGTAAGACACTTATTAACAGTCTTCAGACACTCCTCAAAGAGATCCATATTTAGTTCCTCAAACTTTGCACGAGTGATTGAAGTACAGAAATCAATGCCTTGAAATAATGAATCAACATTAATTTCGGTAGTAACAGCAAACGAGAGTGTCCTTTTCGCCTTGTCACACTCAGTTCTCAACCTCCGTAAAGCTCTGGGGTTACCACTAATGTCCACCTTGTTCTTTCTTTTGAACTCCTGCACCAAGTAATTCACCATTCTGTTGTCGAAGTCCTCTCCCCCAAGGTGGGTGTTCCCTGCAGTAGCCTTGACTTGGAAGACCTTGTCCTTAATTGTAAGGAGAGAAACATCAAAAGTACCACCACCAAGGTCAAAGATAAAAATATTTCGCTCTCCAACACAGTTAATTCTTTTGTCAAGGCCATATGCGATAGCTGCTGCGGTGGGTTCATTGATTATCCGCATAACATTAAGACCAGCTATGGTTCCAGCGTCTATGGTGGCTTTATGCTGAGAATCATTGAAATAAGCAGGCACTGTAATAACAGCACTCTTTACAGGTGTTTCCAAATATGCCTCAGCAATCTCCCGCATTTTCATGAGGATCATAGATGACACTTCCTCTGCTGAAAGAAGCTTCATGCGGCCCTTGTATTTAACGGTGATCATGGGTTTGTCATTATTACCAGCTATGACCTTGAATGGCCATAACATTTTATCATTTTGAATAGTGGGATCGCTGTATATCCTACCAATTAACCTCTTGGCATCTGCAAAATTTATAATAAGTTGCGGTTCATTTTGCCTTTAATAGTCTAGAGAATAATCAAGAAGGAAAAAACGGTACCAAAGACAGTGTTTTCTGGGTTGGCTGCAGCCTGATTCTTAGCAGCATCACCAATCAACCTTTGATCGTCTGTGAAAGCGACAAAAGAAGGTGTAGTTCTGTTCCCTTGGTCGTTGTGAATTATTTCTACTCTATTTTTTTGATCCTGCCACACTGCAACGCACGAGTAGGTTGTACCAAGGTCGATTCCGATGGCAAATCCCTGGTTTTCTTTGGCCATTGTATTTCACGTGAATGAAGACCCAGATGAACAATAGTAATTGAATGCAGGCTTTGAAAGACTTCTAGTATGGTTGAATATTTCAAGTTAGATTTTTCTACACGTGAAATATGAAAATTAGCTCAAATGTTTCAAATTAAACATACGTATATATATTGATCGCATAAAAGGAATTTATATCTGCCTAGCCATTGGAAATCACTACTTAATTATTCCCATTAACAGGGTCTCTTCGTGCCTCGTACATCTATGGAACTTGGAAAACTAAAAGTCTGAGACCATTCGTTAATGTTCTTTCTTTAAGGTGCTAAGGTGTTAGAATAGAATCGTTATCCGTAGTTCTGTAACGGTATTGAAGTTAAGAAGTAATGTATTGCTTTACATGTGCCCAGTCATCGGAAATCGCAGATACTTAATTACTCTCATTAACTAGGGACTCTTCGTGCATCTGGAAGGAAATTGGAAAACTATAAGACTTTTTTTAAGTTATCATTCAATGATTTTCCTTCTTTAAGTTGATAAGGTTATCTTACTGTCAAAACAATAAGTTGATAAGGTAATATTTTATGTATGACAAGGAAATGATGATCCGATCAAATTAGGTAGTAGTAATGGATTGAGTTGGACTGAATCGTCGTTCACAGTTTCCTAACTTTTTTTTTAGGAATTTAAGACATTGAATGGACGTAAATAACACATACTGTATTGTTCATAAAATTTAAGTGGACTAATAATTTAACCGCTCTTAAAAAAAAGTGGATTAATTTAACAAGGATGATAGTTGTCATTTTATAAGTAAAAAACTAATTTTTCATTTCTAAGAATTATGTTTCGTGCAAAAATATTGTAAATATGTTTGGTATGTTTAAGATATTCTTAGGAATAGAAAACATAACTATAGAAGAAAAAAAATCTCACGTCGTGAGAATCTTAGATTCTAACCCTATCCTAGATTTAGTAAAAAATACCTAATTTTAAAAAAAATTTCTAAAAACGTTAGATTCTGTGAATGATTTTTAAAATATTCAACTTAAATTCTCGAAAAACTAAATTTTTTCTACCAAACACCTTCTAAAGAAAAAATTAGTAGGATAACATGTGCTTATAATAATAATAATTTTATAATTTATATATTTATATATTGTTATGATTTTTCAATATTGTTCTTTATTGTTTAAAAAAAACAAAATTAAATGTTAGTGGATTTGTATATGGATATTTACAAAAATATCTATCAATAACTCTCTCTCTCTCTATATATATATATTCAAACTTACTACAATTGTCCTAGTAGTGGGATGTGTTGTTTGCATGTTTGTAAATTTAGAGATTCGTTGTTTTAGACCTCATTGTTATAATTATACATAAATTTTTAAATTATATTTATTAATTATTATTTTCTTTTAAAAAGTATGTTTTATAATAAAGGAAATAAGTGACTAAAAATTATTAGAAAAGAGAAAATAAATTTGCTAATATTTGAATTTAATACCATTCAAAAAATTGTTGATCTACATTAAAGGGTATGAATCAACTTATATACAAAATTGTTCTAATTTAATTTAATTAGTAGACTTTAATTGAAATGAGTATATAATTGTATAATTATATTAAATATATCTTATTAGTTTTAGTAAAAAATACTTATATAGTGAGTTTTATTACTACTTAGGTATTTTTATTTATTATTTGGAGATAAAAGTTGTAATTCATGACTTATATTTCTTTTGAATTTAAATTGTAATATTTTTTATGATTCACTTAAGTTTATTTTTTACTCACTTCAAAATTGTGTGCCTTTTTTTGGACTATACTCGTATGTCTCTTTTTTTTTACATTTTTTAATTTACTATTTTTTTCATTAATATTTTTTAAAAAAGTTGTAAATATTTGTTTAATTTAATTGTTTAAAAATAAAAGTATTCTTAATCTTGCTACATTTTCTTTATCAAATTTAATTAGAATGCAATGACCATCTAATCACAAATTTTCATAACAGATTTCTTCTAGTATCATACCTACTTTAAACATCCAGGTGTAAAACTTTTTCTCATTTTCATGGGAAATATAATTGACAGCCACCTAAACAAATACTACTTCCTAATTGGCTTATTTAGATTATTGTGTTGTGCACCATCCGTCTGATGAAAATTCTAAGTTGGTTTCTAGAGATATACAATTCTACCTTCAAAAACAGTGCGTACAACTTGTTTTTTATAATGTCTGAGCCACAACCATCATACTTGTGTTGTGCTGATTCCTAGCCCACTTGTTCTTGGCCATCCTCCCTCTCTTCTACCTGTTGTTATCCTCTATTTGCTTTTTTTGGGGTTTATCCAGTTAGCTTGGAATAGTGTGCAATTAATTTGTTTTTTTGTATCTTGAGGGCTGAGGCAACTTTCTGACTGACTGATTTTTTGCGGATATTTTGAAAATTGCTTAAAGATTAGTCTTTTCATTTGCCAGTTTATCTGCACATTTTGTGTCTCTGAATATTTGAAGGTATTGCTTGGCCCATGTTTTGATTTAAATCATTTGGGTGACACACAGTCAGAAATATTTTGTGAGGATGAATAGAAAATTTGGAGGTGGAAAGCAGCCAACAGGGACTCCTTCACTGGCATGGTCCTGCATGGTTGTTGTCTTCTCTGTCCTTGCTGGTGCCTCTGTTGTTCACAACATCTATAAGCCTAATCTTGTAAGTTTTTCTCTCTAACTTCTTCATGGTACATTGTTTTATTCTGTGTTTTAAGTTATAAATATGGCAATATGTGCAAGGTATGTGTGTTTTATTTGTGGAAGTTGGACTTTCGAACCCTCCATATTTGTTACAACACATAGGGAGGAAGGGAGCTAATTTGCTTGATTGAAACCTGAGCTATTTTTAAATATCTTTTCTTTTCAATTTGTCTAAAAAAGTGCACAGTTTAGATCATTGCTAACTATTTTTTTAGATATAGATAAAGCCAATCCCTTTACTTGACATTGCACTGATCATTGCAGCATACTGTGCAGTCAGTAACTTAAGTCCAACTTGTATGATTTCCTATAAATGTTAGATCCGTTTGACCATCTAGACAATTTAACTCACGCTGCTCTAAATTCAATCCACTCTATGCGATAATGCAATGAAGATACTGCAGTTGCAGTAGTACATTCACACACATAAACACATATATTCAAAATCATTTGACCGATAAAAAAAAAATTCAAAATCCTTATTATGTCCTCTATTTTCACTATGAATTTAAATTTTCCTTAGATTGCATCATAATAGATAGCGAAGTGCAAAACCATTTATGAAATAATAAAGTCTATAATTTTATAAAATACAAACTCTTGAATAAAAAGCCATGGATATGTAGCCATTAAAAAACCATCTGTTGTCACTTACAGTCTTACACTATACTATCTACAGTGCCTAGGATGCATTTTAGAGGATCAAGATCTTTTTACTGTAATGTTGTTTACTCATTTTTTTCCTATGTAGACATTGCCTCCAGTTGATGGAGTTGATAGCACCAAGCAGAAACATAATGAAAACGAATGATCATCTGACTCCCCTGTTGAATTCCTTTTTAATATCGTGAAGGTGACCAAATTTTTGCTTAAAGTTAACTATCACTGCAATTAAGTCTGATATAAACTACAAAGGATTAATTTTATATGAGAATATTAATTTTATTTTTTGGAATTTTGTTTTTACTGTGATGTTTTAATTTTTTGGAGGATGTATGGTTGCAAAATTTTTGGAAGACTAGTAGTGATGTTTTAAATTTTTGGGAGACTAATGTTGACCAAATTTTTTGGAAAACTAATATAGCCATATATGGATGTTTTAATTTGGGAACTATGGCCATTGAAAGACCAATTTAAGAATTTACTCCATTTATTAAACATAAATTGGCTTTGCTGTTTAAGGTTATAAAATATAATGTTGCACCTAACAACCGGTAAGATGTGCTTCTATTATTGTATAAGCATCCACAACAAGATCTAACTAATGTGCAAAACGAACCTTGGGAGTTTATCAACTTTATTCTATAATATGATAGTATTCTATCTTATTTTATCTACTGCACAAAACAAGTTCTAATTCAATGTATAAAAACAAAATTGATAAACCTTAAAGAACAGCTCGATCAGATTGTATTTACGGTGCAAGTCTTGTAATATCTTATATTGTTTTGCATAACTTTAAAAATCATGACTTGAGTATTTGACTACTCTGATTATATATTTTCCTACCAATATAATTAATGCAATTTTTTGTCGCCTGTAATTAAAGTTTTCAACACTTTTGATTACAGTATATGCCTAACTTCAACTTCTTAACTTCCAATAAATCCTTTTATCTATACGTAGTTAAAGCCTGAACAATTAACTGGTCTACTGAGTTCATCTTCGTGCCACAAACGACCTCAACTGCTAATACTGTTCATTATCCATTCCCCCCCCCCCCCCCCCCCCCCCTCTTTTTTTTTATTATAAACACAATGCTTTGCTGGCAATTTGTGTTTTTTTTATTTATTAAGAGCTTTCTTTCTGCTTCCCTTTCAAATATTTGCTGGCAGTCTTGCATTACAAGGACTTGACAGCATATTCAGTTAGGATCGAAGATGTTCTTAGTGCTGGACAACTATTTGTGGTTGGCTAGTTGCATAATCGGGCCCCAAGTAACATTAGGCCTTATTTTATTGTAAAGTGGATACTAAATTGAAAGTTAATCTTAGAAAAGGTTGCATATCCTAATGAGATGGTATACATAGATGCTTTCATTGTTGCCACTCCATAATTAGAGGAAAGAGGTGTTTTATCTTTTTGTTGTCCAATCCTTTTTACACGTTGGAGAGAAAGAATTGGCTATTACTCACCTATTGACTCGAGCAAATTCCACTCCTTTCAAAGAAACACAATTGGTTAAATATGTAAAAATTCTGTTTTACCTGCGCTATTTTTTCTTCCTCAAACCAGTAGGAGTATTTTCATGTATGAAATCCGAAAGTTATGCTGTTAATTTTTCTCCAATGTTATTCCTTGCAAATTTGACTTTAACCGTAATTAATTTTGTTTGAAGGAATAAATGTACGATACTGATTGAAAAACAAAAGAATAAATACTAAATCGTGAACCCAAGTAACTTTACTTCAATAACCAACGGGAAGGGATGTCTGAATATTTGATCGGAATATAAATATTTAAATTATTAACAATTAGAAATTATACAAAATTTATTTTAAGAAAAGAATAATTAGTTTTTACTTAATGCTCAAAAATGCCTTTAGTGAAAGCAATGATCATTCAGTAAATAAAAGCAATTACTTTTTTAAATATTTTATTTCAATATTTCTATCACTTTCTTTTTACTAAAAAGAACTTTAATTATTGATGTATACACAATTTTATTTACAGGAAGAAATTATTCTATCACACTCTCAAAGAACCGGCACATTTTGTCCAATTGTTACAAGAAGCAACACTTCTTGGTTCTTGCCCAGGAAAAAACCTCGAGTTTAATTGAATTAGTACACAACTACAATTACATCATCGGTGGCCACGATTTGAACTGGTAAAGAGATTGTTAAAATAAATTATGTCTTTTTAATTTTTAATTCTGGACCAATATAATATAGCATATCTTTGCCCTATTTAAGTGTTAATATGTTGCAAAAGTTATCTCTCAAATAATAATTATTACAACCAAACTTAAAAATGTAATGAAAAATAACTGAATGCAAGGTATGCATGTTACTTACTAGTTACCAGTTCAAGAGATAATTATGTAGGCATTCCCATAAAAGGAGCTTTATGGTTAATGTTAGCTTTAAATTTAGTATAAAAAAAATACTCGGCCAGAAAGAATAGTTTGAATATCTCAATTTTTTTTAATAATACATTGTAAAGATGACCAACATAAATAGTTAACACTAGTAAGAATTAATCTCTTAACTAAATAAAATTAAGAAAAAAGGACATACTTTAAATTAACATTTTTCTCCCGGTAAAACACATACTAGTATTAGTCAATGATAAAAAGAGAGGACTAAAGAGAAAAAAAAGAGTGGGAAAAGAGAGAAATTAAATAGATAATAATAAAAATAAGAGGGCAAACACCAAACACCGTGGAAATCGCTGTTTTATTTAAAAACCAGAAATCAACGGGCCACATTGCATCTCGTGTTTCTTATATTGAATTCCAATTTCCATTTCCACTTGATATCTCTCTCTCTCTCTCATCACTACCTCTGTATTTTTCTCTCGCTCTCTGCCTTCCATCACTCTCGCCATTTCCCTTCTCAAGGTCCGTTTCTCTCCCTCGATTCGTTTCTCTTTCTCTTGGATCTGTTTCTTCCGTTTCCGTTTTCAATTTTCACCGCTCAATTTTGGTTTTTTCTTCAATTCGAATGGGAGTGTTCTTTGTTTTCGTTATTTTATTGTTGGGTAGCTGGATTTCAATTGGGTCGTTGTTGGATTTCAATTTATTTCACTGGGTTTGAGAAATTTTTTATTTTTTATTTTCTTTTTGCTATCTTTTTAAAGTGGTTATGGGTTGGATTACTTTTAGATTGTGGGTTTGTTTGATGTTTCTTTAGGTTTTGTTCAATCTTTTTAATCTATGTTGTTTATAATTGATCGATCTGGTTGTTGTTTATGGGAGGATGTGCTTTCTTGTTTTATTTTGAAGAAAAGAACGACTTTGATTGGTTTAAATGGTTACATCATGCGTCGTTGTGTTTGTATTTTTGAGATTTGTGGTAGATGGGGATGGATCTGTCGTTGTTGAGGATGGTTCTGTCAAAAGTGTGGTGTTTGAGGATGAGTTGTTAACGAATCTGAATTGTTGTTTGAGGTTGAGACAACACAATGATTTGTATTAGTTTACTTTTTGGCCGTGATGCAATTAATTAGCGATGTTTAAAATATTGGTAAAGTGTGGTGAACCTCCCTCTCTCTTAAAACTTAAAGAAGAGATACCGAAAAGGAAATGTAATAATGCTTTGCTTGTGGACCCTTTCTTTGGAAATTTACAACGGTTTAAGTGTTCCCTACCCTTCTAACAAGTAATAACCAACTATTATGGCTCATGGTGCATGTCTAATCAACTTATTCTGTTGTCAACCTCTTTGCTCTTGTCTGAGGATTGTAGGGTGTATATGTGAATGTAGGATGTAGGAGTGGGTATGTGTACAGTATGTACTTTTGTTTGGGTTTTACTATGTTGGAACACATTTATGTGTATCATTTAATTCAGGATACAAGTTTGTATCCTATGTTAAATGTCTGTCTGGTAGTCATTTTCCTGACTTGTTTATTGTGTATTGCTATGTTACAATATATCTCTACACCAATAATAGTTTTGTTACATGATGCTTTGTCCATGATATACCCATCCCTTTGTCTTTAGGTCTAATTGATGGATGCTATTTTGAAATGACTTGCTGTGGGACTAAACTGCTCAAAGAAATAGAAAAATTAAAACAAAAATGAAGAACAATACAATGTATAAGATTTAACAATATATGTTTCCCCTTTTTGTTATGTGTGATTGTAATTGGTTAACTTACTGTTTGCGTATGTCCTTGGACATCATTTTTGTTTATAAACCATAAGGATTGAAGATAGTTGAAATGGATTTGGTTAAGTTTATGATTAAATTATGTGATCCTGTCAATGAGTTCTTTGTTTTGGTATTTTTCTTTGTCACTTTTTCATAGTCTGCTCTGCTATGGAAGTGGAGAGAAATTAGATTTGTGTAGGGATTGTCTTGTTCAAAATTTCCCTTCCAATGTTTTATTGGCTGTGTTTACAGAATCCACTTCTACTGAATATTCATCATTTATCCTGCAGATAGTAGAAGATGGCAGACGCTGAGGATATTCAACCTCTTGTTTGTGACAATGGAACAGGAATGGTTAAGGTACATGATGGATCTTTTGTTTTTGTATTATTTGTTGAATAATATAACTTACTGTCATACGCTTGTTGGTTTTATGGGAATATCATTTTACATTAATGTTACTTTTGTGAATTTGAAAAATTAATTGCAATGAATATTTGTAGGCTGGATTTGCTGGAGATGACGCCCCACGTGCTGTGTTTCCCAGCATTGTAGGTCGTCCTCGTCACACTGGTGTGATGGTTGGCATGGGCCAAAAAGATGCATATGTTGGTGATGAGGCACAGTCTAAGAGGGGTATTTTGACTCTCAAGTACCCCATTGAACACGGAATTGTGAGCAATTGGGATGATATGGAAAAGATTTGGCATCATACCTTCTATAATGAGCTTCGTGTTGCCCCAGAAGAGCATCCAGTTCTCTTAACTGAGGCCCCTCTTAACCCTAAGGCTAATCGTGAGAAGATGACCCAAATCATGTTTGAGACCTTTAACACCCCTGCTATGTATGTAGCCATCCAGGCTGTTCTTTCACTGTATGCAAGTGGTCGTACAACTGGTAAGCCATTTTTTATTTGTTTGATTAACTTGAGGTTGTATAGTATGAACTTATCTGGGAACTTTGAAATTGAGATAAGCATATGTCAACATCCATGAGAAAATTAAGTCTGTACTCTAACATTGCATTTTTGGATACATTAAAATAAACTGGATTCATTTCATTGTGAATGATTTCACTTGACATATTACTAATTGAGGAAGAAACGAATTCTGTGAGCTGGGAATTATGTTTGTAGAAAACTGCTGTAAAGATTCCTTATATCATGTGATCGACTTTTAAATTTTATTTATTTGCCTCTCTTTGCAGGTATTGTGTTGGATTCTGGTGATGGTGTCAGCCACACTGTCCCTATCTATGAGGGTTATGCCCTCCCACATGCCATCCTTCGTCTTGATCTGGCTGGTCGTGACCTCACTGATTTCTTGATGAAAATCTTGACTGAACGTGGTTATTCCTTCACCACCTCAGCCGAGCGGGAAATTGTAAGGGATGTGAAAGAAAAGCTTTCTTACATTGCCCTTGACTACGAGGCAGAACTGGAGACAGCCAGGACCAGCTCGTCGGTGGAGAAGAGCTACGAGTTGCCTGATGGACAGGTCATCACCATTGGCGATGAGCGTTTCAGATGTCCAGAGGTTCTGTTCCAACCATCCATGATTGGAATGGAAGCTTCAGGCATTCACGAGACAACATACAACTCCATAATGAAGTGTGATGTTGATATCAGGAAGGACCTCTATGGTAACATTGTCCTTTCAGGAGGAACAACCATGTTCCCTGGTATTGCTGACAGAATGAGCAAGGAAATTTCTGCATTGGCACCCAGCAGCATGAAGATCAAGGTTGTAGCACCACCTGAGAGAAAATACAGTGTCTGGATCGGTGGTTCTATCTTGGCATCTCTTAGCACCTTCCAGCAGGTTTGTTCTCTTCCTTCATTCTTTTTCCTGCTTCTTGGAATGTCATGTTGTTGTGAGATAGTACATTCTTCAATGCTAATGATGACACAAACTGTTGTTTTGAGTGCAGATGTGGATTGCAAAGGCAGAATATGACGAGTCTGGTCCATCAATTGTGCACAGAAAGTGCTTCTAAAACTGTTTGAGAGATAGGGTTATTGAAGGGAAAGACTACTATCATCATGATTTGTCTGGAAGCAATGCATTGCAGATTGTAACCCTTTCATTCTAGCTTTTGTTATCCTTTTCATGTTATTCTCTTGTTGGAGTGATCATTTATTTGCAGAAAGTGAGCAGAGTTTTTTTTTTTTTTTTTTTTAAATGGTCCAGTTCTTTTCATGTACTTTGATAAGTTTTTGACTGGTTCATTCTGAGTACGAGTTAGCTGGATTATCAAACTACGCTTGTACCCTTGGTATGCATAATTACAATCCTTCATGTTCATCCGTTGAACTACAAATTTAATTCTTTTCAAAGACAATAGCAAGTTAATTCACTGAACCCCGTATATCTTCTAGTCACTATTGTACACTAGAAGAAAATTAAACTACTCTTTTCTGCCTCGTGTTGTGAGTGTATTATTTATGTTCTTAATAAAGGTATTGCCACCATTGTATTACAAATCATACAATCAACGGAATTCTATTATTCGCACTTAAAATTTATGATTCTGAATTACATCGTGCGGTGAAGTTTTTTATTAGTGTGTAATTTTATCATGGAGAAACAACTATAATCGTATAAATCTGATCCCGTATTAAAAGATTCAGGCTTTGATAAAATGTTAAATTAAAATATCATAGTTTTCAGTAAAAATAACATCATCGTGTTCTCTTAAGTATCATCTGGAGGCTTTATCACGGGGTAATTTTTTTGGGTAATTACCATCTGGGTGGATTTTAAATTTTTTATCAAAAGGGGTAATTAGAAGTTGTAATATAGGTTACGACTTATATATATATTTTTATTTTTTTAAATTAAAATTGTAAAAAAATTTATGACTTTAGTATAATTCTTTTTAACATGCGATTTCAAAGTTGTAAAAATTTTATAATTTTGGTAACTTTTTTTTCTGTTTTTTTTAATCATTACGATTTCAAAGTTGTAAGTGTTTTTACGACTTTGAAGTTTTGATTTTTTTTTTACATTTTTATTTTCATTTTTTTATTTTTTTTGCTTTTTTATTCGTAATTTAACTTTTTTTATATGTTTTTTTACTTTTTTAAATGATAAATTTTATTTTTTTAAATTATAAATAATTTTTAATCTAATTATTAAATAGAAAAATATAGAAAATATATTAAATAAAATAATATATTAAAATTAGATTTCATTGAAAATTTAAAATATTAAATAAATATATAAAAAATTAAAATATATTAAATAAAATAATATTAGAAAAATATTAAATAAAAACATATCCAAATATTAAATGAAACTAAAAGAATCAAGAAAAAAGTGAAAAAATGAAAAAAAGTAAAAAAATGAAAATAAAACATAAAAAAATAATCAAAACTTTAAAGTTGTAAAAGTAATTATGACTTTAAAGTTGTAATAATTAAAAATAAATAAAAATGTTATGAAAATCGTATGTTAAAAAATAATATGTTGAAGTTGTAAATTTTTTTAGACTTAAGTTTAAAAAAATTAAAAAATATATAAGTTCTAACTTGTATTTTAACTTCTAAATCAGAAATTTAACACTTATTACTATTAACCCATTTTAGTAAAAAATTTAAAATCTATCCCAAATGGTAATAAATAAATAAAATTATCCCCTTCCGTGATAAAGCCATCATCTGCACATGAATGAATCAAGCATCAATTCAACATGATTATCGTATTGGATGCACACTTGAAAAAAAAGTTACTGGTTATATATTGTTTTGACAAAATAAAAAGATTAATATAGGAGAATTGAAACCCACAAACATATCAAAATAAACAATTTTAGTACCTAGCAAAACATGACCGAGCCTAGTTTAAAAGAAATTTGAGATAATATAGCACCAACATTCTAAACAAGAATACTAAATTAGCTAACGTAAGAAATGGAAGGATGAATATATACCAAACACCAACGAGAAAGTCAATTCACCCCTAATGAAGGGGAAATAAATAATATAACTTGCCAATGCCAGTTCTATATAATAAACTGAAAACCAGAACGGAACAAGCTGTATATGAATGGCAAAAGTTGCATGTGAAAATTGATTGACTATCTAACAAACTGAAACCAAAAACCAGCACTTAACATATACAACTACTCAAATGTCAGTACAACTACTGCATATAATTGCACTTCATGTGAGAAAGAGCAAGTGAAATCAATTAGACGAAACTAGAATATTAAATATAAGTTGGATTGGATGATTAAGGAAGAGAAGAGAAGAAAGATCACAGGTTCAATCTCTCTACTAAAAAAATTAATATTTTAATAAATTAACATTTTGTCAATAAAGAAAATTGGTGACATTATTAAATAAGAAAATTTAATTGATTTGCTTATATTTTGTTCTACAATTTTATACAAGAATTTCTCTCTTGAGAGACTTTTAGCTTATAGTTGAGTCAAAAGAGGGTATAGTAAATTATGTTTTTTATTGAAATTTTTTAAATTAATTTTATATTTTTCAGCAATATAAGTAATAGATAAAATTGTCAAGATATTTCTTTATACATAAAAAATTACTTTGTATGCACATGTGCATGCTCTTTCCATTTCTAAAAAGATGAGCGTGTATATTTTAAAATAAAAAGTAAAAAAAAAAATGATTTGAACATAGGGGAAAATATAATTTACTGTAACTTTTCTTCTTTTACCACAAGGCATAAAATTCATAAATTGACCTGCTATTCATTTTGGTTGGAATTTTAATTGTTTTATTTATAGTTAAAAAATCCCCTAATATACCCTTATTAATTTTATAAAGTGACGACCATTATCCTTTCTAAATTAATCCTCTTATTTTTCATAGGCAAATAATTATGTATTTATGGCATTTGCATTTTACAATAAAGTTACAGAAATGTGACTGATGATCATAATTTGATTAATTTCCCAAACGGATGTAATCAAAGACTGTCTTATCAGTTAGTATCACCCACCCTGGGAGGAAATTGATGAAAGTAACCGTTTAGTTATCACACTATCACTTGAAGTCTTTCAGTCTTCTAGTTTTCCAAAGTCCATGCAGATGCACTGTGCACGAAGTGACCTTGGATTAATTAAGTGGTGATAATGGATTGGCAGATATACACTCATCTTTTAGAATCAAGACGCATAAATGTATCAGTTTTAAGTATTTCATATAATTATCACATTTCACACAGAGAAATTAACCTACCACATTTATAAAAAAACTAAAGTCTTTCAAAGCCTGAATTTTGAATCTTTTGAAATTCACTCTTCATTCACCTGACCCGAGAATGGCCAAAGAAGATCAGAAATTTGCTATAGGAATCGATCTTGGTACAACATATTCGTGCGTTGCAGTGTGGCAAGAGCAACATGGTAGAGTTGAATTAATCCACAACCAACAAAGGCAACAAAACCACTCCTTCTTTTATTGCTTTCACAGACAATCAGAGGTTGATTGGTGATGCCGCAAAGAATCAGGCTGTCACCAACCCAGAAAACACTATTTGGTATGTTTTCTACTCTCAAGCATTAAAAAATATTACTACTTTCCTTTATATTTCCCTGTAGATTTTTACAATGAGATTTCTTATAACTTTTGATTGGTATATTTTCTATTCTCAAGTATTCATAAATATTACTTCTTTCCTTTACATTTCCCTATAGATTTTCACAATGATACTTCTTATAACTTTTGCATTAGTATATTTTCTATTCTCAAATATTCACAAATATTACTTCTTACCTTTATATTTCCCTATAGTTTTTTACAATGAGACTTATAACTTTTGCAGATGCAAAGAGGTTAATTGGTAGAAAATATAGTGATCCTGTTATTCAAAAAGAGAAAATGCTGTGGCCATTCAGAGTTGTTGGCCGTATTAATGACAAACCAATGATTGTTGTCAAGAACAAAGGGCACGAGAAGCACCTTTGTGGTGTCTTAATTATGCAAAGATGGACAAGAGCAGTGTAGATGATGTTGTCCTTGTTTGGTGGCTCTTCTAGGATTCCCGAAGTGCAGCAGCTATTGCAGGATATCCTCGAGGGGAAGAATCTGTGCACGAGCATCAATCCTAATGAGGCTGTTGCTTACGGTGCAGCTGTGCAGGCTGCTTTGTTGAATGAAGGCATTAAGAATGTTCCAAATTTTTGGTGTTGTTGGATGTTACATCGTTGTCACTTGGTATGCATGTAATTGGAGATTTCATGGATGTAGTGATTCCAAAAAACACTACCATTCCTGTGAAGAGGACAAAAGGATACAGTACCACAGAAGATAACCAATCCTCTGTTCTGATTGATGTATACGAGGGTTAGAGAACAAGAGCCAGTGATAATAATTTGCTTGGTTCTTTTATCCTTTCTGGCCTTACTCCTGCTCTCCGTGGTCATCATCTTTTTATGTCCTTTGCCATAGATTAAAATGCGATCCTAACTGTTTCTGCTGAGGAAAAAAACACTGGAAATAAGAACGAGAATACTATAATCAATGACAAAGGAAGATTATCAACTGAAGAAATTGCAAGATTGATTCAAGAAGCTGAGAAGTATCATGCTGAAGATCAGAAGTTCCTTAGGATGGCCAAAGCATTGAAATCTATGGGTCTTATGTTTACAAATTGAGGAATGCTTTGAAGTGGACAAGGTCAAAGCTAAGTTCACAAGAAAAGAAGATCAATTCTGCAATTATTAAAGCCACAAATTTGCTGGATGGTAATAAGCAACAGGAGGAAGTGAAGGTATCTGAGGATTACCTGAAGGATCTTGCCAGCCTTTTTGAATCTATGGTGGGCAAGATTGGTTAATTGATGGATATTATAAGTTTTAGTTTGATAATTTTGTACTGGATAATGGATAATTGGACATGCTAAATTGTTGCGATGGATGTGTTAAACAATCTTCATTCTTTTGATGATCCTTGGGCTTTTCTCGTGCCTACATTTTTCTTTTGTTACTATATAAGTGCTTCCCGATTGAGTACATCTCATTTTTTTTTTGGTGATTAGATTTAGTCTTCTTCGATAAAATAGACAATTTGTGAATATTTTTCTCACTTCGGTAAATCCACTCTTTCTTTTTTGTTTATAGCAGGACGATTTGGAGTGTTTTACCAATTAACATGTAATTTGCTCAAATAGTTATTTACAATTGATTGACCAAAGTTGTTGTATATGAATGATAAGTTGCATGTGAAAATTGATTGACTATCTAACAAACTGAAGCCAAAACCCAGCTACTGCATATAATTGCACTTAGGTGAGAAAGAGCCAGGGAAATCAATTAGATGATGCTAGTTTATTAGTACAACCACTGCATATTGGGACATCCATGGCAAAGTCAATATAACAATAATAACTAATCAATGATTGGTTGTTACCCTCTAAGTCAAGAAGTTGTGATTTAAGGGGAAAAATCTGGACATAATTCCTCGGATGCTTTTAGTGATATTCTCCAATTAAAATCGGAGTTTTATCTTAATAATCTACACTGATTTTTAATGCAAATCTTTATTACATAAATTATAGATATGAAACACTAATTCTTATTGAAGAACACAGAAACCTAAGATACTTCATCCAAGTTTTGTTAGAAATTTATAAGAGGTATGGTCTATTCATAAACTTGACCTTGCTTTTAACATTTTTAGATTGATCTAGCAATTACATCTATATAATTCTTCATCATGTAGATGACATAGTTTTACAATTTACTCAATTTTCAGGCCACATAGACCATTGGGAATAAATTATAATACTTAGAAATCACTATATGGCTCACAAGGCACTTGTTTCATATGTAGAGAGGTAGGGTATATTTATAAGCTTGATCTTACTTCCTTCCATACTCTTAAGATTCTTCTAGCAATTACATCTAGATAATTTTTCATTTTGTAGAAGACACAGTTTTATAATTTACTCAATTTTTTGGGGCATTCTACACAAAACAGCATCCTTGAATTTGGTATGTATCTTTTCTTTTGGTACAAGGTCTTAAAAGATTTATGTCAGATACACTTAGGATGACAAATCCTTCTTTAAACTAACAACAGAACTATAAAGCAGGGAATTAAAAATGTGACATAAAATGCCAAACTCCTAAGAATAGAAGTATAGGCTGCTAGCTGATGAGTGATGAAAAAGAAAGACATGTGAGATAGCTGATGAGTCATGAAATTAAGAATATAGAACTATAAATTACTAGAAAGAAATTGTTGAGATTCATTCTGCAGGATAGTTTTCAAATTGAAATAGATGGAGCAAGCAACAATTTTAAATATTTTTCCTACCCACCATACCCGGCAACTTCAGCAAGACATATTTTTTTATTAATATTAAAATGGTTGTATGAAATTCAGCACATTAAGGGTATTTTCATCAGACTTCTTTACATGGTTATTATCTTAATAAGCATTTGTGTCTATAATGAGAATCAGATTCGGAAATTAATTTACAGATATGACCAATTATAATAAGTGTATTCAATGTCTGATCCAGATATTACATGTCAAATTATAGCAATTAACTTCAGATTCTGTTTTCAGATTTTGATCCAGATATTATTGATTTCAGATTCTGATCCTCATTAATCTATTTGATGGAACCATTAAAGGCTTACTTTGTTGAACACTGATTTTTTATTTAAGCATTGGTGCTTAGAGGAGTGCTAGCAACCTACTGTCCTTATCACCAAAGGAGCATTGAGAGTTGTTTATGGGTTTGTGATCTTCACTCACCGTTCCGTTCAAACTAAACAAGGTCTTGAATTTATAACTTTGTTCTGTAACCACATCTAACTTTTTTTCGTTCTTTTCCGCAGGTGAAGGCCCTGCCAAAACGTCACCGGTAAACTTACACCGTTTTATTCATTTCACGTAATACACATCCGATCACTGGCAAAAAATTACAAATAATATAAATTAAATAACTAATTTGACATTTGGGGTTGGGGGGAAAGAAATTTGACATTTGGGGTATTTAAACACGTCCAAATTGGGCATGTCTCCGTCCGTCGCTAATTCCGTCTTCTAACACTTTTCTATAGAACATTTGGGTTTTTTTAAAAATCAATCTCTAATTCGGTCTCTAACACTTTTAGAATATTGATTTTTTAAAAATCCGTCTCTAATTTAATCGCAAACACTTTTTTATAGAACATTGTGTTTTTTTTAAATGTGTTGCGACCACAATATTGTGATTTTTTAATTTTTTTGAACTGAAAACGTTTAAAAATTTATAGTATAATTTTGGTAAATAAATATACAGAAAAAAATTACTTAATTTGGGCTAATTTTTTATTAACTTTGTTGTTCAAATAATTAATGTATATAATTAAATATGCATATAATTTTTAATTCACCCATGATTGTTTAAGTTGATGTTTTTATTTTTACATCTTAATGTCTGCAAAAAAATTAGGCCAAATTAGGTGTAGGATATGTCTTTCAAACGGTCATAACCCAAATTAGGTGTACGATATGT
>CM023958.1:39568466-39603869 GCA_013407115.1 Glycine latifolia
AAAATTAAATATTTTTCAAATTAAATTTTTTATGAGCTAATCATTTACCTCTCTTTATCGTACTTTGTAGTAAAGTAGGAAAACAAATTGAATATATATCTATTTAATTTATTTTTTTTCGCATTCGATGTAAACTCGAATTATTAGAGAGGAGTTTATTTGTCAAAGTTTGTCACTAAATAATTTTGTTACGGATAAAGCCCAATTATCTTTATCTTTATTTCAAATATTCAAATCTTTAACAGTCCAATCTCCTATTTATTAGAAGATAAAAGATACAACAAATATAGCAACAGAAAGATAAAACTGATATTCGAATATCTCGGCCAAAGATAATGGGTCTCAACCACCATTCTACTAAGGTCCAGGTATTATCCTATAAATATAGCATCAGTCATGGTGAAAGGTACACAACAATTCTGATTCTCTCTTTTCCATTCACACAGCACACACAACACACCACTTGTGTTGTTTCCTGTTGTGATCGTCTTCCTGAAGGTGCTTCATCTCTATAGCATCTTCAGAGAGGGAGAGTCTGATCTTACAGCAAAATCCCAGCAAACGTTGCTGGGTACATTCTGTTTCTCACAAGCAGAACAGTGGTGCCGTCTGTAGGGACGATAAATTTCGAATCCCACCAATTCACAATGGTTCATACTAGAAGTCACCAAATTGCTGGGCTTGACGAACCGCCCAGAAATATCAATCAGGAGAATATTGTAGCGGAAGATGCAGTTTCTAACACTACTTCATCTCCACACGGACCAATATTGCAACCTCCTATCAATCCGACACCAGTGGCCAAGGCCGAGCCGGAATCCAATCAATGTCTCATCCAGAATTTTCTGAACTCCCTTCTATCTCGGATGGAGAATCTGGAAAAGCGTTATGAACTTCAGCGGCAGGAGGACGTCCAGAATCTGATAGCACAGTTGGACGAACGTAGCGCTCAACGGAGGCAGGACGAAAATCATCGTCTTCAGCATATGGAGAATCGAATTCAAAATATGGAAAATCCAGTGATCGGACAGAATGAGCAGCCTCATGCAACAGCAAGAAGACATCGGCTAGAGACCTCGGTCCCTACTGCCGAGGCTGGCAATAGAGAACCGACCAGTCAATCCGAGCAGCATAGATCTCGTTCCCAATCACAACATACCGAGTTTGAGAGGCAGGTAATAGAGCCCGCACGTCGAGAAGATAACACGTACCGAAGGAAATATCGTCGAGGCCAGCAAAATAATAGCCCATTCGTGGACGAGATAGTTGATGCTCAATTCCTGGAAGATTTTGACGGATCGTTCCTCTCCAAATATGACGGAAGTCAAGATCCTCAAGTACACATTGACGAGTTCGACATGCAAATGTGCGTACGTGACATAGACGAGCCGATAATATCACGGATTTTCATGACCACATTGATTGGAGTTGTTCAAACCTGGTTCCACACCTTGCCACCGCGTTCCATCCGAAACTTCGAAGATTTTGGGCAGAAGTTTTTGTTAAACTTTGCAACGAGTAAGAAGCAGCCGAAGTCCGAGTTTGCCTTAGGAAAAATACAACAACAACCTGGGGAAACGTTGCAAAGTTATCTAGACCGATTCAAAGATGTTGCCCTCCAAGTGCAAGGATTGGAAGAGAAAGTACATGTGCATCTCATCTCAGCCGGGCTCAACGGATCATCCCGCCTCGCTCAATCAATCTATAAAGACCCGGTGAGATCTTTGGTAGAGTTCAGAACTCGATCCAAGCGATATTTAGAGTTAGAACAAATGGAAATTGCCAACTCGGCCCCAAAAGAGAATAAAAAATCCTCGTCGTCCTCGTCACCAAAAAATCGACGTCAGGATAATACACCTAACAGTCGGCATTCTGGAAATTTCCAGACCGACCGACCCCCACGCAATATTTTGGAACCCGGCTTTAGACCAAGAAGGTTTGAGGGGAAGTATGATAAATACGCACCATTAAATGCTTCTCGAGCTAAATTTGGAAGGAGGTTGCCTTTACAGAAATGAGGAGAGTAGATCGACCTCGTCCTCCTCTGAAAAGAGAAGGATTAGATTATTCCAGATATTGTGATTTTCACAACGGCCAGGGTCATACCACCGACCAATGTTGGGAACTCCGAGATGCAATAGAGAAATTTATTCGTGAAGGCAAATTGCGACAATATGTCATCCGAACTCAAGGGCAGCAAGGCAAAAGGAGAAACCAAGACGACAAAGGTCGGACCAAGAAAAAGGGTAAGAAGGAAGATGATTTCCCAGAACCCGAGTTCGAATGCAACGTTATTTCGGGAGGTATGGGAGGTGGAGGCGACACCTCTAGCCAACGGAAGAAGTACCTTAAGGAAATTATGTCGGTAAGAGACCAACCGAAGTTCAAAGAAAGCAACAAGACACCTGCGCATTCGTTAATATATTTTACGGAAGACGACATGAAGGGGGTATTACCCGGCCACGAGGATGGTCTTGTCATAACAGGGACCGTAGCAAATTTCTGAGTTAAAAGAATATTTGTTGATAACGGTAGCTCGGCCGATATCCTCAACCTGAGCGCATTCAAAACAATGAACCTAAAGGAAGAAGATCTCCAACCATGTCAAACCATGTTAATAGGTTTTAACTGGGGGGGAGGGGGGAACTGGTCTCAAAGGCTCCATTGATCTTCAACTCACTTTGGACACGAAGGAAGGTTTCAAGACAGGAAGGGTCACCTTTACTGTTGGCGAGTTCCTCTCGCCATATAACATCATTTTGGGCAGACCGACTCTTCATAAATGGAACATAATCATGTCTATTAAACATCAGAAGATGAAGACGATTGGACATCTCGGCCAAGTCATCACTATATGTAGTGACCAAAAGGAATCCAGGTAATGTTACTACAACACAATTAGACAAATTGAAGGCAATCCATCTTCACCACCTCGGATACGACAAGGAGATCCGGCAACACAACGCTTCGAGCAACCTTCATCTAGAAAGCAGGTTAATCTGGTAGAATTAGACATGCGGGAAATTGAAGAATGGAGACCAGAACCAGTAGATAAGTTGGAAGACATTCAGATCGAAAGTTTACCAGAACAAATCACTAAGATCGGTAAGTAGAATGACTTAGAATTTAAGACCAAGTTAATTCAATGTCTGCAAGGAAACCAAGACATCTTTGCTTGGAAAGCTTCCGAGATTCCTGGAATCGATCCTACTTTCTGCTGCCACAAATTAGCTATGTATGCTGACGCTAAACCCGTGGCACAGAAGAATAGAAAGCTCAACCCAGATAGAAGGCAAGCTCTGGAGAAGCATATTAAGGAGCTGGTAGAAGTCGGATTTATAAAAGAAATACAGTATACCACGTGGCTTTCTAACGTGGTGATGGTGAAGAAGTCTAACGGGAAATGGCGTGTGTGCGTTGACTACACAGACCTGAACAAAGTTTGTCCTAAAGACTCATATCCGATGCCGAATATTGATCAGCTCGTTGACAACTCTGCCGGCTTCCAGTTACTATCTTTTATGGGCGCATATTCCGGATACAACCAAATACCTATGTATACGGATGATCAGGAAAAAATAGCATTCCGAGGAGTAGATGCGAACTATTGTTACAATGTAATGCCTTTCGGATTAAAAAATGTCGGGGCGACTTATCAGCGGCTGATGAACAAAGTGTTTGCTGATCAGATCAGACGTAATATTGAGGTTTACATAGACGACATGATCACCAAAACAGTTGAAAGCGAGAATCATATCCGGGATCTCGAAGAAACTTTTGAGAAATTAAGGCAGCATAATATACAACTAAATCCACTGAAGTGCGCTTTCGGAGTGAAGGCCGGCAAATTTTTAGGATTCATGTTGACTCACAGGGGAATAGAAGCAAACCCGGACAAGTGCAAAGCCGTTCTTGATATGCAATTCCCTACCAACAAGCGAGAAGTACAACAGCTCACAGGACGAATGGCCGCTCTGACACGGTTTCTTCCCAATCTGTGGAGAAGGCTCTTCCCTTCTTCAAGTTATTGAAAAAGGAAGCTAATGTGGGATGGAACTCGGCATGTGAAAAAGCTTTCCAGGAAATCAAAAAATGTTTGGCTTCGCCTCCGGTTCTCTCGAAACCAGATCCTGGAGAGACATTGTTCTTGTATCTTGCAGTCAGAGAGGAAGCAATAAGTGTTGTCCTAGTTAGAGAAGAAGGCAAGTCTCAATTGCCGATTTATTTTGTAAGCCGATCCCTTAAGAACTTGGAACTACGATATCAGAAGCTCGAAAAAGTGGCTTTCGCCTTGCTTACAACGGCAAAAAGACTTCGCCCGTACTTCCAAAGCCATACCGTCATTGTCAGAATAAATCAACCTATCCGACGGGTACTTCATAAGCCAGATTTAGCTGGAAGAATGATGAATTGGGCCATCCAATTGTCCGAGTTTGATATTAAATATGAAGCTTGGCACGCTATCAAATCACAAGCTATGGCCGACTTCATGGTAGAACTAACCCCCGCATCCTCCACGTCGGAAGAAAAAACTACCAGGTGGAAACTATATGTGGACGGCTCATCCAATTCCAAGGGAAGTGGAGCTGGGATCATCATTGAGAATCCCGATGGTGTATCACTCGAGCATTCATTGCAGCTCAATTTCCCGACATCCAATAATCAGGCGGAGTATGAGGCGTTGATTGCCGGGTTAAAACAGGTCCGAGAACAGGGAGCATTAAGAGTCAACGTTTTTACTGACTCACAACTCGTCTCAGCACAGATTGAGGGGAGATACCAAACAAAGGGACCATTATTGGCTAAATATCTAGCTAAAGTAAAAGAAATCATGGCAGAGTTCGATGAAGTTGTGGTTGCCCATATCCCAAGAGAAGAAAACACCCGAGCCGACATATTGTCAAAGTTGGCAAGCACGAAAGGCACCGACAATCATAAAACAGTTATTCAGCAAGAGCTCGGCCAACCTTCATGCATTATGATAATACTAACAGTTGAAGATTGGAGAAAGCCTATTATCAATTATCTAGAACAAGGAATGATTCCAGATGAAGGAATAGAAGCCAAGAAGTTAATCCGAGATGCGGCCATGTACACTATAGTTGATGACAAATTATACCGCCGAGGTCTCCACACTCCAATGCTGTTATGTTTAAGCTCGGATCAAGTCGAGTACATTCTAGCGGAAATACATGAAGGCATCAATGGTCAACATATGGGAGCAAGAGCTCTAGTAATGAAAGCCCTTCGGGCCGGGTATTTCTGGCCAACAATGAGAGCAGACGCCGCGGAACATGTGCGAAAGTGTGATAGCTGCCAAAAACACGCAAAAATACTATGGACTCCACCATCCGAGCTAACAACAATCACGGCACCTTGGCCTTTCTACAAATGGGGGATGGACCTTTTAGGACCGTTCAAACCAACAGAAGGTCAAATGAAGTGGCTAGTAGTGGCCGTTGATTATTTCACAAAATGGATTGAAGCCGAGCCTTTAACTACCATCACTTCCGCTCGGGTTCGAAAGTTTTTCGAACGCAGTATAATAGCGAGATTCGGGATCCCGGCAGAGGTCGTCACAGACAATGGAACACAATTCATAGATAAAAATTTTCAGGATATGATGGCCGGTCTCCATATAGAACACCACTTCTCATCAGTGGAACACCCACAATCCAACGGGCAGGCTGAAGCAGCCAATAAAACCATTTTGGATGGATTGAGAAAGCGAATGCACGAGGCCGGCCCTAATTAGGTCGAGCAGTTATACTATGTCTTATGGGCACATCGAACCACGGCCCAAACTTCCACACAGGAGACTCAGTTCAGAATGACGTATGGCTGCGAGGCTATGATTCTGGTGGAGATCGGACAACCATCTTGGAGGAGACAACATAAGTCTAATGTCGAAGACAATAATTCAGCATTAGCTGCCGAGTTAGATTTAATACAAGAAATCTGTGCTGCGGCACATCGCCGAGATTTATACATGAAACAGATGTCGGCCCGGAAATTCAACAAAAAGGTCAAACAGAGATTCTTTAAAAAGGATGACCTCGTTTTACGGTGAGCTTATATCGGCAACAAGAATGCCCGAGATGGCAAGTTAGCACCCAATTGGGAAGGACCATACCGAGTTACCCAAAATTTGGGACAAGGAGCATACATTCTAGAAACTCTTGAAGGCAAACCAGTCAAGCGCACGTGGAATGCCGACAAGTTAAAGATATATTATAGCTAAAGATGAAAACCCGCGCGTTTCTTTTCGTGTCTCGATGGCCGAGATCATTCCGGCATAAATCGTTGAGATCATGAATTTGCACATATCGTGTCTCGATGGTCGAGGTAATTCCGACATAAATCGTTGAGACCACGAATTTTTACGTTTATCTCATTGGCCGAGTAATTCCGGCATGAATCTTTGAGATAAATTTTCATTTATATGATCATGCCTCACTGGCCGAGGTAATTCCGGCATGAATCTTTGAGGTCATGAATTTTCATGTTTCATTTATATGTTCATGTCTCATTGGCCGAGGAAATTCCGGCGTTAATTTGAGATAATGAATTTGTATAATCTTCGAAGAATGTGAATAAAACTCATTATCAAAAGGAAAGTTTATCTTGTGCACAAATTTTATGGGCCTAGTCGTTGTTATGTATTCGGCCTTGATCAAGCCGACGTAATCATTCGGATGAATCATCGGTTATTTCGAAAGAATTACATCCGTTAAATAGTTACCAAATGCATTTAACAATTGCTAGGACAGGAACTCGGTTCCAAAAATAATCAATTATTGATGATTTGATTCGAATACTTGGCCGTTTGAGCCAAATCAATATTATAAAGGGACTCGGTTCCAAAAACAATGCTCAAACCGACGATTTGATTGAAATAATACATGGCCATTGGAGCCAAAATCATATTCGAGCAAGCAACATATTCAAGTTGGAATATATAAATAAGGAAGGCAAATTGTTCAAAGTGTTGAAGCAGGTGAAAAAGCCATATGGTTTAAACGCAAGAAAACATTACAAAATAAACCAGCATTCCGGCCCTTCACTTTTATGCTTGATTGGAAACCGCTGCCTCAGGATCTTCGGTTGGAGATGTATCCTCGGGATCAGCATATGGGATGAATTTACCATCCCTGGAGATGGAGCTGGTCGAGTTCTCGGAGATCTTCATCCGAAAAAGGGGTTCCATCATAAAATCGCTTGGGAGCCTTAGTATAGGGGAAAAGATCTTCAACCCTTTTTTCCCAAAGGCATCCCAAGGTTAAAGAGGGTCCCTCGGGAACGGCGACGGAAGCACTGGGAGCAGCAACATCGGTGGGAGAATCCACTGCCAAGTCCTCAATCACAATAGTCGGGGTCGCCAAAATTTTCGGGTTATCTTGCCCGGTCAAAGATGCAGTTTCCCCGGCCGACCCCATAGGAATGGATTTCTGAAGCCCACCAGAAGCCGGCACCATGACTCGGCGCTTTTTGGCCTTCTTCGACGGAAGTTTATGAATGTAATCACGACGGTCAGCTGTATTCTCAGTGGTTGCCTTCCGTGGACGACGAGGATTCAAATCAGCAGCAGGATCCTCTTCCATCTCGGCGGCTGAAAAGAAAAGTTGAAATTAATGAAAAATAAGACAAAAGATTTCAAGTAAAGTATTTATATGCAACCTTGAGCTTCCCGATGCGCTTGAATTTGAGTAAGAGCCGATGCCTCAGTATCAGAAAGGTCGGACTCCTCAATACGGTAAAATGAAGGAGGGTTGGAGTGATGGTTCCGGGTCCAGTAAAGTGGAAACTTCCACTCAACGCCGAGTGCTACTGGACCCCGGAGAAAAAATGGTTGCTTGTCAGGTTCAGTTGCAACTTTGAAGAAACTGTTTTTGAAATTTTTGAAAGAATATGTGAAAATGTGAAAGAGGCGACGACAAGGTCGGCTTCGGAGCGAAGTCCACCCTTTCCGAGATGACTCTTCTCGACCAGAGCGGCCGGCCTGAACAATAAAGAAATAAAGAAAAAGAGGAACTGTGCAAGGTATTTGCAATTCCTCACATAAATCCTCAAAATATTTTACGAAAGCCCAACTGTTGGGGTGCAGTTGCGAAGGGGCCAATTGAAGAGAATCTAGTAGTCGCATTTCTAAATCCAATAAGGAAAATCGAATGCCAAGACGCGTGACTACGTCCTTACAAAAGAAAAAATAGTTAGGTTCTTTTTCCCCAGCACACGAGCAAATAGGCTCGTCTGGGGCAGGAGGACGAAGTGAGAATCCGTCCTGGTTACCTATGGGGAGTGCCGCTATACTCCCCGGGGTCAAGATAGACGAAGTACGAAGTACTTCGTGAGTGACCCATGGAAACTTGGCAATTAAAGAAGAAGGGGGAAGGTTGGATTGAGATCCTGCCGATTGAGATTCATCTACCATTTCCACGGAGGGGATACCCATAATGACCTTCGACAAAATAAAAAAGAAAAGATTAGTAAAAATACCTGGAAGTGAGGGCGGAAGACGAAGAGGTGAAGAAATGACCAGTGCCGAACTAGTGCAAGAAATCGGCCTTGCAACCTCGGCATCCGGTGAAGTTGTCCTAAGAACTTGAGTTGGAATAGCTATTCGGACCGGATTCTGCCGACATGCGTCAAGCAAAGCATTGGCTCCGCTATCTTGGTTAACACTTGCTAAATATAAAAACTCATCTAGACATCTGGAGCAAGGTTCGAATTTGGTCTCAAATTGCTGCCTAGATTCCCCATCTTTTCCAGAAGAATGCAAAGAAGGTGAAGAAACACTAGGTGACATTATAGGCTCTACCAAAGGTGTTCTAATTTCCTGGCGTGATTGTGAGCCTAATCTGGAAGGATCAGAAGAATGTGCAGGTTTGGGTTTGGAACTACTAGAGCCTGAAGAAACCCTTAATAAATCCTTTTTCTTCTCCTCATCAGAAACAGGGATACCCCAAAGCCAAAATGCAGTTTTGGGACGGATATTTTTGCGCACAAAAGCTTCTTCTTCAGGAGTAATTTTCATGATTAATAGCAACTGAGATACGCAAGAACAAGCCTAGAATGGAACGTTAAGAAATGACCAGAAGAAGAGGAGAAAGATGAATACCCTAGAATACCCAGACTAGAAGAATAGAGGAGGCAGAAATCCAGAATAAGGTTTGAAGAAAAGATGAAAAGTACAAGTAGAATAAAAATGCAATGAAATTGAAAGCAAAGATGGAGTAAATACCTGGAAAACTTCGAGGGAGTTAGCTTCAAAGAATACTGAGACAGAGAGCAAAGGACAATGAAGGAGAATGGTAAAAATTGCAGAGTACGAAAGTAAGAGCAAAGAAAGGCAAAGGAGGGGGCAATAAGGAAGTTGAAATGTTGATAACCGCCAAAAACCGCTCACGAAATGTTTCAAAAACGTAACCCCCAAGAAATGATCAGACGCTGAGGGGATAGGCGACATTTTCTTAAGCTACACAAGGGGCAAATCAGAGAAAAAATCTCTAGCTCATGATGTAGGCATGGGGATTGGAAGCGACGCATTAAATGCTGGGGCAGAAAGCGTCGCTAAGAAGAAAGGTGAAAAGACAACCCTTCGTCTTTTCAAGCAGGAACTCCAGAACACATTAGAAGGATCTGGAGCCGAGATATCTAACCTCGGCTATGACCATCATCACACGAAAAAACTTGCATATCGGCCTCCCAACCAGAGCTCGGATTGGTAGCAAGTGCTGACTTTATCTCCATATATTACAACGATAAAAAGCTCGGCAAATAAATTGTTCCATATTAGCAATGGAAGGATATGTATCTCGGCACAAAGTAAGCAAGAATAATACATCTCGGCACAAAGAATAAGCTCGGTCTTATCCATTGATTCATCCCGGTCATCCAGAATGCTAGATAATCGGGCTGAGGGGCATCTGTTACGGATAAAGCCCAATTATCTTTATCTTTATTTCAAATATTCAAATCTTCAACAGTCCAATCTCCTATTTATTAAAAGATAAAAGATACAACAAATATGGCAACAGAAAGATAAAACTGATATTCGAATATCTCGGCCAAAGATAATGGGCCTCAACCACCATTCTACCAAGGTCCAGGTATTATCCTATAAATATAGTATCAGTCATGGTGAAAGGTACACAACAATTCTGATCTCACTTTTCCATTCACACAGCACACACAGCACATCACTTGTGTTGTTTCCTGTTGTGATCGTCTTCCTGGAGGTGCTTCATCTCTATAGCATCTTCAGAGAGGGAGAGCCTGATCTTACAGCAAAATCCCAGCAAACCTTGCTGGGTACATTCTGTTTCTCACAAGCAGAACAAATTTGAAATTTGCGTGACATGTATGTGACAAATAATTTTGTAAGGGTTGTGAATCATTTACTGACATATTTATTAAATATTCATAATTATTTTGTGACGAATTTTGTGATAGAACAATTAAAGACAAAAATTTGTTACAAAATCTATCACTAACATATGTTTCTAAATTCGATGATATAGTTTGTGAAGAATTTTTAGATAGGAAAAATGTGTTATAAAATGATATAAATTTATATATGTCACAATTTCTATATTCGTCCACAAAAGTCATTACTATAAATGAGGAATTATACTCTGTCACAAAATTGTTCCTAATTTTGATTTTTCTAATAGACTAAAAGGTGATTAAGTAACAATAACACAAAAGCTATAATAAAAGTTGATAATTATCAAGAATTGGACATAATCTCAATTGTAAAGGTGAAGTAATATAAAAATGTTATTGTGTTTTCTCTCATCTCTTTTTTGCTTATATAAAGATTGTTTTTCAAAGAACCTTAAGTTGTTTTTAAAAAATATATCTTTGATAAGAGTTTAAACTTATCCTATTATTTGATCCTTAAAATCTTTTGTTGTTATCTTATCAAACACATATCCTTATTAAAAAGTTTTTGAAACATAATTCAACACTACAAGAAAAATGCTAAGTTTTCCTTGCAACCCCTTTTATTCTGTTTCTTTTTATTTATATCCTCAAATTGTGGCTCATTTAATTTCAGTTATCCAAGAGAAGTGGATTACATCATTTTCGTGCTTTCTCCCTTTACTTTGTCACAAAATCTGATATCTCCTTCATCTTTGTCAAATTCAACGGGAAATTACAAGCCATGTAGCCATAGCATTTGCAAGTGTTGCGTAGAACATGTAACTCGTAATTGACATGATACCAACTATCACTAAGAAAAAACTTGCCAACTATTGGAATGTTAAGGTCTATCTTCAGGCACATTCGAGCAAAACTCCCTCTTGTCATATTTAGTGATCAAAGATAGTTCATAGACCATCATTGACTGCTTTTTCGCTATCTGCATCACTGCCTCAAAATCAAAGTTCACCACTAACCATGATTAATATCCATCAAATGGAATCCACTCACTTATTTCCATAACTAACATACTTTTTCTTGCATAGTAAAAAAAATATTTAATTACTATTTTGATAATCTAATTCATTATTTTAAATTCAATTTGTTCCTCTAATTACTAAAAGATTCTACTAGATTCTATATTTTTAAAAAAATTGTTCAATTAATTCTTTTTATTTTTAAAAGTTTCAATTACGTACATATTTTTTAAAATGGATTCAATTTGGTTCCATTAAAAATAATTTTGGTCTTATTTTTTAAAATTTTTGGAAAAAATGTAAAAAAATTGAACCTATTTTAAAAAATAAAGGATTTACTTGAACATTTTAAAAGTAAAAGGACTTAATTGAACCATTTTAAAAAAAATTAGAACCTAATTATAGTTTTCAATAATAACACAACAAAATTGAACTTAACAAAAAAATTAGAGAATCCAAATAGTAATTAAAGCTAAAAAGAACTTCTTACCCAAAAACGTCCCCACCAAGCATTTTTTTTATCAAATCAATCGATTTACCAACTACGAGATGATGATTGGGGGACTCAATTTGTGTTGAACTTGAAAGGAAAGTTTGTTATGCTTAGGAACTAAGTGTAAAATAGGAGGAAATACTATAAGCGATGAATGGACAAGAAAGATATGTGATATTCAAAAAAGAAAAAAATATACGAACGTTTTTAAAATCGTACACTAGAAATTTTATTCTTATATGATGGAAGTGTATCATACCCAATCATCCTTATGGACATATAAAATATGCGAAATTTCACCACTTTTTCAAAAATTGTTTATAGTTTAACCTGTTTTATCTTTAACTAAACCAAGTAATTTCTCTTTTTTTATGAATTTGTGGAGACTAAAAACTTGTCTTATATATGCATATGCCTATTTGATTTGAAATAAGGTACAATAGTAATAATCTAGTAATAGTTTATAACGCAAATATTTGACAACTCCAATAACAATAAATTTTATTTTAAGCAGCCATTTTATTATTGTTTTATAAAATATCCATGGGCACAATATCTCAATCACAAACAACAACAAATATTTATACGACATAAGAAATCTTCCTTAAAACCTATACACTTGCAATACTTCGTACAATCTACATTATTTGTGCATCCCCCTATACAGGTATAAGCAGCTCGGATATATTGTCTTGTTGTTGGTCCTGCAATAAGAACAAAGTTCACAATATTATGGATAAAATTACTTTCAGGTGAAATTTCATCATAAAATTCACTTGGAACTATAAAATTTTCTTGTTTTCCCTTCTCTCTGGAGTAAATAGACCAATAAAAAAATGTTTTACCTTGTAAATTATATGTTGGGAGATGAACTGGAGAAGTGAAATCAATTTGTTTCTTTGAATGACTTGAAGTCAAAATCAAAGTAACAAATAAAATTTGTAAGAGAAAACATTGATGGAATCGAAAATCCATTTTAGGAGGATTTTAGTTTTGGATTTTGATCTTTCTTTCTTGTGATATTAATATACTATATCTAAGTATCTAACTCTGTCTATGTAGTATATATACTATCCATTGAGAATTATTGTGTATTTTAAAAATTGTTTGAACAAAATTATTATGAACTTATGTGTTTAAACATTATTTTGTAAAAAATCAAATTTAAAAAAATGGTCAAAATCAATAATCGGACTATACATTTTCGAATGAAATACATTCAATGAATTCATATTAATGAAGATTGATGTTATTCATTTAATGAGATTTTAAGGAAGTTATTATGAGTTAAGGTTTTGGCAGTTCAGCATTAAATATTTTCTATACACACACATAAAGGAAATAAAGACATGGGTAGACATAAAACCAATGTGAAGATTACATAGTCAATTCAGTTTGATTTAAGTTTACTTACGGTAGTGATTAGTCAATTATTAGTTACTTAATTACCAAAATATTAAACTCAAGGATAATTAATTCATACTTTTGTTTACTAAAATAAGTTTTTACTCTTTTAAATTTAGATAATTATTTTTTAGTTCTTCAAAAAAGAATTTATTTTTATTAGTCCCTCAAATTTTTGAAAAGTTACTTTTAATCTCTCTTATTCTTTGCATTAAAGGTGTCATAATTTATGGTAGTTTGTCATTATCAAAAATATTTTTTAAATTTTAATTTCTTTAAAAATGATTTACGAAAATTTAAAACAATGCAAAAATTTGTGACAATTTTACATCTATATTTTTTATTTTTTCAAAAATTATTTACGAAGATTTTTATTATTGAATAATGATCCATTTCATCAAATTTTATATTTTAAATATCTATATTTTTTTATTAAATTAAAATATTAAAAATTGATTATTATTTTTCTTAACAAATATTTCTTATATGCCTAACAAAGGTCAATTATTATATTAATTAATGATCTCTATATGATCTTATGATAGAAATTTTTTTCAATATATATATATATATAATTAGTCATAAAATTAAATAAAATATATTTTCAAATTGAATGTATCATGACCTAATCATTTAATTACAATTCTTTATGATAAAATGTGTAATCCAAATATTTAGAGAGGGGTTATTCGTCACAAAATTTGTAATTGAATAATTTTAAAGTTTGTGATAGACTATGTTATAGATAAATTTGTGAGGGATTCAAATCCTTCACAAACACCTTTGTTAAATGTTTGGTGACAAGTTTTGTGATGACACAATTAGGAAGGAGATCATTTATCTCACAATTTGTCACTAACATGAATTTTTAAATTCAATGAAGATATTTACAAAAGACATTTTAGATAGGAAACTAATTTGTCACAAAATAACATTACAAAATGTCTATTTTTGCCACATAACTCATCAATATGAGCAATGGACTATATATACTCTATCACAAACGTTGTCACTAATTTTGATTTTTCTTGTAGTGACTAAATAGTGATTAATTAAAAATGACAGAAGATGTAAAAAAAACAACATTGACAAAAAATAATTTAAAAATAAAAATACAAGATAGACTAATACAAATTTCATAATATATAGAAATACTAAAAAGTGAGTAAAACACAAAGAAAGATTAATGAATAAATTATTTAATAATGGAAACATAATTTGTGAGAAACACGTTTTAAAAAAAAATAAAAAATAAGATACAAGATTATTTAATTTCTTGTTTTAAAATTTTGAGGAATACAAACTTAACTAAGCTTTTTTTATTAATTCAAGCTTTTTTTTTATTAATTCAAAATGTAAATAGTGAATACATCTTATGTTTTTCTTGATTTATTGTTATGTGAACAAACCAAAATATCACAAGCATGAAGCATCTCAATTTATTGTTATACAAACAAACCTAAATATCACACACACACTCACCCAAACGTATATTGTAAGCAATGTTATAAAAATTGGACCGATTATAAACCCAATCAATGTATTGGGTTAATGGACCACCAAAGATATAAATGAGTTCAGCTGAATTAAGTTCTTGAATTTTAGGTTTGGCTTGCAAAAAAAAAAAATATTAATCACTTAAATTTGATTCATTTATTTAAAAGAGCCTAATTGAAAGCTTGAGTTTGTCTTATTAAAAAAATCAACCTTAAATTGAAAGCTTGAGTTTGTCTTGTTAAAAAAATCAACCTTAAACTTGGTACGTTTAGTTCATTTATAATTTGATTATTTTTACTTTTATAAATTTATAATTATTTTTAACTTTAGCAATTAAGCATTGTAATCATTTTAATACTAGATAATAACCTACTAATAAAAATATGTGCTTAGCATGTGATATGTGGAATTAAAACTTTTAAACTATTAAAAAATTATTGTTTTTTACTATTATAATATTACAAAAAAGAAAATTCAAAATTAATTTAACATTCTCAACAAAGTTCAATCTACATTTTTTAATAATCAATATATAAATAACAAAAACCAATAAAATCTTCATCAATTGTTTTTATCAACAAAATGATTTATATATTAAAAAAGAAGCTAATGTGAAGCTCAAATAGTATTCAGTACAAGCTAACCGAGTCTGGACTATGAACAAGAGTACTAACACTCCAATAAAACATTATGCACAACCATTGTAAAAAAAATTATAAACTATTATTGTGTTTTTCTGGTTCTTTATGAATTTGTGGAGAATAATAGCATGTCTTATATATGCAAATGCCTATTTGATTTGAAATAAGGTACATTACACTAATGATCTAGTGGAACTAGTGATAGTTTATAACACAAATATTTACCGACCACAATCATAATAAACTTTTATTTTAATCACCCGTTTTATTTTATTGTAATTTTATAAAATAACCATTGGTACAATATAACTCAATCAAAGACAACAACAAAGTCTCACCATTAAAATACATCGGTAAGACTTTTTAAAACCTAGAGTATTGCAATAGTCCCTACAATCTAAAGGATTGTAGCATTTCCCTACACACTTAAAATCTTGTCAATCGTTGATTCTGTAATGAGAAGAAAGTTGACAATATTATGGATAAAATTTCTTGGTTGTGAAAATTCAGATAATATATAAATTTTCTCATTTTCCCCCTCTTTTCAGTAAATAGACAAAGAAATAATGTAAAAAAAAAAACCTACAAATTATATATTGGAAAATCAATTAGAGAAGTGAAACAAATTTCTTTCTTTGAATTATCTGAAGTCAAAATCAAATCAACAATTAAAATTTCCAAGATAAAGCGTTGATGAAAGCGAAAAGCCATTTCAGAAGGATTTTAGTTTTAAATTTTGATATTCCTTTCTCATGACATTAATATATTATATTGGACTCATTATACATACTAGTATATATATTATCCATTGAGAATTATGGTGCACTTCAAAAATTGTATATAAAAAATTATTAATGGTAATTAACGTCATATAAAAACTATATTTTGTCCTTTGAAAAAGACTATTTTATCCTTTTACAAAAAAAGCTATATTTTATGAAATAAATACATAAATTCATATTAATGGTAATTAATGTCATTCATTTAATGAGACTGTAAGGAAAATGTATATTTTATATATATACACAAAAGAAATAAAGATGAGTAGACATAAAACTATAAAAGCAATGTATGTAAAGACTGAATCACAATCTAAATCTATATAAGAATCATTGAATCACTACTTAAACATACTTAGTTACTTAATTACCAAAATATGCTATCAATTTTTTTACCAGAATATAAAACTCAAAATTAACTATTTCATACTTATTTTTTAAGCATGACTAGTTGACTTTAAAATCTAATTGCACTATAGAATGACGAAAAGGAGAAATATTTCATCTCTATTTTGAAACCCATTCATTTTTGGATTTTTTTTTATTAAATGACTAACCATTTATTTAAATTAATTATATTTTTATAGATGAATTAATTATAATTTTAAATTTTGAGTATTTCTAATTTTTCATTTTTAAGTTATATAGTTCTATGTTTTTTCCTGTAAATATTAAATTAAAGTATTAAAATTGATTATTATATGTTCATAACTAATATTTCTTATGATGATAAAACAAGTCAATTATTATAATAATTAATGATTTGTATATAATATTCGGATATAAAAATTTTCAATTACATAATTAATCATAAATCTAAATAAAATATATTTTCAAATTGAATGTATCATGATCGGATCATTTAATTACAATTTGTGATGAAATGTGTAACCAATGGAATCCCAAATCACCAATTGATATAAATTTAAAACCATGTGCATAATTTAATACATGAGAGCAGATGCTTACCATGTGCACAATTTTGGGGGTGGAGGTGCCTTTGGAATGGAGGAACTTGAACTTGGAGGAGAAGACCTTTCTTGGATCGCAAAGGAGTAATTGGTGTTCACGTTTGACCATGGCATGGATTTGGGAGAGGAAGAAGTCGTGGGTGGTAAAGAAGGCAAGGACAAAGTTGATGACGAATTGACGATGTAGGAGTTTGTGAAAGAGTATTTGTCGAAAATGGTGGTGAAGTTCAAAGTTAGGGTTGATGGAAGTGGCAGATAAGGGTGGAGGTAGGGTTTGAGAAGAGCACCATCATTGAATTTAGGGACTAATGGGGATGGAAGATACACTCTTTCTTTTCTTTTTTTTTTTACTTATTCAAACAATTTAAAATTATCAAAAAAGATATTTACAAATTATATTCAGACAATAAAAAACTATCACAAATTATAACATTATTTATTTATTTATCACGTACACTACATTGTCTTTAAGGACGTCTATATAGAGGAACCAAAACCAATACTTTTTCAGGGATTAAAATAAATTTAAATTTGGAAAATAAAAATAAAAGTGACTCAAATTTAAAGGATAAAAAATATCTATACGTTATTAATTGGTCATTTTATTTTTTAGATTTAACTATATTTTTGATACCCGTACTTTAATCTTTGTGATTTTGCTCTACCTAAATTTAATTGATTGCATTTGTTATTATAATTTCTTTATTGTTTTTTAGCCCAAAATTTTATCCAATAATTAACAAAAATATATTAGAGTGTAACGTATCCGTGAGTTGTTTCAACTACTAATATAAAAATATACAAAATATTTCAAGAAAATTTTCTTTTTTATTCTTATTTATATTTTTTATATTGTTTCCTTTGCAAATATATACAAATGAATGATATGATATATCTCTATTACATTTTTTATTATTAGATAAAAAAAAAAAGCAAGGGACTTAATTTAAACAGTTCAAAAATTATAATAACTAAATGATTAAAATTAAGGAAATCAAAGTCACTCATAAACTAAAATATAAGGAATAAAATTACAATTATTCCTGTTTTCTTTTCCTTTTAGTATTTGTGTCAATAATTTCTTTTTCTCCTCTATGTATTTGAACAATTGTTACCTTTTAACTAGGTGGTCATACATGGTACACCATGTTCTGCGTGGAATCACATATCATGAGTTCTACAGCCGAAAATGTTTCCATTTCCACATAGTACTCACAAGAAACCAAAGGGTAAAAAAACCATCTCTTAATAACTTTTTTTCAAGGTATTGTTTTTTTCAGCTGAAAATATTTCCATTTCCACATATTATAAACACATATAGTACTAGCAAGTTCCAACATGTGACACTCGATAATGCGAACTAGTGGTGGCACCACCTACAGATACAGGCCTACACATTTATTGAGCCAATACTTCAAGCCCACACTGCCTTCAAAGTTCAATCTCAAAGGACTATTGAGTCTCGACCCCCCAACCTCATAAAAAATTCGATGAGCACCCATAACATCTGAATGATAATCACTAAAGGTAAAGGGTCTTGCAGCTGCAAGCATTGACAGACACAATTGTCCATTATTCTTGTGAAGATTAAAGTAAGGTGGCACTTGACATGGGTCCTAACAAGCCATGATTAAAGCCATAGGTGGGCACAGTGGAAAAAGAAATGTGGTCCCTTTTTTTTTTTAATTTTCCGTCACTTTTCTGAGCCATTAGACACTTTACGGAGAGGGAAAGGTTGCCAAGGCCAATTGTAATTGTTCCCTCTCCACGGATCCTATCTTGACCATTCTACTAAACCAAACATTACTATTATTTTACCATATTCAAATCCCTCTATTGAATGATAGTTTAATCCCCATAAATCCTTCTTCCGATATTTTCCAAAGCTAGCTAGAATGAATATGTTATATGCCGGGTCCTTTTAAAATTTCAGTTTATTTGGCATTTTCTAATTATCGAATATTTTTTGTAATATTTAAGGCGGTTCAGGATCACGGGTTAGATAATAGCACAATTTACTAGAAAACAGTTTGCAGAGGGGAAAACATGAATTGGGCAGTTTTTGTCTCTAGATTATTCAGTAGTAGTTGCAAACTCTTGGTTCCATTAATTCCATCTATACCGTGAATGCATTATTAAAATTTACACTTCGTTGTAAACATCTTGGTAAATTAGTGAGCAAAATAAGTACGTGTACTATCGTTAGTAAACAACTTTTCAAGAATCATTGGGCTTGATTAATACTTGATTATAATGTGTTATATAAATAGAATACTATAATCTACATAGAAAACAGTATTAAATTTTCCTACCATAATTTTCAACTACTAAACTTCTTTCCTGCTCTAAATATAATGAAAGTGAGTTCTTCTCAGGTTACAATATGGAGAGATAAATTTACAGAATAATCAACAACCGGTAGAAGCAGCAATAATACTCACTGTGCATTTGTGTTTTGCCAAGACTTGGTGAATAAATTTTAAGAGGGGACTAGAGAGAATTATTTTTATTTCTAAAGTTATAGTGGTGAATAAATTAAGAACACATTTCAACTATAGACAATTCAAGTGCGCTATTAATTACTGGAAAATATGTCTGCCTGGAATAGCTTAAGATTCTATAGCTAGCAATAAGAACAGAAAAGTAAGCATAAACTGCGTCCCCTTGACAAATTTGTATTAGCAGATGTCAACAAAAAGGACAAATGCAACCTGGATTCAGTCATCCACTGTATAACCTTCAATTTAGTACCCTCATTATTCATGCTACATTACACTTTCATTTTCCCCAAAATTCAGAAGTAAAATACAGATCAAACAAGATCATCAACAAATAAACCAATAGTAAGCCTCCCAAAATTCCAAAAAAGACTAGGAAACAAAGTTAACAAATTAAGGCAAAATATATCTCTTTTAAGACCCTAATGAAGATGAAGATGTTAATGTGAAGAGAGGAAGGAAGCACTTAAGACATACACACACACACACATATATATATATATATATATACATATACATATACATATATATATATATACACATATACATATACATATACATACATACATACATATATATATATATATATATATATATATATATATATATAAACTCTGATGAGATGATGAAATTGATTCACAGCTTTAGCCTAATGAGCCATGGCTACCTGAGGTTGTGACTGTGACTGTGAGTAACTGATGCTTCTTTGGTTTGGCATGGAAAGCATAACAGTGTGATCCAAGAAATCCTTAAGATCCACAACAGACTGAAGAATGGTTCTTAGATCCTCAGCACAGGAAAAGCCAAAGCTTCCAACTTGCCTAACAGCATAGACATAGAAAGTTATGCACCCTTTTCTGAACTTGAACCTTGCCATCTCACATCCATTGAGGCCCCTTATGAGCCTCTTGTTGACATCACCAAGTGCTATCTCTGGTGGCCAAATTCTGTCCACTGAGGCCTTCATGGCCTCAGTTTCAAAAACAAAGAGGAGCACCTTGGACTTCTTGGTGCCAAGGCCAAGGGTGAGGGTGTGCCAAGCATGGTGTGCCAAGATGGTGAAGTTTGTGGGCAAGAATGCTGTGGTGGAAGGGAAAGGGAGCTTGTCCTTTGGTTTGTTGGTGTTGTTTGTTGGTGGGAAAGAAAGAACCTTGAGAAGCTCCAAGGGTCTTGCTCTTCTGATTGTGAAGGACTTCACTATGAACTGGCCTCCAAATTTGATACCCTTTACCTCTGAGCTTGGCTTGAAGGAAAAATCAGAGTTCTGCTTTGTGGTTTGGTCATTGGGGTGTTGGTGCTTTTGCTTCTTGTTCTTGTTTCTCTTCTCTTTCTCTCCCATGGCTAGTGGGTGAGGAGTTGAGGGGTTTTGTTTTGGTGGACACAGAATGGTTGGTTATCTATCTTGATTGATATCATAACATAACAAGACCAATGTACAATGCTTTCAATGGGATGTACTATGTAGTAGTAGTGTGGTACTCGAATTTTTCTTGGTGGGGTTTTTTTTTTTTCATACTAGAATAATAATTCATTGCAGTCAAGAAGGTGGAAAAATACTTGACATAAATTTTCAACCATTTTAGAAAATAAACAGGGCACTTAACTATTCTGATTCTGTACATATTTCTAACTCCTTTGGAAAGTCAGAGTCAGGATTAGAAATTAAATATTTCATCTATGTATTAAAAAATGATAATAGCACACTTATGAACACCCAATTTTGACCAAAATCACCACGGGAAGAGGACAACATTATTTAACTTACTTTTTTTATTATTGACTGAGAATGGAAGTCACAACATTTTGTAAATTTTACTTCTTATTTAATGAATTTTATCTATAATTTTATAAGTTTTAATAAATTTTAATTAATAAAAATGTATTAATAAGCTTACTTAAAATATTAATTTTTAATAAAATTTTAAATAATAAAAATGTATTTATAAGCTTACTTAAAATATTAATTTTTAACCTTTTCAAAATATTGTTTAACCCGATCAATAAGAGGCTAATCTATTGAATACCAATAGAGGATACACTGATCCATTAGGTTTCACCTTAATGGTGGAACTTGAAATAGATATATGAAAATTTAGGTTCCATTTCATTGTCACTGTTTTAAAAAAAATGTTACAGTAAAAACCTGTCTATTTTTCTTTAAAACTTAAAACACTAATTAACTGAGTAGAATAATCATGATTTTTTTAAACTGGATTTAACTGGGATAATAGTGGCGCAACTTGACCCCCTATTTTTAGGTAGAAAACATTATATATAAGTTTTACTGTTGAATTTAATTAATGATTCGAAAATTTGTTCTATATTGAATTCATTTGTAAGATTTTAGGTGGAAATTATTCGGTTTTTAAAGCTTGAAAACAGGACAATACTGAGACTAGCTAACTGCTAAGCAGAGAATCTCTGCCACTCGTGCGTGCCCCAATCAAGTTTTGCCCCCAAGAGATAAAGAAAATATATTAGAATTCATATAATATACTGTAAATTTGTTATAATTTTTCCTTCTAACTGTACCATAACTAAATAAAAACGTTTATAGATTCCAGCTAATCCTATTGATCTATTGCATTGATGTGAGTAAAGTTTAAGATAAAAATAAAAATGTGTTGTCTTCGTTAATCGTTATTGTCACTTAATCTTCGCATCAAACAAAAAGTTATCATCGCAAAAAACAAAAACAAGACACTATCAGTCGCTCTTATCCTCTAACCTAATTACCTAACCAATCCATCCACCAATTAAGGATAATTATCCACTAACATATGCCTCGATAAATAAATAGATATGTGCTAATTTACACATACATAATTTTTAATGTGCTAATTATTTATTATAAACATTTATCATTTTTTCTCAAAATATGTTCCCCTCAAAAGTAGGAGATTAATCTATTAAAGTGCATTCATGCATCATCCTTAAATTATGTTATATAGTGGAGTGGAATTGCATATTAGAATTCTTGGTATACTTATCTAGTTAAAAAAACATAAAAAAGGACAATTTTTGTTCATCTGCCAATGCGTGAAAACAATTAAATATGTGGACGATGTGTTGCATATCAGAAAGGGGATCGAATCTTGGTGTGTTGTCAATACCTCAAGCACCGACACAACTAAACAATCTTAGGTGCCCAATTTAACTAGATTAATTTAGAAGAACATCATGTGCAACCATGGGATTATACCCATTAATCATAATTACCCTGCAAATGAGTTCACTAATAGAGATTGGGACCGCATAATGATGGTCTCATATAGAGAGAGGAAGTTGAGCTGCTCTCAGCAACCATAATAGCAACCATTTGTTTAAAAGGTCCTTAGTTTTCATAGGATTGCTAAAACTATTTTAATTGCTCTCAGTGTGGACATCCATATTATAGCAGGAATCGCATTAATTATTAATTATGTATAATATAATATCAAAACTTTAAAAGCCAATATGATAAATTTCTTATTTCTTGAATATATAGAAGTACTAAAAAAATGTTTGTCTAATCAAAATACAAGTCATGCAATACGACTGATAAGTAAGCCGTTGCTGTAATATTTTACTAATTTTTTAAAGTTGAGTTGAGTAAGAGGTCAACATGCAATTTCAACAAAACCATAAAATGAAATAGGTTATTGTTTAATTTAAGAATTTAATTTAAAAACATCGAGAGGTCTAATTTTTTTTTATATTATCATCTAATCATAATAATTACTTTAAAAATATATTTAATACTCCATGATTTCTAATTGAATGAAAATAAAAATAAAAACAGTGCAAGAAAATTAAATTTTCAATTTAAATGTCGCCATTTGAATAACACCACACAGCATTATTCTTATTTACGGATATTAAAAGATAGTGGTTGATATATATATGCATTTGATACTTTTATTGAAAGAGGAATGAGGAGGTAGGCTTATCTCATTTGACAACCTGAAAGTTCTCTTACTAATAAAGGCGTCATTGCCTTCAACAATAATTAAAATCGAGAGAAGAACATGAAGAGAGACAACCTGCAACAACAACTTTATCCTTGGTCCTAGCTAATAATAATCAATTAGTTTCAAGCCCATAGGATGGCTAAGCTTTTATGATGTTCATCTAACTTTAGAAGGGTTTGCAATAATTTATTCTCAGTAGTAACAAGGATATAATAAATTGAATTCTCTCTATCTGTCATGACTTAACATGTCTCTACTCAAATTGAAATTAATTAGTAATTCTATCAAAAAAGGACATGTGTAAAATAAGAAACTTCAATCCTTGTATTTTTTATGGTTTTGCTACAAATTATATGTAGATCATATAAATTTTGTTGAAAAGTCTATCAATTTCAAACACCAGAATTGATAGGTAATTTGATATAAGGTTTCAACAAAAAGTTAGCTCTTTTTAATCAACAGGCTACTTCATAAAGATCATGTCTACATCCTCCTAATTGGCACGAAAACTACCAATTATGATCAATAATCTGACATGCAGAATTTCCTGTAAATCTAACACAATCAAACAACTGATGTTGACCTATATTTTGAAATGCCACAAGATACAGGTAAGAAATTAACAATCATAGATATATCTGCTCGAGTGTTTGGTATTTTAAGGACACTTTCTTTTCCTTGTAAATTTATAAGGAAAAATTCTGTTAAAAAATTCTAAGGAAAGTAGAAAGACTTTTTGGTGTACAAAAGAAAGTTGAAAGATTAATTCCCGAAAGAATACATTTAATAGATTGTGAGAATGTAATGTTAGATATAACTATTAATTATAAGTTTATTAACTTTGAAAAAGAAAAGCTTCAATTAAATTAGATTGTCAAATGGAGATCTAAACGAGTTGAATATTTATGAATTATTTTAATTCAATTTGTTAAATTTTGATCAAACTCATTTGTTTTTGCAAAATAAATAAATTTAAACTTGAATTTAGATTATAGTAATAAGTCGAATTTAAAAAAAATTATAAAATTTATAAGATTATTATTAAAAGCTTGTAAATGGCCTATGTGTGCCTTGTGCGTAATCAAAAAGAGATATGCTTAGTAAATTAAATGTGGTGCCAATACTGTATAGTTTTAGTGTTTTACAGCTCAGTTTCCTCTCTCCATGATATCATCATTATGTGGTCCCAATCATATTTAGACGTGAAAATTAGGTAATTATAACAAGTTTAATCAAATTGAATAACTTATATTTAAATAAAAGTAATTAATAAACTTTAACCTACCTATTAACTATATTAATAATATATCATCATTTCATTAGTCACGTGTCACCATCTTATTGATTGTTTTTTGTTGATTAATTTTCCTCACTCTGGAAACCCTACTTTCCTACCTCTTTTCCTCTCCTTTCCACCTTCTTTCCATCTTAATTTCACCATCGTCCCCAATGAATGGTGGCACACTCATGTGTCTCTCACTCTGTGCCTCCCCCCTCCCTGTCTCTCTCTCACTTTTCGTCAATCTTTTATTTCCTCATAAACAAGGATGGGCAAATTTTGATAATGATGAGAAATGATGGACGATGGATTGGAGTTAAAAGGAATACTATTGGTTCCACTACTACAATAAGGACATTCTACGTCGCGCAATCCACGTCGGTTGTGAGAAACTCGTCGTCGTAGTCTAACCGGTGGCAATTTTGTAAATATTTGTTGATTAATGCAAGAACGACGTCGGTTAATATCAAGACCGTCGTTGTTTTACATGATTCAAAGTCAGTTTTGATAAAAACCGACTTTGATGCTTTTTAAATTATTAAAACAGGTTTTTTTACTCCCCCCATTTCTCTGCGCCCCTTTCTAGCTTTCTCCAAAATCCCTAAACCATTGAAGAGCTCCCACGAAGAACCCATTTGAAGAAGAACGCCAACATTGCAGCGAAACTAGTAAGCAACGTCTAACATTGTTTAATTATTGTCATTCCAACAAATCTTCACTCATTGTTCTATTTTTTTCCTATACATGCAGAAGGGAAGACAGTCGCTTCGCCGCCGCGGCCACCTAAATCAAGCACACTTCCGACGGGAGAGTTCAGCATTGCTTCCGGCATCTGTCCGCCGCAAGTGAAGGTGTACGAGGTCAGGGAGCTAGGGTTCCAGTAGTTTAGGTCGCGAGTTGGACCTCAATCCTTACAACATTACAAATCATTGGAGGTGTGTATTAGATTGGAAACAGATGCGCATCTGTTAGTGCCACCTTTTTATTTTTATTTATATTTTTATTCTGATTATTCTGTGCAAAATAGAACTGAGAATATCAAAAGGGATATAGATGCATTTGTTATATTTTGTTAGTGCTTCTTTTGTGCAAAATAGAACCTTTTTAATTGTGTTTCAGCTTCAATCCTCAAATCTTCCTTCATCTTTCTAATGAAGTCATCAAATTTTTTGTTCAACTCGTCAGTACTTAACACTCTGTGTGGACGTATTCAAATCCCAAATGCAAATTGGTTTCTTTTTCGTGGCTCCAAAGTCATTTTTTTTTTTATTTGTGAACTGTTGTTACAACCCCCTCTTTTTTTTTACACATTTACAACCCCTTATAAATAAATAACTACAGTATATATAATATAATATATGAGGTAACACAATCCCTGCAATATGAGTGATTAAGTTCTTTAGTTGATGTTTTTTCTTGTGGAAAAAATATGTATGACTAGAACCATTCCTGGATAAATGATGTGGATCCAGGAGAATATTCAAATCGATGATAGTAATGAGAATTGAAGTGTATTTGACGCTGCTTTCTTGAAATTGAGACTGTGATGGCATTGGCACAGCAACAACGGCATTGTATGGTTGAGTGCATTCCTTTACCCCCAAGATGTTGCCAAAGAGGCTCCTTTGTACTTTAAAAAGGTGAGATGCAGAACATTATTTTCCTGTGTAGTACTGATTGCTTATTTCTCTCTTCAAAAGGGATGCTTTTCATTTATGCATCTGTGAAAGGAACATTAATCCATTAGACTGCACATAATTGCATAATTGTATTGTGTTCTTAAAGCCAGCATGAAATTAATCTTTGTTTCTTTCTTGGTTTCTTGAGCTATTGATCTGAACTATTGTAGCAAGTGATGAAACCATATTAATTTTTAAGCTAGTTTAAATGGTTTTATTTTTGGATGCAGTTCATTGCAGTTTATGGTTTTATTTGCACACCCGTACTATATATGGTCTTTTGATGAGTGCCAGATATGATTATAAGGATTCTAGATATGGATAGGATAGGTTTGTTGAATGGTATTTCTTTTATCGCCCAATTTATCTAGTTTTCACTTGAGAATTGGTATTCCAGTGCTTTTGATCAAAGATCCATTGTAACTTGTGCTTTGTTGTTGATGGTTGTCTTCTTTCTACTACAATAATTACTTCATTTAATATGTGTTATTATTTTCTATGAATGTTACAAAATTTTAAACTCTTTAAATTAGTTCATTTTTTATTTAAGAATTAAGTTAATGTACATAAATATTGCTTATGTGCCGCGGTATACTGCAACTTTACTGATAGAAATGAATTTTGTCATGAGTAGAATTTGATTTTGGGAACCTTTTTTAATGCATTTTTGGTTAAGTAGAATTGATTGAGATTTACAAATTATATATATTTTTTATAGCTACAAATTATATCTTATTTACACTATAAAATAGTTTTATTTATTTAATCAAACAAAAATTAGGTTACGTTACTTTTAAAATATCATAGTCAAAACAAGGTAAATTACAAATTTATTTATTTATTTTTTTAAAAAAAATTGTACATTCTAAGTCGGTTATTTAAAAAAACCGACTTAGAATATCAACATTCAAAGTCGGTTTTTTCAAATAACCGTCTTTGTATCCTACCATTCAAAGTCGGTTATTTCGTAAAAACCGTCTTTGAATGTTGATATTCTAAGTCGGTTTTTTAAAATAACCGTCTTAGAATGTACGATTTAAAAAAAAAATAAAATAAATTCTAAGTTAGTTTTTCTAAAAATCGACGTTGTACCATTTTTTTTAATGTCGTCTTAAACAAAGTCGGTCTAAAAACCGACTTTGAAGGCCTTAAATGACCGACTTTAAATGTGAAGTGTGTAGTAGTGTTCTTTCAAGATTTTTATTTATGTCCTTATTTTTTTTTTAAAAAAATATTATGCTTCAATGTTCTTCTCCTAAACCCTAAAGTTCCTGTGATTGTGTGATGCAAATACATGCCTATAGACATGAGATTATAGAGAAGGTGCAAAATTTAGGATTGAGGTTGATTATTGATGAGGAATTGTGAGAGGTTGTTGATGAAATGAGTGTTGTGGGATTATAGGAGAAATGGGAAAGCAAATTTCAAAAGAAATCCCGAGTCATACTAAAACCAATATTTTGTATACCTAACAAAAGAAATCCCGAGTCATACTAAAACCAATATTAAATGACAAAGAACATGCAAGTACGAGATCACCTTGATAATTTTAACCGAACTATATATCTTTGATCAGTCATATGAAATTTTTCGTTGACAGCATGCGGAATGATACAAAAAATAAATAAAGATATCATTTTAGAAAATATATAACTCAAAAAAACTTTGCTATCATGCATTTATTTTATATTTAATTATACTTTTCAATCTTTGTTATGAATTATCTCCATATCTGAAGCACAATAAACTAATAGAGTATTAATAGTACTGTACACTTTGAGGCCCATTATCATTATTAATATTCTGTATTTGTCTTTTAATAATAATATACAGATATAGATAATATTGCATTCAGGTAGGTTTTAAAAAAGAATTTGTTAGGAATAAGTTTGAGTGTGTTTGTTACAAATACATTGTATTTTTCGGCCAATGGTATCAATGAAAAAGGTAAGAATCGTTATTTTACCTGTTTTAGCTATACAATGATAAAAGTAGAAGCAGGGACGGGAGCCAGCATGAAAGGGCTGGGCCAATTATACAAATTAGACTTTGTCCAATAAATATATAAAATATTAAATTTTACATAAAATATTCATTGTTGTGTATTTTTTTAATATGATTCAAAAATATATAATAAAACTACATTTACATAGAAGGTAAACTACATATATTCTTTCTAAAAGGATCAAGATTACAAATGTCAATTATTAATTTTACCTGCCACTAAAAATCTTTATCAATTTATAATAAAAATTGACATTAACTTTATTTTTAAGAAATTTGTTATGTCCTAAAATTTACTAATTAAATTAAAATAAATTATAGTACTTAACAAATTATTTTTCATGATAATAATACGAATAACTATTGAAGTATTGAAGTAGAAAGTTTATTTTTTAAAGGATTACAGAACGACCATGACTAGACCTGAAGACTCAAGATTAACAGCAGAGTGAAACTTCACAAACAATGATTAAAAAACAAAGACAAAATGAATAAAAGAAACAAAAGTAAATTTAAATATAGGCATATTTAGTTAAAATCACCAGATAAAACTTTTTTTTTTGTATTGAATTTTATGTGGATGGGTTTTATCTGTAATATTTTAAAAGTTTAAATTTTATTAATGCTCCGATTAATTAGTTTGACGTTGGAAAAATATTGTACAGTTTTTCAAACATGTTCAACGGTTAAGATTATTAATGTACACTTTTTTTCTTTTCAAAGTTGAACGGCTAGAGAAAATTTCCACTATGGTCGAGTTAGCTTTATATATAAATGGAGCTTTATAAACATGGTATGATAGGATCCAATTGTTGTTTGAGCAAAAATTAGTTTTAAAGGAAATGCCTCGAGCTATTTGTTGAGAGTACAATTAAATTCTAACAAAGATCCTTGATGCTGTGCTTGCTGCCTTGTCCATGCTTCTTAGTTTTTACATGTAAGAATTCAAGAATTCAAGAATTCATAATATATTAAATTCTTAAATGTAAAATTATAAAACCTAAAAAAAAAATCTTTATTAATTTTTAAAATCACCTATATATTGTGATTTATATTAAAACTGTGCTTGTAAAACTATGAATTAGCCTTCAATTCCTAAAAACAATACTCAATCTTACAAGTTATCAACGATACTGATACGTTTTCCATTAACATTAGCATTAATATGGTTACTTGACAGTAGATATTTTAAAAAAATTATAAGGCTAAAACAAAAAAATTAAATAATTAAATAATAAAAATACCCTATTTTATATAGGGACCACAAAGTCATTTAAATCTTAAAATTATTACTTATAAAAACTAGATACTTCTCCATGTCTAATCAATATTTTTATTAATGAATTTTGAATAATAAATAGTTTATAAAGTTAGTACATATTTTGCAAATACATGCATTATACTAATACCAATTCTAGCGATAAACTAAACATAAAAGGCTCTGTATCAATAGTACTTGTAGTTCATTTTAATTTCCAAAGAATAGGAGAATAGAAGGTCGAGTAAAGTCAACCCAACATAAAATCTTTATTCCAATTGTTTTATTTTGTCTAAAAGGTGGGTGTCCAATACAAGCTTTTAAAAGCGTCCGACTTCATGGTGAAGGTTATTATTATTACTTTTGTGTGTGTGTGTGATTCCGAATGATCCCTTTTCCAATTTTTGGACTAAATTCAATATATTCAGACTTCTTTATCGAGGCTGTCTGTTGTTAAGGAAACGAAAGAATCAATAAAAGTGCTTTACCAAACAGACAATTCAATTACTACTTCTACCATTATGAACGATTGATTATAGGAGATAGACAGCATTGTTAAAGATGATTCGTGGTTGTTTTTGGAATATGAGAAACTTACTTATGATATGTGAATAGTACCAAAATAAATTGGAAAATAAAATATCAACTGCTTGCAACGGCTATATGCTCAACAATCTCAGCAGATTCTTGATTAAAAATAAATAACTAGAGAAAGCAAAATATCAGCTTTGATTTGAAAATTGACATTATGAGTCTTTTCTTTTTTTTCAAATAAGAAAAAACTATTACATTAGTGGTAGCATTAAACCTTGGAATTCAACATCTAATGCAATGTTGGATTTGAATGTGTATAGCCAAATCGATTCAGTTTTTCTTGATACTATTGAAACAACTCTATTACTTTGAAATTATCACATTTTTAATGTGTGACACGAGGTTTAAAGTCAAAATCAAACACACTATATTATATTATTATTCAAGCCGATGTTGCTTATTAGCATCTTAAGTCATGTATGGCGTATAGTCTATGAAAATTTTATTAAAATATTTGTATAAATGGCTCTGAAGGATAAATAATTTTAACAGTTGAAAACTTGAAATGCATGTTTTATTCTGTCACGAGTTAGAGCCCTAAGAAAATACTTAAAAAGGAAGAACAGGCTTAGTCTCTCTGATGGGAGAAAATTACGGCGGTAAAACAAAAAAACAATATGAACAAAAGAAAAAGCACTAAAGAAATTTGTGGCAAAGAATCGCGGATAAAATGTTGCCATAAGCCTAAAATATTACAAAGATGTGTGAAACTTTTTTGTTCTATTGTGAGATTCTCTATTTGTGAAAACTCATTCAACAAATCTGTTATGCTCATTTATGATATACGAGGCTCTTGTGAGATTCTCTATTTGTGCAAGAAGTATCTCTTTTCAATTATTATTGTCGGCAATAGTATCAAACTACCAATGCTGAAATCTTTTCTGATTTCTGTCTGCATTATTTAATGAGAGTTGTTGTAAAATTGACAAATACTGTAAGACGCAATGCATTCGATGGATACACTTGGTCAATGGTGTGAGTTTGACTTAATTTTTGCTGGGGTAGGGTGGTTTAATTCCATTGTGTCCCCTCCCTTGGACAACAAGATTTCATATCTTCTTGGGCCCATTTAATATCAAGCAAAAGCAAGGTGTGATTTACTGATTTTTGAAATGGACCAACGCCATATTTCTATGAATAATTATATACACATTTAAAAGTGCTACATTTTCTGGTACAATCAAATTTCAACTTAAGATTTCCTTCTAATTACATTTAAAAGCCTTTCTAACACACTCGTAGTGTAATTTTTAAAACCATACATATAATTTTGGACTTTAATGTAAAAACTGATTGAGAAGTTCGGAAAGTCAATACAGGGCCAAACGGTTGTTGATCCCCTCCAGGCTCCAGTATGTAATATCTTAAAATGTTGAAGAGAATATGCTTTAGAAGGTAACAGCTAATAATAGCCCTCTTCGTCTTTCTAAGGACTTGAGACTTGGGGGACATGTGTATCATATGACCAAGCACCTTGCAGTCATGTTGTAAATTTAATGCATATCTGAAAATCTGGTGTAAATAATTTTTATGACAAAAGTCATTCTATTAAAGGATAAAATTTCTTATTTTCACTTTCATTTTATTTGTTATTTGTTAGATATGCATTAGAATGCATGTTAACAGTAATTTTAACTAATCCAAACATATACAATTACCACTGCATGGAAGATCCACATTATAGTCGCTACTGACACATGAGAAAGTGATAAACTATAAAATTATAAATTAATAATACTTAGCTACAACTATGTTAATTTGCGTGATTTGGATTCAAAAGTTGGTATTAAAATCATAAAATCATTTTAACTTAAAATTCCAAAACTTCTATCGGAAGTTCATACCAAACGAAACCTAAATTATCGAGCACGTTATTGCTAATTGAGTACAGCTTGCAAAAGCAAGGTAGTTATAATTTTGGAAAATTGGGATCAACAATACATTTCTTTAAATTTGGAAATTTTTGGAGTACTGCAATATAATAATGATTATTAAGTCCTTCCTTTTATCCGTTATTTTTTTTTTGTTAATAAACGCCTTGTTATTAGACCAAAATCATTGTTTGAAAATTAGGAACCACCAACACTGATTCAGCTACGAATAATGTTAATATTAATGCAATGCTCCTATTTAGTAGTCGATGGGCCATCATACATAATCAAAGCATGAAATACCATGCCAACATTCTTCTTCCAGAACAATATACAAACTAAATAATTTTGAGTAGATGAATGCATAATCTCAAGAGTCACATATACCACTAAGCCACATTGCACCATGACAATGGGCTTTCCTCTATCTTCCTCTCTTGCCTCTGATTAAATAAACATGCTCAGATTTTGCAGTTATCATGGCCTGCAAATAATAACAGAACACATAAACACCGTAAGCCATATACGAATAAAAACTAGATACAAATTCATAAGTGCTTTCAATTTTGTTCTCTGATCAGAGTGGAAGTTTCAGTTGAATAATCTGTGTTAACCTTTAATTAAAACTTTTATCAACAAATTACCAATATAAAACTAAAATTCTGATTAAAGAACAACATCAAAAACACATAAAACAGCATTCAAGTTTTGTTATGGTGGTGAGACTCACTTGGATTAGTAGTAGTAATGACACCGGTTGAAGAGAAGTCACAGTTGAAATCATGGCGCCCATTGGCCTGGTAGTAGGCATTCATGGCATAAGTGGCAAGAGCCCTAACGTTGTTGGCTGCAAAGCAATCTCCTCCTGGTTGAATTGGCCTACAATCAACTCCTTGGCTGCACACATAGTTTATGTTTGCTTGCAATGCTTGGTTGCTAGCATCTGCCTTTGGCACGCACCATTTTTGACCTCCTACTGCAGGTGCAGGTTTTGTAGGAGTTGCAGGTCTTGTAGGTGTAGGTCTTGCAGGTGTAACTGTCTGCATTTATTCATTCAAAAATGTCTCAACATTACATGATGGTAAGAAATTGATCTGAGTAGAAATGTAAAATTATCAAGCAAACACTACATATGTACAAACAGTCTCAAGGATTTTTACATGTACAACCAACCAAAAGTTGTCGTGGATGATAATTATGTAGCCGATCTCACCTAATGCATAAAACTTTGTTGATGGTCTTTATAATAACTAATGCCTTAGAAGTGATACCAAACATAATTTCTGATCTGATTGCATAATTTTAAAGTCCAAATTATTATGGATTTCTCCTTTACAACAAGACACATTTTGTAATCCATTCATTAACCCAATTTAGCATTACTAGCTACTAAGTTCCAATCATTCATGGGTAAAAAGAAAAGGTTCCAATCATTCAAGAGAAAGTTACTCTAAAATTTCTAATTAAAAAGATACAATATCTTATTACTATAATCAAATTCTTTTCTAAATTAATCTAGGTTTTCTAAAAGCTAAGAAAAGTGTGCCCATATGACCGTTTGGTAGAATTTGATAATTAGTAGATAATAAACAGGCCATGTGAGGAACACGAACTAGACCAAATTCTCTTTCTAAAAAACAAGGGGGGGCGCGTCTAACATGCACCTTTCTTGCTAAACTAAGTGGATGCGCACCTCTCTATCTCAACCTTTAGATGAGGGAGGTGCTATTTAAATTATCAACCACAAAAGGCTCGTAATAATCGACGGCTTTACAGGCCGGTGCATCCACACACTAGATCTCGAATTGTGTATTGTAACAAAGGGTCCCATCTTGCAAAGAAAAACTGAAAAAACAAAAAGTAAAAGGACAAAGAGATCATAATTATCTCTTCTTTCTATTATAAATAATTATCATCCTATCCTAAGTTATTTTATACATAAAAAACTAATAAAAGAGATATAAGTAAAAATAATAATTAATGTTTAAAAATGTCAGCAACATACTCGGTTGAAAACATTCTTTAAAATTATATTTCTTTAGATCTCATTTATTATTTAATAACTCTCTTTTTTAATCTTATAGTTTTGAATAATTTTGACCCAATGATAAAATGTATTAACAGGAGTGTCTTACCAGCACTAAGTTAAAAAGCTGAAATCACAGTTAATAAAAAAATCGTTGCACACGACGATGATTATTACGGAAAAAGAAAAGATGATTAAACCTGTCCGTTGCGCAAGATTCCGGAGTCGTAGACGGGGGTGAAATCAGGTTGGAAGAGGCCCCAGTTGCGTTCGGCAATTGGGCCGGGCTTTTGGTTCTCATTGAACAGCGCGAAGATGTAAGTCTCGAAGCTTCGGTTGGGCATCAACGGCGTTCCCTTCCCTGTCGCCAGGTGCTTCACCAGTTGCTCGTTAAAGGATTGCGCGTTCGCCACGCTGCACGCGTCCCAACCGTCGCAAACGGAGGGCCACCCCGTTTCGCCGACGGCGATGTCCACGTCAGCGTACCCCAACGCATTCATCGCGGAGTGCACCGCGTCCATCAGAGCGTCGAACTGATTCGTGTAACTCAGCTTCGTGTACCTGTCGTACAAGCCGCGGTTGGGCCTGAACAGAAGAAAGTTCACGTTTTTCCCGTTGTAACCGAAGTACGGGTACGGGTTCACCATAAAGGGTGTTCTCGTCTCCTTCAGAAACTTCAGCATTGGGCCCAACACGTGCTTTGCGTATCCGGGCCTGAACCTGCCCATACTTGGCGGTATCGATGACCGCATTATCGCCAGAGAGTGAGCAGTGGTTACCTGAAATGCCAATAATCAAAATTAGATACCAAAAAATTGAAGATTAATCTACTATTTCATGGTTTTGTAATTTTTTTATAATAAAAAAACCTTTCAATATTCTATTAATAAATATGTAAACATGTCATTCGAATATCTACCGCAGAAAATTAGATATTAATTTCTCAGAATACTAAAATCTATTCAAGGAATCCACATCTCCTATTCCATTAACACGAACTCAGATTGAACTGATAACAAGAAATGTATGTGGAAAAGCACTTTTCTATTACTCTCTA
>CM023958.1:39613869-39667018 GCA_013407115.1 Glycine latifolia
TTTTATATAGTGTATAAGAAAAATCTATAGTGCATTTAGTACAGCCCTTTTTTTTATACAAATGAACTTATATCATTTCAGAAAGAACAATGTCCTGCTGAATATAGTTTATATATAATATGCTCAAGTATCTGGTGATCAGCATAAAATTATGCTTTCCTAACTAAAGCATGAACAACGCAATTGATTTGTTTCCTAATGAAACTTAACACAAAATTTTGAAAAGAGATACTTTTACAAAATAGCTTACACGATGCTTTTACAATCTAGCTCTATACAAATATTGCTATAACCCAAAAAAGACGGCCAATGTAAGGCTTATAACAAATCAATAGCCTCAGGTTCAGCAGGCAAAGTAGTAAGGGTTAGCATACATAGGAGAATATTTATTTTTATTGAAAAATTTGACTAATTATTTGGATAAAATCTCTATTTTTTAAGTTCTAATTTTTTTTTATCCATATAAGTTTCAAACTCAACTTTACTTAATTGTAGATGGTATCTAATGTTATGTCTAAACTCTTTTTTTTTACATATTTTTTTTAAAACATTGTTTAGCTTTTTTATAATATTTATACACACTAATAAATGTTTATATTTTTATTATGATTAATAAGATTTTTATAATATTCTTTAATATTATTCATTCCTTAATAATTAATGAATTTAAGTCATTAAAAATATAAAGAGGTAATATTTTTAATTATTATTATTAACATTTTAACCAAGTATTATTATTAATAGGCTCTTGTTAATCCGTGTTTTTAAAACACTGGTTAAAAAAATAAAAAGATAAAAACTTTTATAGAAAATCAGATGAAAGAGCATTTAAAATATATACGGAAATGTATTTACACGCATGTCAATATTATAAAACTTTCCACTTTACTTGTTAACATTCGCCTTATTAATAAAGTAGAAGGTATTTTAATGCCTTAAAAAGATAATTAATTAAGAAAGTAATGAATGTTTAAATAATATAATTGAATACTCAAAATTACCTATAAAATTTATATTAAATTTTATTTATTCTTAACCGTTCAGCTTATTTTTCCTTTTAATTAACTTACATAATAAATATTAATAAGTCATTCATTCGAATTATCCTAACTTTCTCCTTTAAATAATAAGGTCTTGAGTTTGAAACTTATTGATAAAAAAGTTATTAAAAGTAAAGAATCTTATTAAAAATTATCAATAAATTTTTTTGAGTGTGATTAGTTATTGAGAAAATTAATAAATACTTCCTAATTATAAAGTCATTTAAAAAAACACTCACATAGTAACGGAGTTTCACAACAACATTGCCTGCATATTGTCTACGTGATGCAATACTGTCATATAATGACAAAACGCACATCTCAACTCATCAGCTTAATAAGGGAGCAGGTAGCATTCGACCATTAATTCGTAACTCTTGAAGAAGACATCACAATTTCAATCTCTTAATTCAGACCAATCTCAATTACTTCTCAATTCTAAACATTAACAACAGTGGAGCTAGCGTGGTAGTACTAGTGGAACTAATAGGAGCACCGAGCAAACCATCTGCTGAAGAAATCGCAGCGAAAACAAAAATAACAATGGACAAGATAAGGTGTTTTGCACCACAACCTAGTCGCATCCGCAACGGCACCAACATCACTTATTATGACATGTCATCGGAGGGATATGGGTAGATCAAGAACACTGAGTTCAGAGTGGCAGGGTTTATAGGGTAAGTTTTTCTTCTTTTCTTTTTATTTCTAACACTCCTAAAATGGTATGCAAATTTTATTGTATTTTGTATATATGCATGCAGTACTACTATGACCCGAATGGTTTTTTCTGAGAGCCAAAAGAAGGTTGTAGAAGCCATGGAACAATGTTTGAATATAATTGTCATTGACACTTAGATCGACAGGTAATTAATATACACATACATGTAACTAGCTTTATTTTATTTTTTTTTACGATTTTTGCATGCACTTTATCAGCTTGTGCTAACGAAAATCATTTTCTATTTCTGGCTGGTCTTTGTGTTGTGCTCTTACTTCTGGGAGTACTTATTTTGTCAAGCCAGACTCTCTAGGCCCTTTAATTTTAAATGTTTGTTGTTGTTGTTCGTTCTTCATGCATGTACAAAATTTGATATTGTTCCCGAACTGTTTGGCTTGAATGACAATTTACTTTATTCCTAGGAATTAACTTATATTCTTGAATTTCTGAATTAACTTTGCGATAAAGCAAAAAGTATGTTAAAAGTAAACCATCCCTTCATATAAGATGCATGAAGGTCTTTTTTTTCTTTCGAATTATATTTGATGAAGAAACAATCCTTTTAACGGCATTTTATTAACGTACACGTGTTTTAACAATATTCAATAACATCTCTTGTACAGTCGTACTAATATTTGACAACGAACACTTCTTTTAATAATATTCGTCAACCAACACTTACAAAATGGACGAATGCCTTTTGTCTTTTTTATGATGTTTGAAAACAAAGCAATCCTTTTAATGATATTATTAACGAACTCTTCTTTTAACGGTATTCAACAGCAATCCTTTTAACGGTATTTATTAACGAACACTTCTTCTAACGATATTCAACAACATCTCTTGTACTAATATTTGGCAACAAACACTTCTTTTAATGATATTCGCAAACCAACAATTACAAAATGCACTAATGCCTTTTGTCTTTTTTATGATATTTGAAAACAAAATAATCCTTTTAACGGTACTGTTAACGAACTCTTCTTTTAATAGCATTCAACAACAATATTTTTAACGGTATATTTTTAACAAACAAAACAATCCTTTTAATGGTATTTGTTAATGAATACTCCTTTTAATGGTATTTGTTAATGGATACTCCTTTTAATGGTATTCAATAACACTTCTACCGATATATAGCAACGACGAGCTTTTCCTCTGTGGACATTCCTCAACAAAAACTCTTCTTCAACTGATATCGGGCAAAAACACTTCTTCAAACAATATCCTTTTTCATTTATATAAATTCTTATTTCGAGGAACACTTATTATAAAATATATGTATTTTCTAACACATTCTTTATTCTTAAATAAAATTTATTAGAAACTAAAACTACAATATCATTAGTAAGACTCATTTATGATTTACATAATTTTGAGTTTTTCGATAAATTTTGGTTATATAATAAAAAGTGTATTAAAAAATATCATTTATGAATGAATTATTCACTATTATAATCTCTCTCTCTCCATAATATGATTAGAACAATCAAAGTTGTTGTTAGAAATAATATGATACACATCGTACTAACATATAATTCTATAATATTAAAAAATAATATATACTATCATTGCCTTAAGTGATAATATAATATAACACACTAAAGGTTTATTTTTTATTGTTAGACAATTCCGTCAACGAAGGCAATCGTAGTACTTAATATTTTGTATTTATTAATAAATAAAATGTAGTATATAATATTTTTGGGAGCGGTACAGATATATATACACACCACACACAACTTCATATTTATTGTTGTTAATTATTAATGCTTTAAAAATTCAGGCCACAAATTAAAATATATAATATAGCATGCATAAGTTAAATAGAAATAGAGCAATTGAAAGAAACGTCAATTAAAGAAATAGAAGTAAAACGCGAGCATTCAACTTGTATCTGAAAGTTGAACAAGCTTCAAATTCGTGTTGCAAATTAATATAAAAATAATAAAACACAACACTTATATACTTGTTTTATTTTCTGTTCAAACAAATTCAACTAAGTAAGAACATATAAGATTTGTCATTTTATAAATAAGAAAGAAAAACTTTTTCTAAGACTCTATAGAAATGGATATATTATAAAGTATATAATATATAAAATTGAGTGAAGTCACATGTTTAAATTTTCTTTCTAATAAATAATAATAATAATAATTAATATTTATTGATAAAAAAAAATCAAAGTAACTCAATGTTATCGGATTAAAGAAACGGATTCCCGTTGAACACACTTTAGAAAACGGGATTGATTGGAAACAAACAAATGGTCTGTTTTAGTCTTTTGCATCTTCTGCTGTACGTGCCGAAATTGGGGATATAGGTATGGGCAACTCCAACGGAAAAATATATTATTATTTATCATTATTATTAAATAAAAGATGACTCACAATCTTGTGCAGAAAAGTGATTGTTCTTAGTACTTGTTAATAAATAAAAAAGTAATTTTTTTTGTATTGTGGTAGATACACAACTTCGTACTTGTTGCAGCTAATTCTTAATATATAATATAATATTAGTTAGAAACTAACCGAAGTTTCATACTTTGGAATTGGGATCAACAAAGTTAGGGGGAAAAGGCTTAAATAGCTTGAAACACGCATAAAGTTGGATAGAAACAGAATGCATGCAGTTGAAATAAAGATGAAAAAATTAATAATGAATTAGAAGTAGAAGCGAGCATTCAACTTGTAACTGAAAATTGAACAAAGCTCCAAAAATTTGTTTCAAATAATCATGAGGGGAAGGGGGGTTTGAAAGACAATGGGTATTTATATTTTGCTCTTTTGGATCATTCGTTATTACAAAACGGAGTTTGGGGAAAAGAACCTTCTTTTAAGGGCACTTTTAACTTACAGTTCATCTTTCTGTTTCCTCCTCCCCAGTACAAGTGCAAGCTGATTTGCTGATATGTTAAATACTATAAAAACATGCCTCTTACTCTCACTCTCAAGATTGAAATTGTGTTTTAACTTTTAAGGAAGGAATGCAAAAAAAAAAAAATGAAAATATCAAAATTTTATTATTTATTTGATACGCAAAAAAAAGAAGGATTTTTTTATGGGATTTAATATCTTGTAACATTACATATTTTTTTATAACATAATAATAATTACAACAGTGTGAATGTCTAATTAATTTAATTAAACTATCTGATAAATAGAATTAGATTAGGTTTGAGTTGTATTTCATTTTCTTCTTCTTTCCCACGTTGGGCTGCTATACAATAGCCCAATAACTATTGTTTTTTCTCTTCTTCTCTGTTGAGCTTCTGCCCTTTTGATCCAAAAAATGTTTTTTTTTCCTATCTTCTTACCACTGCTGTGCTGTTCGAAATCCTAAGAATAGATTTTGTAGAATCAAAATCACCATCCAACATTGCATCTGCATTGCCATCTAACGCGGGTTAATCACATCCAAAGCATAAAAATGCTCTAGAAGTGCCTGTGGAGATACTTAAAAGATCCACTTCATTGCTTGACAATTTTCTCTACCAGGATTAAAGAGAAAATGACTGACAACTTCAACATAAGCATATCCAGCCTTGTGCATACCATAGCATTATTAGCATACATCAAGCTACAAACTTTGGATGCATAAGAAACCTTCATTATCTCTTATTTGTCTTTCTCACATGGAGGGCATTGTTGAGAACTCAAGTTGAAATGACCTGCAAGTGGAGTACTAAGAGATTCATAATTACACAGGTTAAATCTCTCGTAACACGTTCTCAATGTACTTCTGTTGAGACAACCACAATTTACCATTCTTCCTGTCACGAGTAATTCTCATGCCAAGGATTTGCTTTGCTGGGCTCAAAGTTCATCATAGCAAAAGATTCGAGCTTTATATTTTGTATGTAATTATGTACGGGTCTGGTTGACTAAATTTTTCTAGAAATATTTCTAAAGTTTCAAAGTAACTAATGAAGAATTCACTTTAACTTATGGAGAAGCTGATGTTATTTTTTTCTTTTAAAAGTGTTTCTAAAGAAATTTAGTCTAATGTGCCCATAATCAATTATAATCAAAATCAGCTATTGTTCAGGTAAGTTTACTGGAAAACAATTTTAAGTGTTAACAACGTATAAAATCAAAGTTTCAAAGTTGTTTCTTTTTTCTTTTTCTTATTACGTGCTGAATCAAAATTCAAAAACAATCATTATCTAGTTACAGTCTTACAATTATAACTGATCAGAAATTCAAAAGACTATAATTGTTCACTCAATTAATCATAAGAATATATATTGAAAGATAGGAACATTAACATATTGTACCAAAAATTCCCAGACCCAACAAATATAAGAGACAAGGAATAAATATCAGACATAATGAGTACCCAGTACTTTGTGACTGTCACTGGACACCAACCAAAACTTCGACTCTACAATTGCAACACCTCAAAAACATGGACAAGAAAGAAAGAAAGAACCGTTTCATTATAAAATGGCTTATTGTCGTTGCTATGGCTGCCTATATGAACCTGTCGTTTGTTGATCAGAATTATTAGGTAGCAAGATGAAGATTTCATTGAGGGAAAAATAGCCGCAAAATTCTGTATTGTTTTCATTCAATCTCTTGTTAACTTCAAAGCCAAAATCTGTACATGTCAAAGAGGCCTGAACAAGGGGTGTCTCCATCTGTCAGGCTTCATCCTCCAGGTACTTTCACTGTTTCTTGGCTTCAACATTCGCTCTATTTCGATTCCTGATTGAAGACAAGATTGCAGCCTCTTCAAATGTCCACAACATTGCTTGTGATCGAAGCAATCACTGCTGCTAACATTATTGCCTTCTGAATGTGTGTATCTTTCATACGGTGACTGCCACTTGGCTTGCAGATATGCTAAAGATCTCCATGGAGGAAGCGGCATAGAATTCTGTTTCAAAGAAGATCTAGTAGCTTCTTCCATTATTCCAAGAAATTGTTTCAGCCTTGTAAAGGAACCCACGTAGACAACTGGAAGTGAATTCAGTATCCTATCATATGAATCGACAGCTCTGGCTATTTCAAAGTGGCTTCGGAAATCAATATCAATAATCAATTGCTCCGAGTTTCCAGAATTATCGTCGACCACAACATCAATATATTCATGATCACCTGTGCCACAAGGTTCAACAAGCAAACATCAGCTGAGATGAAAGCATAAGTAAAAACATGTGCATATTGTGCCAGTGCAATCCTGAAACAACAGCACATATAATAATACTACATAAAAGAGTATGCCATTTTACTGTCCTAATATTACTTAACATGGTGAAACGCACTTGATGCAGACAATGCATGAAGTTTCATATTTACCACCCCAAGCAAACCAAAGGTGGCAGCTTAATGATGGGTGTGCCATCCATGAAGCAAAAATAGAATTGTAATTTTTGTCAAATAAAAAAAAAATACTTTGGCATACCTCCAGGGACCTTGCCACTACCCTGCCATTTAGATGCACAAACACCAGCATCATAACCAGAAAGTCTCATCAACTTCACAAGATAAAACCTGATACAGCTAGCATAACATGGACCAGAATTCATAAATTGAAGGTTGGTCTCATTCATTGACCGTATGAGGGAATGAACAACTGAAAGCAAGTCACTCTCATGTTGAGCCACTGACAGCTTACAGATCTGTGTCATGAGACATAAAAGATAGTCAGGGAAGTTGTTAAAATATCTGTTGATGTAAAAGATAGAATAGAATATTTTAGAGAATAAGAATGCTTTATTCAATTTCAAGATGATACATAGGTTCTCGAAAATAAGAGATTCAAAATGCATGTGCTAAGACACAACCCCAAGTTGTTTTAGCTAGTTTATGCTTTCTGAGACTTGTTGAACAAGAATCTTGAACGTGAATGCTTATCTCATGTCAGATTCACGTTTAACGTAGTTCAATAATAATAATACAAACATGCTCGTATAAAGCTTTGAAAGAGCCTATGAAAGTAACCTATGACCTTCCCATAAGCTCTTTTTCAACTTATTTCATAAATTCCATAGTTAAGCATATGTGTAAGCTCTCATCTGATCAAACCTTATTAAATAAGTGCTTAATCAAACTATATAGACAACCACACACCCTAATGCATGTAAACAAAATCCTTGGTGCTAGATATCAAAATTCAAAAGACACAGTAGAAAAAATAGTATAACCAAAGTCAAGGAGGAAAAAGATTGATGTCAGTCAATAAAACAACTAAACCCTGGTTTCTATCACAGTAATGTCTGAAGATACTGCGATCAGAGACAATAAATTCCAGAGGAAATTGTTGTTAAGGGATAAATAAAAGGTTGGAATTTGGTACAACAAAAACTACTATATTATTCTACATAGAAGTTGCCCTTGAAAGGGACCTATTATCAATTGAGAGAAGACTCTTTCCAAGGTGAAGTTATAGGTGTGACCAAGAATTAAAATACAAAAATCTTAATAAAATTATTACAAGGCCTAGACAACAAGAGTATCTAAGCAGATACAGCTACTTTGAATTCTCCTTGGGAACCTCAAAAATCATAGTTTGAGCAAAAAATTACATTCTCCAAATAGAAATCCAAACATGATTGAAAAAACAAAACTAGTTTCGATTCCACTTCCTGCCCCCAACACAAACAAAATCATTTTTGTAAAATCAAATCACAATTCAACAATTCACCTGAATCCTCTCGGCGAGTTGAGCGAAATCAGAATGACCAGAATCGCTATCACTGCTACACCAAGACTCTGCCCCACTACTTCCATTCTCTACAAAATCGCTAACCATGAGCGCCAAATCATGCTCGCTCTCGTGGCTGAAACCGCCACCAATCTCGCCCCCGCCGCAAACTCTGACCCACAAATCACCACCTGTGGCCACGCAAACCCTACAATCCATCCCTTCTCCTTCTCCTTCTCCGCCAACGACGTCGTTTCGATCACCCCAAGTCCCCAGCTTCTCTCACACCAAACGACACCGTTTTCTGACAATCACAAAAGTACAACAGAATCGAAATTCCTCGTACACCCACGATTCCTCTGCCTCGAATTCGACAACCAAATTGAACGCGCGGTCCAATTCGCCAAAACGGATCAAAATGTTTTTGTTTGCCAACAAAATTGAATTAAAAAAACTGAATTTTATGTTTCCGTGTTCTGACGTGAATTTAGTTGCGATAACTTTTTGAAGAATTGAAAAGGGGAAAATAATATGAAATAATAATAAAAAAGATAAATAAAAATAAAATTTTGGCCTTTCGATCTAGAGGGATGAAGAAGGTCGATTGGCAAATGGAAAATGATTCCTTTGCAAATGAAAACCCAAAAGATTGGAAGGCGAGTTCGTCGGAGAAAGAAGACAATATAAAAGGCACAGGTGACTTGTAATGACCAATTTGCCCCATCACAAAATTTTAAAAAAGGAGTGGTTAGTTTAAGTAACAAATCAAATCAATCAATTGTTAAATGTTAATACTTGATAGAGTATCAGTTTCTTTAACTAAAATTTTACATGTGAAAAAACTTTTATTGGAAGAAATAATTTTATGATATTATATTATGTTTTTGACTCGTATATAAATCCTGTATAACTTTATCAAATTTAATAAGATTATTATTATTATGGAAGATCGAATTTTGTTTTCAAATATTTAAGGCATTTAGAAAAAAATTTGAGAGATAATTTTATTCAAATTTAATAGAACTATTATGAAAGACAAAAAGAAATGTATTTTTGCCAATATTTGGGGCAATAATGATTTTTTAAAAGGACAATAGTGATTCAGACATAAGAGAAACTGTATTTTTTGTATGAAAGATAATGGAGTATAAAATTTCATTTCCAAATATTTAAGACAACAACGACTTACACAAAAAAAGTATCTTTTTTACAAGAGACAACTTTGTTCAAACTTCATAGGATTAATATGGAAGATGAATTTTTATTTTCAATTATTTAAGGCATCAATGATTGAAAAAAAATCAATTCATTACAAAATAAAAATAAACCTTCATATATTTTTATATAAAATATTTGATTATTTGAAATATTTATTTATTTTTAAAAGAATATTTTGCATAAGAAATTTTCACGATCTTCATATTTACTTCAATTTAAATTAAATTATTTTTCTTTGTGTTTTGACATATATTATAAATTTATTTTATTATAAAATTTATAATAAATAAATACTTTTGGGTCAATGAAGAATTTTTTTTTCTCTCGTACAATATGCACTAATAAAGGTTTAACTTAAAACTTTGTACAATTTATCTATGAATGCTATCAACCTCTGGAAATGAATATAGTGTAATTTTTTTTACAGCTACTCTTGGATTAACTTATTCCTCTTCATTTGTAAAAAACAAATAAAAATTTATCATTTTCTAAACTCTATTGTTAAGATAATCCTTCTAGTTTATTGAAAAGTAATTTTGTTATATTTCTAGAGATCATAAATATCTTTTAGGAAAAATAATCATATTTAAATTTGGTAAGATTATTATAAATGGTCAAATTGATTATTTTAAAGTATTTAAAGTAACTATACTCAAGATTTGAATTTGATAACAATAAATAAGCAATAATAATTATTGATTCTTGCATTTCATAGTTTTTTTGCCATTGCAAGTAGATCATTTTTCTTGTCAAATCAAAAAGTCATCGTTATTGTTCAAGTTTAACCCTCAACCAGGTGACTTTCTCAACTTTTAGTAACTAAACTATAAGAGAAAAAAATGATTGGGTTTAATTGTATAATAATGTAAAGAAAACACATAAAATGTTTTGAAAATATTGAAGGTCAACACCCCAAAGATCGAATTGGTCTGCCCTGCCAATTTCCATGCATTATTATATTTATGTTAAAGGATGCAAGCTTACATCTTGCAATGAGGCGTTGGAGCCACTCAACAAAATAACTACTTTTCTTTAGAGAAATTTAATTATGTCAATTATGATAGGATTGAATATGTTGTTAAAAGCTTTCCTGTATGTACCAAATTGAATTCCCCAACAGCTACGATGATTTAGATTCGTTGTTGTTGTTGTGGCATTAAAAATCAAATATATAAAGTAAGATATATAGTCCAGCGGCATAGCCCACCTTCACGGCTGAATTTCTTAGCACCATGTTTCTGTTTTACTAATCCCATAATTCTTGCATCTGGAATATGATTGCTCTCAGTTTAATATGTTTAATATAAATTCTCCTACTAGATTAAAATAAATAAATAAAAATTTATAAGCATGTCATTGCCGTCATAAATAAACAATGACTAATGTTTATTAAAGATTTTGAATACACGTAAAGTGAATATATTCTTTTCAAACGCAATTTATTTCATATATAATATCCCGATTTGAATTCTATAACACTTATTTATAAAACACGAATTATTATTACGTATTAAAATATTTAGTGTTAAAATTAAAAACAAAAATCTAAACATGGGTATTATAGTAACTACAGAATAGGATGACTTTCGTGGAAACCAAGTCAGTTTACATTAAAATATTGAAACTGAAAGGTTGAAGATGAAACATACCGAAAGTGAGAGAAAGCAAATTGATGGATGATTTGGATGAGGCTGACCGTGACCCGAATGGCACAATGAGATGAAAACTCCCTGAATTGCACGGAGACTATATTTCACGCTTTTAGTATTATCAAATAATTGGTTTCTATGAAAACGAAGAAATAATAATAATAAGACACCTTATTAGATTTGAAATCCGTTGCAAATATCCAATTGTCAAGTCATTGCCATAAATTTAATAGTGGTTTTTTCCAACGGATGTGCAACAAAAGAGACATAAAAATGTAGTTCAATTCTCGAAGTTACGTTACACAGAAAATATTTCTTTGACTAGTTACTCCTTACAGTAGTAAAATATAAGAGAGAATATACTCAGACCAAAATCATTACAGTAAAAAGTAAGAGAGAACATATTCAGAGCAAGAGGATAACTGGATAAGCAACCATGAGAAACATGCATAAAATAGGAAGTCATTTTTTATTTTGGAGAAGGTTCTCAATTTTATTTATAGGAAAATTAACATATTCTGCAGAAATCTTAACGCTTGAAAATATGTAAGAACATTATTTTGATTCAAAAACTGTGTACATTAATTTTCAAATGCTATTGTATTTAACATATTACTCTGTGTAGATAATGAATATAATTGTTATTTATTTTTTATCAGTTTAAATGAAATTTTTGTAGTATGTTAAGTTGTTAACAACGCAAAAGCGTAGTTACGACTTTTTATGTGCTGTTAATGTTTTTTTAATTAAAATTGCAAGTTCATGCATAATTATCGAAATAGAATTTTAATTTTGACTATAAATTAATGTAATAATTATTTAAATATTTCGTAGTTTTTTCATAATTAACATTTGACACTTTATTTCATTTAGTAATTTACATAAAAATAATATTTTTAATGTTTTTGTTGACGAAATATTTTTCTGAATAATTTATTTGACCATAACTGATCAATTATGTGAGTTATAACCAAAAAAAAAAAACTGATCAATCATGTCTGTTAGTGGTTAAATTAATTTATATCATATATTATATGAAGAGATAAGGATAAAGTTGCACGGAACCATTTGGTAGGTCCACGCGGTTGCCTACAGCATTTTCTTTTAATTGGAGAAGCCTATAGAATTGCTTTTCTAATTGAAAAAATGAAATAAATGTCATTTTAGTAGTGTGAAAATTGAGTGAATGCTTGAATTAAAGTTTGTAAATTTTAATTTGAATGAATTTTATTTTGTAAATTAAGTTTGTAAAACTAATTTTGAATTTTTTTATTAAAATAACTTAATTTTTATGTATTACTAATATAAAATGTTTTACATAATCAATTAATTAAAAATGTTAAAATATGATTTTAAAATAATTTTTATAAAAAATAATAAATTTATCATGTAATTAAATAAGTGTATAAAATTTCTCACATCTTTTTTATCTGCACAAATCAATTTGCCAACCTTGTATGTAAAAGGAGTCGAGGATATAGTTTCGTCCACATTTCAAATTACGTGGTTTATTGTATTTTCTCTTTCAACTTATGTTTTTAACAATAATTTTAGTTTAGTAAAATGATTGGTTTTTCTCAAATTTACGTTTACTTATTTATATTTGACTTGAAACTAGATTTTAAATAAGAAAATATAGTACACATATAAACAAACAATGTAGCATTAAGAGAGTTTAATTCAAATGATTCAATAATATACATGAATTATTATAAATCTATAAATAAGTGGTAAAGGAAGAGAAAGATTACTTCTATGTGTTTTTTATCTCACTATGTTATAATTACAAATATTCATTAATTTTATTAATAATTAGCCTTTGTTAGAAAATTTAACTAATCACTTTTAGTGAATATATTTTTTATTAACTAATTATTTCTTCTTTGACCACAAAGGTTAGACCCACCATTCTTGCTTCAGAAATTTGAGTATAGTTTCACTTGAACCAATGATACCATGATGTATATAATAAGTTTGTTTTTTTTTTCAAAAGTAAATTAGTTATGAAATAATAATTAATTTGTTAGTTATATTGGTTATTGACAAAAATGTTTGGATATAATGTTCAAAATTTTAAATTATTTAATTCCCTAATACTTATGTTTAGTATTGGCCTCTGGCCTACTAGTTTTTGCTACTTGGGTACTTTACTAGCCTATGGAGGTGGATTTTGCAATGCTATTCCTTATACATAAATTACAAGGTGCAACATTTTCTACCATACCTTAAAAAGACCTGCAAATTTCGGGCTATATACCGATGTACATTATGAACGACTTCAAGTAATTTTCAAGTATCAAATTCAAGTAATAGAAATTTAAAGAATTACAATTTTGCATTAACCATGATAAATGAACAAATATCCTTTAAAAAAGGACAAAAATATAATTAAAGTCAGGAATAATCACGCGAGACACGGGAGATACAGCTAATCCTTGAAGTGGCATATATGAGAGTAAAGTTTATACTTGGAATCTTGTGATGACAATAGTACTAGTCCAGACTAGATACATATGTAGTGTAGCATATCTGTCATGCAATGCAACAATATGAAATCTTAAAATCTTGCATGATTTGATAATTCGTTAGGTTGTCATTCATTTGCATTTTTCTATCCAATGCAAAAATAGATGAAATTTATTGTTATAAAACCGGTAAATATTTGCTTTTTTTTAGTTTTAAATATTTTATAATTTTTCACTCTAAAAATTAAAAAGAAAGTATATTTCTATTCATTTAATTTTAATTGAAATAAAGTGATTTTAGAAGTTTTTAAATAAAATAATTTATATTATTATATTAAATACAATTTAGTACTCATAACATGTGTCAAATTTTAGTAAGCCCCCCTTGGAGATTTTCACCATTGTTTTAGTGAAGCTTTATGAACAGCTAACAATCTCAATTTTAACATGAAAAAAGTGTTTACAGTGTTATGAACCGCTGAAAACCTCAATTTTAAAATGAAAATCGTGTTGATAGTGATTATGAACTACTATGACATACTAGTCGGTCATTGATAATTTTTCTTTTGGAATCTCACTCATTCCATAGATATATATATATATATATATATATATATATATATATATATATATATATCAATCAGACAAAATAATTTTGGAAGGAAAAAAATGACACTCAAATCTTATCGAGCAAGGTGATACTGACATGTTGAGGAGTGAGGACACTAAATAGGATCATTAGCATATAAATATACTACAGTGAAAACTATATATAAAGAAAAACAGCATAGTAAATCCTTGATTATATGAAAGAAAAAAAATTCAACTATTTTTTTTATCAGGCCTCGTGAAAAAGTAAATATTTTACATAAATATATAATTATGTTTTGTCGCTGTAGATATAAAAGAAACATGTTTACCCAATATTCATGGCCATTGCATAATTTCTTCAATAATTATTTGTTTTTAACAATTCTATACAGTTTTAAGTACCATTAAATAAATTTTCTTTATTTAAAGTGTTGGACTATATTAAAAAATGATACGTTGAATTGAAACGATTTTAATCATGTATTTCATGTTGATTCTATGGAGCACTATTTACTTCTTTTTTTTTTTTGGGGGGGGGGGGGGGGGGGGGGGTTGGGGGCGAAGAAGGGTCAAAACCCATTAGTATAAAACATATATATTAAATTAACAATCAGTAACTCATTATATGTTCTAATTTAAGGTTGTTAGTATTTTTTATGCATATTTAAATTAAATAAAAAATTCTAAAATAGTATCAAATTTAAATATATTTTTATTCTATAATAGAAGACAAAATATAAACTTAAGACCTATATTTTTTTCGGTGAATAATATACATGTATTTATAATTAGGCTAAGAAATTCATTTATATCAAATAATTATTTTTCCTATAAATATCACATCTCTGCAGCGTTTTGAAATGAATGAAAAAGTTTGAAACAAGTTATTGTTTTATTTATTCATAAAGCCAAAAAAATATAATGTTGAACAAAATAATTAATCAGACTTTAAAGAATTTTTTTAGGCAACTTTAAAGAATTAGTCAAGTTTAGTATATGTATTTTATCTATTAAATCAATATATAACATATATCTATATATAACTTGGGCCTAAAATTAAAAGTAGATGGTTGAAAATTAATAAGTACTATATAAATATATAGTGGTATTAATTAAAATACTTCAAAATTAGGCATAGTACGTAAAAATACAATTATTAAACACGATATCGTGAAATGATATAAACAAGACATACTGGCCATAAAGACACCACATGTGTATTGGCAACAGCAAGACCAACAGCAACATCGTTTGATTACCCTATCATTTATTAGTGACCAAGAAAAGATAAACCCTACCCTTTTGGATGGGGACACAAGGCATCTTCTAGGTATGAATCCTCACTATGCATTTACAAACATGACATATCCTTCTGGAAAGGTCGAAGCTAGGACACTTGGCACGAGAAATCCAAGGAGAGAGAATAAGGTTAATTGTAGGACCACTTCTTAAGATTCCAACTTTCGAAACGAGCATGACAACATTATGTTGCCCCTCCATATTATTCTTAGAAATTAAAAGTAAGGGTTGGCTCTATATAGCAGCGGATACACAACCATGTAATAATTAATATATATGATTCATTTCAAAATTGGTCATACAAGACGGCCAACGGTAAGAATCAGTTTACTCTTTAATGGTACCAATTATGAAGGATAGAATTCACCTCCCAAGCTTTCTTATGATAACAAGCTCATCTTCCACCAATCCACTACATCTTATTATCGATATTATGTGGATTTGTATTTATCTTAAAGTGAAACCTGACTTTAAAAACATAATGACGAGAAAATTCAATCACTGATTAAAAAAATTAATAAATACATATATTTTTCTCAAGTGGAATAAGACATATATGAATGGTTTCGTACAGAAGGATCGAATTCTTAGTTGTTTTCTTAGAATGAGTATAAATGTATTTTTTCTTTAAGTTTAGAAGTCTTTTTTTATCTTGAACTAGTGTACCATCTTCTTTCCTTATAATATATAGTGAACCTAACTTTAAAAACAAAACGATGAGAGAATTCACTGATTAAAAAAATTAATAAAACTTTGTATACAACTCAGCATGCAGTGCACGTTAAATATTTGCATTTGAGTTTGGATTTTTTCTTCTTCTGAATATTCAATTAAGGATTACGTAGTCAAATAAAGAGAAATTAAAGAATGGTTTGTTAATTTCTTTATGAACGAATGATTCAGTCTAGACTAATCTACGGAAACAATTTTTAATTTTATGATTCAAGATGGATGACACACCCTCACTCGAATAGGAAATTTCCAGAAAGGTTTAGAACTTTAGACTTTAGAGCATAATTTTGTCAGCGATACTTATGCTGAGCTAGAGAGAAAGTAATTTTCTTTAGAGCTACTTTAAAGTGATTTAGCTAGGTAGTAGATGCAGCAATAAGCATTAGGACCCTCCATGTATATATAAAAAAAGATGAAATAAAGAATATATAAAAAGATAAGCAAAATGTAAAGACATTGACTTTAACTGTTCCAAAATAGATGAATTTTCATGTATATATTGCCATATGATAAACTATAGGTTCGTATGTATCACGACTAATCGATTATCTTTTCCTTCTTTCTTTACACAAGGACTCCAGAGTGGGGCGTACATATGAAATACAGTGAACAATATGGCAACCAAGTTAGGTTTACATACATTTATTAAAGGGAACTTGATAAATAAATCTTCAATGTATACATCTTTACATATGATAATTGAACAAATTCAATGTATACATCTTTACATATGATAATTGAACAAATTCTAATTAATTAATATCAATTTATATTAACAATCACTTACTATCAATGATAACTATTGAAAGCTACTTGTTCAATGGATACTATCTCCTGACTGATGATGAGGAGCTGAAAAAATTATATTGGAAAACTTCCATTTATATATGCAAGCCATTGAAATTACTTAATCAATAAACCAGGAGTACTGTTCAACAATCATAAGATGTTACTTTGAAGAAATAAATTAGCATTTCTAGTTGTTTCACTGTTCAATCAAAGGATACACCACTTGAAAAGCAGAGCAAGATATGTGAAATACAAGGGTTGACGGTGGAAGCAATAGCAAAAGTTAAACTAGGAGATACACATGTGGAAGACAAAATGTAGCATTAGGTAAAGAGAATGTTGATACAATGCAAGAGTACCCACACAGTTTTGATGTAGGACAGGTTATGAAAAATAAATGTAGGACAGAGAAAGCTGGTTAGTAAAAGCTTAAGAAAGAAATGTGTTGCTATTTTTGTACACATCTTTTATTCTAAGCCATGGCAATCTAGTCACTACCTCAATGAATGGACATGATCCCTTTTTCAAATGTAATCACATTTGAATACTCTATATTATTGGATATACCTCATTATATTTATATATATTTTTATATTTTTTCATAGGTGTTAAATATATTGTTAGATGATTGTTTTTCATAGACACTCAGCAACTTATTTAACACCTATGAAGAAAAAAAGATAAATAAAAATATATAAATATATTATATGATATGGTGAGATAAAAAGAAAAAGATATAAAATAATAGAATATATAAAATAAAAGAGTGTTGAAATACCATTACTCGATAATAAATAAAAAAAATCAAACCCAAATTCCTCTTCGATATCAACGATCATGTTATTGGTTTTTTCATCAATTCCAAATTTCCAATGCTATGTAACTTTTCTTATACCATACAGTGTGCCTTGTCAAATTGAAATGGTTTCAAAAGTTTTTGCATACTTCTGACTCTTTCTACATAGAATCAAGGTTTTCATAATGAGCTTGTCCACATCTAACAAACACAATGGTGGCGCATCTGATACCCCATTAGACTACAATAGGATAGACAAAACAAAAGTAGCAGGGGCATTAACAAAATAAGTAATATGTGAGATGCATGCTTAAAATAAAGAATAATTGAGAGGAGAGAGAGTGAGAGTTTTACTCTTTAAGTTGTGTGTTTTTAGGTTATAATACAACAGTAGTTGTGGGTAGAGTCTCGAGATTTTTATTTTTTTAATCAAGAGGGATAAAAGAGAAATCTTATTAAAATAATAAGAGTAAAAACACAAAAATGATAATAATTACAATCTCAATTATAAGTTATTAACTCACTCATTTGCACTCTTTTTTTGTTAACAGATTAGTAGATCGATCATTAATTGAAAATCTCGAGCAACACTAAGTATAGGTTTAATTGAATAGAAGAGAATGGAAAAGAATGAAATAGAAAATAAATATTTAAATTAAAATAGAGAGAAAGAAGTGTGAGATCCAATTAAATAGTGATTTTTTTTTCAAATCATTTTCCCTTCTTAGCAACCAAATCACCCCTTACAAAACATACATGAAATTAAATAGAGCGTTGAAGCAGTGCACAACATATCAACAATGGCAAATCAAGCATGCGCATTCTCAAAACTAACAAGTTAGCAACCTTGAATTTATAAACACAAAGAAAACAGAAAGTACAGAAATCACATTCTCCTAAATACATAAGAAATATTTTGCACATCTTTGATGTAACATTGACGGGTGAAAATATTCTGAGCTGTCAATCCAGGAAATTAGCTCGCTCCACTCCTAAACCTCAAACATGGGCCAAAAAGCCCACAGGCAAAAAATCCTTAGGACCAAAATATTCATATAATCGTGTGAGCCAAGACCAGCCCACAAATCCTATAAAAGTTCATTATAAAATAAATAAATTGGCCTTGCCCATTCAATGGGCAGAGTGGCAGAAAGATATACCCTTTTTTATGATTCATTGCTATCTGAATTCTAAATAAAAGTTTGTTTTCTGTTACACACTTACACATTAACTTTTTATGAATTATTTGATAATATATATGTTTGAGTTAATACTGAGTTACAATCAGATGGATCCTAAGTATTTATGGCTTTCTATCATTCTCTGAAGCATTCCTGTTGCAGAATACCAATTTTCTCCTCAAGAATTTCAAAATGATTAATAGTAACACTCAAACCCGCTTTGGTTTCTATCCAATCTGAGGACCGTGACTCACTTGAGCAAAGGAAACCGCTAGCTTCACCAAGATTAGTGATGTAGTCGTATTAAAATGATATATTATTGTTATAGAAATTTAAAATTGCAGTTCATGTCACATAACTAAATGTTTTTCAATTTCCTTTGTCACTTGGATTTGCAGGTTCAAACTTGTTAGCTGATTAAGGCGAAAACATTTCATTCAACTCGATCATACACTTTCCTAGTAAAATATGTGCACGCAGTGCGTAGAATAAAATAAATGTTTTATTTTAGCTTCTTAACTCTTATTGTAGTAATCATTTAATGGGTTTACATTTCAACTATCTTGATACCCCTACCCCTACAACCCCAAAAGACAACTCATCCCCCAATATATATTAGAGAAAGAGAGATCAATACATTTGGGAAGTCTAAACCTTACCCAAGGAGGCTAAAACTAGACAAATCTGTAAAATGGGAAACCATATCTATATCTAATAAGCTCCTCAGAGATACAATGAGGTAGAGGGTCCCACCAAGTATAGCCTAAGCCCTAAGGTTTGTGTACCAAAAGAGGCAAGCTTGTCCGCGCAAACATTTTATTCTCTCTCTATATATGAGAAATTCTAAAGCAAAAAGATTCAGTTAGTTTTATTTTATACAGTTAACCATATATATGTTATAGATAGACCAAGGCACCAAATCTGGATTTGTGAAGGCTTGCACCACTAGCTGCGAAACAGTTTCTAGCCAAAATTTACTCCAATTGCTGCCGGAAGGCAGAAGCTTTTTCAATGGTCATGATGGCTGCTATATCGTATCGATACAAACAAACAATTATATGAATGAACAAACTTTTTCTTTATTTATTCTTTCTTTTTCTAATTCAAAAAAAGCAAATATTTATCTGTCTATGTGAATTCGAACCTACTCACGACTTTGCTAAATTATTTTCTAAAAGAGTAGGTTTTTGTAGTTTATTATTTTGAAAAGCCACCACAAGGATATGTTTTCAACAGTTCCAGGACCAATTGATTTGTTTTGCGATAACAAGTCAGCTATGTACGCAGCTACAAATCAAGTATTTTCATAAAACAACCAAACAGAGTTAGATTGCTACTTTGTTAGTGAAAAGATTCAACCCAAGGTTAGCTAAATCTAGTATTGGTTTCTTCTCATCAACAATTAGCAAATATTTTCAGTAAGAGGGTGTTTGAATGGAGAATTTTACTTGGGGAAAGTAATTTAGTAGGGAATTTAAAATTCTTTAATTTAAAATTTATTGTTTAAATATTTTTATACAAAGAATTTAAAATTTTGGAATTTTAAAATAGAATTTTAAATAACAAAAAATGTGGAATTTGAATTTCCTTATAAAATGTGAGAAATTGAAATTTCCTTCTTCTATAGGAGCTCTAACTGCACTACTCTTTACTCTGTCTCTATTGACAACGAGTATTTCGACTCCTTTTACTCCTACGACATTCACCTCATGCGTCTCTCCGTGTATGAGATTCAAAATTTTAAAAATGAAGAAATTCAATTTCTTTATCAAAACACAAAATTTTGAAAATGAAGAAATTTAATTTCTTTATCCAAATATAGAATTTTAAAAATAAAAAAATTAATTGATACATTTAAATTTTTCTGAATTTTAAATTTCCTGAAATTTTAAAATAATGCATCCAAACATTCTATAAAGGAATAGGTAGGATTATTTTAGAACAATTTTATGCAAGCTTGAAGTAGAAAGCACTAATTTAAGGTAAAATATGTTTGGAATATTCTATAAAATTTTAAAAATATTAATTAATTTGGTCTTTATAAAAATAAAATATATTTTTTATTATCTTCCATAGTAATTATGTTAAACTATTTTCTTATGTGACTAACTTACTTAAATACTTTCTTTCTTTATCTTCCCAAACATATTTAGAAGACAACATATTATTGTTTCATTTTTTCCACTAATCTTATCAAAAAGTGCAAAAAAATTACACAGAAAATGACAAAAAATTGTAATTTTGAAAGATTTTACTTGCAAAAAATTATTTAATTCATTTTAAGATTTTTAACTATCACAAATTATATAATTAATTTATAATCAAATTACATATGTAAATATGTTAATCACGCCAAATTATTGTTTAACAAAGTTATTATTGAGAATTATAAAAAAATATGTTTTATTTTTAGAAGAATCAAATTAATAATTTTTTTTATAAATATCAAATTAATATTTTTCAAATTTAGATTACTTCATATATATATATATATATATATATATATATATATATATATATTTTACCCACGAATTTATCAGCTTGATGGAGGCAAGTAACATCAGTTTAATATGCAGGCTAGCTTTGTCTATTATCACAGGTCACAACTGCATCTTGAGGGAAGTTAATTATTACAATTTGTCATTCCAATTGTCCAGCTAATTATTCTGTCAAATCCCAATCCTTATGCTCTCCAACTGCTACAACTCTAATCTGTGGTTTCGTTATGTTCCCTGTCATATCGGAATGTAATTTTGTTCCCATAAATAGCTAGGAAGACTTCTGTTCTTATCAGTTGCGTCAGTTTTACATATACAAGAGTTATCTTAAATTCAATAAAACAAGGAATTTTTTTACAAATAGAAAATTTATTGTTTCAGCGGCATCCTTTAGTTGATGAAACACCACGAGAGATTGCCTTGGGTATATATGAATTCAATCATATATAGTTCGCAATAATAGCTTCACCTTATCAGTGAATACTGAATAAAAATACTTATTTTCTGACGTAGCAGCTTTTATGCCATGAACAAATAAAATATCTAGTGATTAGAATATAAATATATTAATTTATAGGAAAACAAATTTAACTATATAAGGTTGTTAGTGGACTTTTATACGTCAATCAAAGCAAAAAACATCTCATTGAAATTTGAAAGGATCCTAATTAAAAGTTCACTACTACAGGTCTTTTAGCAGAAGCTTCTTTTTACAAAAATGCATGCCTCCATTTTGAAGGGTTGAGCTCTTTATCATGAATTCCTCACTCAACTTTTGGCATTACTTATCAATAAAGTAATCATGCATCGCTCTTTATTATGATGCAATTATGCAAGAGGGCATACGCTACAGGGAACAAATATGGTCAAAAGGGACAGTGATTAACTTGGAATATATATTTATGGTCATGCTCAGTGGCCTTGGTTGATTGTGCCAAGGCTATATATAAAAGGCTGGAATATATTTGCTTACTAGCTACCAAAGCAAAGCAAAGCATTAAATAAAGGTTTCTTTACCTTGTCTTTTGTAATTGGCTGGTCCTCATCAACTAAATGGCCCCGATCAGATAAGATTACCATTACAACATCAGATTCAACTACAGTACCCCTTCTTATTGATGCTGCATTACTCTATAATTTAAGTGATATGCCAATAGCATTAAAGTGAAATTTCAATGATAGATGTGTCTTCTTCACTGTTGTTTTGAGATATAAGATTATTAGGACACAGGTGAACAACAGTCACCTAGCTTAACTCATAAAACAAGCTACTTGAGGTACGTGTGAGGTGCAAGGAATGTATGTGAATTATTTGTTTAGTTGGTCACATCAAGGTAGTTATGAAATTATAAAATTAACTTGATGGTAGAAAAAGAAAAGATTGAGGAAAAAATTATAGATTCGATTTTCCTGATACCAAAAAATTAACATTTAACAATTAATATTTATTGATAAAAAAGTTAAATTGGTAATGGTCTTAGGTCAATTAATTCCTTTTTTTTTATGGAACAACTGTTGATTAATTATAATATTGAAAAATATAAATGAGATCAATAACAATTTCATTCATTGTCCTAATTCAATATGTGAAAATAGTATTGTTATTTCAATTGAATTATTATATTTCCTTATTCTGATTTAGATTTTCCTTGGCCTCCGTTAATGAAAATATAACAACTGGTACATTTTTACTACAACTTAAATCACAAGACCTTTATTATATATTGTAATAGTATTTTTTCACTACTGATCAGAGAAGAGTTTATTTTAGTTTGCGTTGGCAAATATGTGAAATGAACACACTACAAATTGTTTTCAATGTACTTGTCATTAATTTTAGGATGTGTGGTATAATCAAGTCAATTATATTACGTAACCTTTTTCAATAGTTTTGATCTTTTTCTATCTAAAATGATATATTCAACGTTATACTTTTCAGTCAGAATGAGTGCAAAGTTTGCATGAGTTTGTTTTAGAGTGGACTGTTTTTTGTTTTATAACTTATTAAGAAATTATTATTTCTATAATTTTCTCTTTTCCGGACATGCATGTGCGTACTCTTTTTAGTTATATACCTCTTACTCACGTACCTAACTTATTACCTCTAAGGTAAGGGCATATTCCGTGGTATATATCTTCACGAAACATTGATTTGTTTTTTAAAATAAATATTTGTTAACTACTTTATTAGTGGAAAGGATTTAAAGATTTTATCAATAATTAATCTTTCCAAGAACCTAGTAGATTATCTATAGAGTAATTTCCTTTCTTAATCACGTCTTTTCTATCATAAAGTTTGAACTTGAGATATTGCTAATGACTTTGTTTTTTTAACATTGATGTTTATTTGAAAATAAATTACCATTCATTTTATTATTGGTTTCAATTTGGATTTGAAAAATCTTAATAAGAGGAAACTTTATTATAAGGCTTACCACTTACAAAGTCATTTACATTATATATGCTAGAGAGAAATCTATCTAATTTTCCAATTGGATTTAGTTAAGATGGTTGAACGAGTGACCAAATTTAAACAAATAAGAAATTTTGCTAGAGATCATAATTAAGTTTGTTGACGCACATACTTATTTGAAAAAGAATTATACTTGTATATTTTCATTGTATAAAATAAATTCAATTGAGGTATGCAATTTACAAAGGTATATTATATATAAATAGCCTTCTGTAAAAAATTATATTATAAATACCTTGTTGCAGAAGAAAAACTTTAACTTACCTTCGCAAACGATATATCATGTATCTATAAATGATCATTTTCACTTGCAACCCATTTTTAATCATTAATTAAGGTCTTTTGCAACCCTCTCTAGTCTATAACGCAAGAATATTGAATACTACTCTTTTAAAATTTAATATGCATTATACCTTGAAAAAGGTAAAGTAAAAATAATTTAAATGGGGGCAAAGTTAATCACGTCCTGAAAAAAACCAAATACTTTTTGGAGAGAAAGGAGAATAAGGTGCACGTAGCTGGGGGGAAAAGAAAGTGAAAGAGAGAGAAGGAACCTTCTCGGATTCAACGGATAAAATGAAAGTGATCCCAAAATGTAGAATAAGTCCACTTGCAAACATTTTTGCAAAGTATTACAAGATGATAACACAACTTTATCACCACAAGTTTTGTATTACTAGAACAACAACGATATTTGTGTACAAAACCTTATGAACGTGTATTAATCAACAATGGTTTAAAAGAAAATAAAAACAAGACTAAAAAGAAAACAAGTGAAGTAACTCAGAAATCGATCATAATGACATTTTTTATTTGTCATTTTAAAAAAAAGTATACATTTGTAATATTAATTAGAATTTTTCTTGATACAATTCGATATATAATAACTTTGTCGCTAAATTTTATCTGTTAGTGGTTTGTTTGTTCAATTGTCTATTTCCATTAAGGGAGTGTTTGGGATAGTTACAGATAAAATTATTTGTAAGTGAATTAGATTATTTTAATAATCGACTATACATATAATTGATTATTATTTTAATTGATTATAATTAAAATTAATTTTTTTGGGTAAGTTTACTGAAAATATTTATTTTTAGGGGTACAAAACCTATTTAAGATAAGAGTAATATTTTTTTAGAGTAATTTGAAACAATATGCGTTGTCTTTTTTATTTGTATAAATTAAGCATTTATATAATTATATGTGTATATAAAGATAATAAAAATTAAGTCATGAGAAGTAAATTAAAGGTGAATATATATAGCATATATGAAATATAATGTTCAAATAGTTAAGAATTCAGTTGATTAATAATCCTAAATCAATTAAGTGATTTATTATAATTTTTTGTATTATCTTCTCACGGATAAAAATAAATTAATTTGATCCAGAGGTTATATTATAGCATGCAAATGTGCAATAATTCCCAACAAAAGTGAAATAAAAAATCTGTCTTATTATTTTTTTTGTTTGTATAAAAGTTATATATTGTCTTATTCCAAAAGCAAGGCACAATATATATTCACCAATTGAAACAATCGTTGCTAATACAAGTCCCTTGTAAATCGTCCTTTACCCTGACATGTTATATCGATCATGTCTTCCACAGGCAATAAAGTTAAATAAAAAAAGTACTTAATTATAGTATAAGTGAAGTATTACACATTGGCTTAATGAAGGAGTTAGGAGTAACAGTGGTCCTTTGCGTTATTCGATTTGTCTGTGGTAGGCAGCAAGAATCAAATTCCTCTCAACACCTTTGAAAAACGATTTCTGCTATTTTAATTTTGTACCTTCTAAAGTTTGATTGCACTCCAGCGTTTTTCAGTTTCCACGAAGTTTCAATAATTGACGCTAGCTAGCATAGCAATCCAAAGCTTTGTCCCGAAGCTCATTAGCAAAAAGTAGAAAAAAAGAGTGAGTACATTCATTGACTCTTCTCCTTCACACTTCGAAGCACCAAGTGTAAAGAAAAAGCTAGTAGATCTACAAGAACCAAGATTCTCGTAAGATGATGAGAAATATCATTGCATGACGTAGGATCATATAGATCTCGAACAATTTCTATCTAACATATTTTTGTGTGTGTCATTGTGTCATGTAATAATTTCTCGATTCTCAGTAGTTGCTTACATGATAGTATATTACATGATGGAGCATGCATTTACGTTGTCTTCGCTGAAAAGGGACATAAATTTCTCTTCTGTATCAGCTGATGCTGCAAATGTTTGGACGTTTCGAACATAGCCGCCGGGTGCCCTTTTGTCATAAACGCCGGAGGCATGAGGATATGTAACCACATGCTGTGGAACATAAGGCCAAAATTCAGCTTTTTTCTTCCCAGTTCTCTTTACCCTATTCAACACCTTGTTTGGATCAACGCAACCATTCACTGTCACCCTGCTTTGCTTTCGGTTTATCTCCACAGATTTCACTCCTGTAACACATGCACGCCTTCAAATCAAATTTTGTTTAATTTCGTATAATGTACATTTAATATGTGGTTTTGATGTATATAGTTCTTTTTTTTCCTTTTCAATTTTTGCTTGTTACGAATCACATATCTAAAAAGCTCAAGATATAAAGTACTAAAATGTTCTTTACGGAACCATTAAGCATGAATATTGCATGTACATGTGCACGGACCTTGTACTGAAATTCCACAAGATGATAAAAATTTAAATCTGAACCCCTTGATCATTCTGATTATGATATATATATCATGATATAAATTAACTTTCCAAAAAATTAAAATTAATATACCGAATAAAGACGTATAGATAATTTTATATATATTACGTATCTAATATAGATATCTAGTAATAATTAAATTAAACTTGGATTAGAATTTAGAACCTTTGATTGTCGCCACTGCATTTCTGACTTTTCGTTCACAGCCATCACAGTCCATTTTGACTTTGATCTCAACTGTCTAAAATGAAGACCGACATGTGAGGAATGAATATATATGAAGCTAGAAGAATGAAGCTAATAAGGAAGGAAAACATAGCGTTAAAAAAATAAAATAAGTGTGGCGAAAGAAGAGAGCGTAAAGGAAAATGGTGTTGTGGCATGAGGTAATTAGGTTAGGGGAGTGCCTACCTGCATTGTTTTGATCTTTTTGCTGGGAACTGTGCAAAAGTTGGAGATGATGTAGTTAAGTGCACCCATTTCAATTCCTTTCCAAAAAGCAAATTAGAGAAGAGTGAGTGAGAGAGAAGACAGGCACAAATCAAACATGAGGGCGTGGTGTTTATATAGGAAACTAAAGATTCACAGCTAGATAGAGAAAAAAGTTGAACTTCCAAAGCAGTGTCTAGAACATTATGTTAATATTATAATAAGAAGAAATAATTCAAGTGGACATGTGTGCCCATAAAAGTTAGATTTGTGGTTTATAAGAACATGCATGAAAGATATATGCTTTAAAATTGGATTTGTGGTGCCATGTTTTATTGAAAAGAAAAAAAAACAATTGTTTAAAATCTACGCAGAATTATAAAAAAGTGATTTTGGGTTGCCTTTCTTTTCTGTCAATGAGTATGACTTGCTTTCCAACATTCCATACATGATGCATCGATTCAAAATTATACATTGTGATTTAAGGTAACGTGCGTATACATCCTAACAAATATATTTTATTATATAAAGTATTATTTTGATTTAAGGGAATGTGTACATCCTAAAAAAAGGTAAGTAACGTGTACATCCATACCAAAAAAAAGGTAATGTATATATCCTAAAATATTATATATTTATTATAGTAAAATAATTTTCAAACTAAAAGTATTTGTTAAAAAGTCAAGTAAAAGTAGTTAGTTCCACATTGGTTAGGAAGTAATTCAATAAAGGATATATAAAAAAAATGTGGACCATATAAACCGAATGTCAAGGTTTTATTTCTTCCGATCCTAGTGTTTCACCCCAAGAGTAATATAAAAAAAGCTTATTAGCAATGTGGGGATGTGATGTATAGGTCAATCTCTCTCTCTCTACAATGATGATAATGAAAATTAAACTTAGTGGATTTGGTGTTTAGTTCTCTTTACTTGTCTTTATCATTAGCTCATGAACTCATGTATGTACCTCATGGGTTCCCGATCGAACAATTGTTTTTCATTATTAAAAGAGTCGAAATTTAAATAACTATAAATTAGTTAGATATTTAGGTCAAATACTATAAATAATTAATGGCATTGTTAAAGAAACAATTTAAAATTAAATGATGGTCATTTTGGAAGAGGTTGAAATTTTAAAAGAATAATTCAGTTGATATATAGAATCCTAGCTTTTTAAAGGATTAGTACTGAAACTGAATCTTTGTAAAGTAGTTTGTCAAATATCCATTGATAAACTTTCAAGAGCTCAAAGCTTCAAACAACAAAAATGAAGGAGGAAGAAGATGATTAAGGAGAAACTGACACATTCAACCAACCAAGACCAGTCCAATAGTAATTTAGACCTAAATTTTGAGAGACTTTTTATACTTTAAATAAGAAAATTATATGTTGAACATTTTTTATCAATATAGGTAGCTTTTTTAAATAAAAAATAGCAAATATTTCTTTTTGATAAACCTAAAATTTGAGTTTTTGTTATTTTATCTTTGGATTGACCTTACAACCAACAACCTTAGTAGAATGATAAGCCTAACTGCAGATTTGTAACAAAGGATTCACACACCTTAAAAAGAGTTCAATCTAAAATCTCATTCAAAGTTATACACACATAAGTGTTTGTAAAAGGTATTTAATTAAATACCAATGAACCCAGCTAATTAAGGAAGCTAAATACTTTTCATGTCACAAAAATCTATAAGACGAGGGGTTTGAAATACATCAAAATGTGCAAACTTTCAAAGATTAAAAATCATACCTGTTCCTCTAAAAAAATCATACCTGTCTCGGCCATGATTAAGTTCTTTGGGTCTGTCAAGAGTAAAAAAATGCACTATCAATTAGTGACTGCACTATAAAAACAAACACACACACACACACAATTAGTGACTTATTTGTCATTCGTTATTTTAGTTGTTAAATTTGTTAGCGATCGATTTTTCAATTGCTAAAACTTGCCGTTTTAATTTCCTTTTCAATTTGACTCAAATTAATGAGCCTTATTTTTTTTCAAAGTTTGAATTGTTTTGAAAAATAAATAAATAAATAAATAATTTGAATTTTGTTACATGTTATCATTTTCATTCTTTATGAAGCTATCATTTTCGTATGATTATGTGTTTTTATCTTTTATTTTTGCATTTAATACCATGATCTATTGTTTTTCAAAATAATAATAATACATAAATGTACTATTATTAATTCTATGTATTTAAATATATATATATATATATATATATATATATATATATATGTATGTATGTATAAAGTTTTTCAAAATAAATTTATTTCTCCCGCTCTCTCTAAAGCATTCTTTATTACAAAAGAAACATTCTATGTATTTTGGGAAAACTCTGGGTATCCTCTAGTTGATAATTATACACTAATTTTTTTGAAGTACTGAGATGCATTAAAAAATTGATTTCTTCTAACATATCTTCTTCAAGACACATTCTATGCATGACCATTAATAAGTATTAAGTAGAATAATAATAAAAAAGACATTGGCTTAATAATGAAGCAACTTCAATTTAAAAACTTTCACTCTAAACGTGTATCACCACATTTAATTTCGAGTAATTACTAATTATCTTTAAAATATCATGTATTTTTTAGACAACATATATATCTATATATATACACTAAAAATACTTTCATATTATATATATTTTAATTTATAATTTTATTCTGTGTTTTTCTTAATGTTATTTTAATTCAGTAAAAGAATAATGTTATTTAAAGGTGCTATTAATAATTTTTATCTGTCAATAATACCTTTAATTATGTTGGTATACTAGTGAAATAAAAAATTTTAAGAATAAAATAAATGTGTAAAAAAAGTTAGGAAATATAGATTGTGTGGACCTCAATTTTGTTTTTGTTTTTTTGGTTATGATAATAACAGTTTAATAAGTCAAATTTGGTTAATATATGTTATAGACACGCGATTTATTTAATATTTATTGTATTAAGACTTAAGAGTATATTGAGTCAAAATTAAAATTCTAAAGTTAATTATATAATTTTTCCTCCAATCGGAGGGGAGAATAATTGACCTACCTATTGTGCAAAGTGTCGCGCTATATCTTTCAAACCCTCAAAAATGGGGCAAAAAGAAGAAATTAAAGCATTATGCAACCCCACATATACAGAACAGAACAAAACCACCGCCCAAGGATCAAAATTCCTTGTTGACTCGGAACAGTTTTGTGCTTTTGGTTTTCCTTCTCTAGCATTTTGGCAGGCAGATATTCATCACTTCCAAGTTTGGATTTCTATCAGTCGTTTTCCCTTTCCCTGCATAAGCAATTTTTTTTAATCTTTTCTGTTTTAATAAATTGTAATGTTTTATAATATTTTATATAATACAAAAAACATAAATAATTATTTTTTATTTTGGAAAAATCTTGTAGTAAATAGTATAAATTTTTATTATTATAAAAAGTTTTCTTGTATAATCTATTCATCATTTCCTTTTATTCTTTTTTTTTTCACTCATCTAAATGAGTGGAGTTTTTTTTAAATTTCTTTTTCTCGTATTTTGTATATTTAAGCAACATATCTTTATTTTCTTACTTGTATTTTAATTTTTAACCTCACATTTCTAATTTTCTTTGTCCTATTTCATTCCTTAACTATCCAAGAAAATGTTTATTTGTTTAAAAATCTAGTAGAATTAAATTTAATAAAATTAATTTTGAACCAATATTTAAATTTATTTATATAAAAAAAATTTACATTAAAAATACATACCAAAAAAGACTTATTTTAGAAATAAATAATATTTAATTGCAAAAAACAAAAAACAAAACTCACCTATTTAGCCAAGGAACTAGACTCCTGATGAACTGGATTAGGAGGTTGCTCTTCTCAACAATTTGCGGAAAGAAACTAGTGCGCTGATTTTTTTGGGTAGATTCATTTGTTGAAACAAATATTTATTTTAATAAAATAAGTATTTTTTTTTATTTTTTTCATATTTTGTCTAAATTGCTTATGTTTCAAAAAATATTTTTTTTACTTATTTTAAAAAATAAATCCTATCTACTTAAAAAAAATACTTATATAAAAAATATGCATTTTAAAGTTTAAACAAAGTTATCCTTAGAGTCTGGGAAGATTATACCATCTTAAATTGGATCAAATATTTCCCATCATGGCATCGGTTGTACTATATATGCATCTAGGGTGCATTTCTTTGGGGTGTAATTTTACTTGGCTTTTCAGTTTTGTTCTCTTGTAGTACACTACCCAAAAAACAAGATCACCAGATTGAAGAGAAATAGAGATAGGCTCTCATGTTAAGTACGTAAGTGATATAAATTAGGTTATATATCTTGACAAAACATAGCTTTTATCAGGATGTGGTCCTTTTGCTTGATCATATATTAAATTAGATCCTAGAAAGAAGAAAAAAAAGATTATTAACTTGATGCCGTTGATGCATATTTGGTGGAATTGGCCGTAGTTTTATCAAAGTTTTCATCCACACAGATTCTAACTAACAAATAAGAGGTTTTTTTCGTGGAACTTAGAATCTAAAGCTCCATATGCAAGTCCTTAGCTCACTAAAACTACTTATCTGAAATGCTGACATATGTCCCCAGGCCCAGCGTCAGTTTTCTGATAAGTTACGTATCCTTCTCAAGTGCATTCCTTTTCCATCCTTCGGAAGGCATTTTTGAGAAACTCTTAATCTATAACTTATAGATAAGCTGAAGCTTCTCGAACCACATCTCTTTGAACTTTTAATTGACGTAACTGTTTGTATCTCTTACTATCCACGCTCGTCATGCTAAGGAGATCTGTTCTCTTCGTGATGATGAACAGAAATGTCCAACAAAATATGTTGGAAATTTGATATAAGATCAAGACTATCTCTGTAGATATTTATGAAGGTATAATATCGTAGGAAAGAAGATCACTGCTAGACAACACCAATGATGTGAGGTGTGTGCACAGTGTTAATGGAAAAGAGAGAGTGAATGTTACCTATTAGTCCTTTGAAAACATTCCTATTTATAACTAATGACATAAGGTTAGTTGGGGGATGTCCCTCCATGATCTTGACCGACAGGGGCGGATCAAGAAAATAAATTAAGGGGGGGCACTCTAACCTTGTAGAAAATGAAAACATTCCTATTTAAATTAATGTTTTATATACAAAGTTATGAATCCGCTTAAAATTATATTATATATATGTATATAATTAAAATTATTTGATTAAAAAAATTCATCCACAATTCTATATTGAAAAATTCAAAATAACAATTGAATTTGATAATACAAGTAAAGTGTATTAATAATAAAAAAGACTGTAAATAGCAACTACCTAAATTAAAACACAAAAGCTCATTTCGAAAATGTAATATGAAACTGCAGAAAGAAAAAAAGTGAGTACAGAAAGCAAATTAGGCCCAAATAAGACAAAGCTAGCTTCTCCTATTCTTCTTCTTCGTTGCTGTCTGCTGCCCTTTCATTCAAGTTTCCATTTTTGTTCTTATAAGCTGTTTTCTCCTTCTCTTCAACGAAAATTTAAGGGAGGGCACTGTCGAGTTCCACCGCCGTTCCACCGTTCCAACAGGGGTATTATAACTTCATGCCAAAATTTAAGGAGGGACACTGTCCCCCAAACCTTACACGTACGTCCGCCCGAGATCCTTGGTTGATTGAACAAATGTATTTTGTTTTCATGCAATTTCTATCTTCACCATCTCTAGTGATTATGACCACATTCTCATAGGTGGTTAAGGTCAGCGGTCTAGATTAACTGATTTTTAATGGACCTTATTGGTAAGTCTAATCCAACATAGATTGAACATATATAATATACTATTGAAAATATTACTAGTTAAATAAAATTATGACACAACATATGCGACCTTGGATTAGATTTTAAATAATGAACAATAAAATATATATATATTCTCAATGATGTATTTGATTTGAGGGTATAGAAGAATTCTCCAAAATGCTAATATGGTCTCTTCATAATTTCTCCGAGTAATAATGTCATGTGATTTTAGAGTTTTCTTGAAAGTAAAAAGTTTCTCCCACGAAAAATCTTGACTTTACCTTGATAAACATATTAACTTCTGTTATATAGTTAAACAAACCACCTTAGACAAATTCGAAATTTTCTTAACGGAGTACAAACATTAAGTATTGTAGTTAAGTCGCCCTCAACTAGAAATTCATTTCAGCAATTATATTTTTCCTATGATGTTTTAAATTTATAAATTAAGATATTATAACAAAAGACTCATTAATTCTATTGAAAAATTACCTACAAAAATTATTATAAAAGTGCATGCACAAGTTAGAAAACTAATTAATGTCCAATCCAAAAGATTACGCAACTATTTTCTTGTCTTCTTTTTGTATTAATAACATGAACATGCATGACAGTCAGAAAAAAAAACTGAATAAGCATGAGATGAAGTATCGGATTAACAAAGAAAAAATCCACAAAATTTAAAGCATGGCCAAGTCAAACAGAGGGAAAAAAAACTAACCTATATTGCTTATTGGTAATAATCTCACAAGTTTAAACTTCAGATATTAAACATAACGTGAGGATTTGATTTTCATTTTTGCAATTCGTTCCTTCCTGGACCACCATTGGCCGGGATTTAACTTTCAGTCACACCCTATTTGAAGGGAATACTTTTGTGCTGATTGGTTAGCGAAGTCGAGAGCAAATTCTAATGATAAACTTCATCTGTTTTCATCTTGTCCTACACCCATGCATCACTTATTGCTTGCTGATGCTATGGGTTCAGTTTTCCTTAGACATTAGTTTCGTTTGTTCTTTTTTTAGCTTTCATCAAATTAAACATAAAAAAAATGACGTGAGCCTAGGGAAGAGAGGTCGATCGATCATACTTTGTTTATCAGCAAATTACTTAATATCGAACAGAAACATCTTTGGAACATTCTTAATACCTTCACACAACAAACCAGCCTGCACAGCTGCATCTAAGGCTGCTCAAGAAAATTAATTTTAAAAGTATAACTATAGAGGAGGGATTTATTTATTCAAGATTAACATTTTTTCTTAAAATCTAATTGTCGTCAAAAAATTCATCTTAATTATCTCAAGAAAATCAATTATGATAATAATAAATAATTTTAAAAAATTACTCTTAAGTGAATTCTTCATCAATAAATATATTTGATTTAACTAATTTATTTATAATTGATTATATACTCATATTTTAAAAATAATAACTAGTTATATCAAATTATAATTACATTAAATTAGTTATAATATCTATTTATTAGTAATAATTATAATTATGTAAATTCTCTAACCATGATCGAGTACCCTAGTTGCATAGTAAGCAACAACCTCTTCATATGCAGAGTTCCTTCCCATTGAAGAAATCCTGCAATAGCTGCTGCACTTTGGGAATCCTAGAAGAACCACCAACAAGTAAAGCACCGTGTATATCACTGTTGTCCATCTAAGAATCAACAAGACACTTATCTACTCTCTCCGTACACTTCTCAAAGAGATCCTTGTTCATTTCCTCAAAAAACTCTGCACGTGTAATTGGACAGCAGAAGTCAATGGCCTTCAATAAATAACCTATCTTAATGATGAAACTCTCTGAAAACGAGAGTGCTCTCGCAAGTTTCTATCAAGCTCGATAGGGTTCCTCTTGGGTTCTCTCACTCATGTTCATATTATTCTTCTTTTGAACTCCTCCACACAGTAGTTAACCATTCTGTTGAGAAAGTCTTGGAACTTCATATCCTTATTAAGTGTGATGAGAGACACGTCAAAAGTAGCACCACCAAGGTGAAATACGAAAATGTTTCGTTCTCCAACAGGACAACTAGAAGCAGTAGTATTCTTTTGAAAGGCATAAGCATATGCAATGGCTGCAGCTTAGGTTCATTGATTATCAGCATAACATTGAGGTCAGCATTGGTTGCAGCATCCATGGTGGCTTTACGTTGGGATTCATTGAAATGTGCAGGCACAGTAACAACAGCATTAATCTTCATAGTATGATCCTTCGCATATATTTCCATATAATTTTTTGCAATATCCCGCATTTTGCGGAGAATCACAGAATGAACTTCCTCAGGAGAAAAGTGTCGCTCCTGATGCAGGTACCTAACTGGGATCATTATTTTATCATCAACCCCGGCCATGACCTTGAATGACCACAACTTTTTATCATCTTGAACAATGGAATCACTGTGTTTCCTCCCAATCAACCTCTGGACATCTGCAAAAGAGTCTCAGTGAATCTCATTTTTTTTGTGCTACTAAAGGAAAACAGTGGTACTTAAGGGCATGCATGGTTTCAAATTGGAGTCGCGATCATATTAGGGCGACTAAAAAAATCTTTATATTGCGAAAAAATACTAATGTGCTTGAAATTACGGTTGCTATTGCATTGCGATGAGTTAAAATATTCTAACATTACAGCTGCAATGGTAGTTGTGGAATACTGTTTAAAATCCTGCTTAAGAGTAAAAAAAAAAAAAAAAACAAAAACGGTGTTTTCTGTATTGATAGGAGCTTTATTTTTAGCTTGATCACCAATCAACTTTACATCATCCCTGAAAGCAACAACAGAAGGAGTGGTCTTTTTGCGTTGGTCGACGTTGTGCATTATTTTAATTTTCCCCCCAAGTTGCTAATCCCACACTGCAACACATGAATGCGATCTACCAATGTCGATTCGATCCAATGGCAGCTTTCTGTTTCTGACGGTCCATTCCCTATATATGAAGAGTGAAAGTACAAAACAACTGAATTCGGGCTTTGAAAGACTTAAAAGGATTTGATGAATGTCACGGACTCATGGGTTAATTTTTATGTGTGAAATGAAATGTGAAAATTAGCTTAAATATTTTTAGAGTATATACATGTATGCATCATGATTCCATGTATTCCCTTTTAGTTGTTCGGAGTAATTCCTAACTATTAGTAATGGATTTCAGCCAAAGGCATTTATTTGTTAAACCCCAAACCCCATTTGAAACCGATTGAGTGAGTTCCAGTACAAAATGATCATATTAAATATCTTGCATGACATTGACAAGGCATACCACATACACTCAGGAGGAAAACTGAAATCAATCAGAAAAGAATTTTCAAATCACTAAAAATGAATCTATATAACAAAAATTAATAGTTGAAAACATGTATTGCATAATGTAAGAGAGAGAGAGAGGGAAAGGGAAATACCGAGAGGGGGTTAGTACCGTTTACCAAGAGAGACAATGAGAGTAGAAGGATTGAAGAAGAAATTGATTGATGAATGTTTGAAAAAAAATGTTGGAGGATTTCAATGCTCTTGTGACCCTCTCATTTAATTTAATCCTGACATGTCACTTCATTAATTTAAAAATTGAATTAATCTAATTGAATCTAAATATTATCTGATCACTTTAAAAATTAAAAAAATTATTGTTTTATTTTTTTGGGACAAATCTAATTAATCAAACCTGGTAAGTTATTATTTAATCAATTTGAAAATTAGAAATTTGTGCTTGAAACCAATGTAATCAAATTTTAAAAAGATATCACCAAATAGTCACTTATATAATAATTAATACAAAAAAAGTAGTTCTCAAATTGATGATATCTTATTAATTTTCAGTTTTATGAATACTACATTTTATTAATTCAATAATTGAATTGATGTAAATTAAACATATAAAATTTAGAAATTAGTTAATATTTTATTAATTAATTTAATTTAATATATAATATATTTTTTTAAAATATAAAAAAATATCAATTATAAAATTACAAGCTTATAAATGTTTTTTAATTTAATATAATAAAAATGACTAAAATAATATCACTGATATAAAAATAAAATTTGTTAAATTTTTAATGTATAAAATATTAGTAACTAGGTATTTAAAATTTATTTAAAATAAAAACCTTTAACACACCAACATAGTTGATAAATAATATTCTGTCTTAAGCATATGATTATGAGTTTGATCCTTGAGTTGTGCTTATGAAATAAATATCGATTAAAAGAGATCAACTCTTAAATGGAATTCATTACTTGAGAATTAATTATTCACTTTAAAGTGGGATACCTGGTTCATACACACAAAAAAGAAACCTTTAACACCAACAAATACCAAATCTTAAACCGCTTATAATTTAGTTAAGTTTATGTTCATTTGATTTTTCAAATTTTTTTTAAACAAATCTTTCATAAAAAAATTATTATAAAATTTTCCTTTTATTGTTACATTTTCATTTATTTTTTAGAATTTAAATTTTGTGATTTTTTTCATTTAATCTTTCTTAATCAAAACCAAATAAGAAATTATTTATGAAGATTAAAATAGAATATTCGTAATATTTATAAAAATTAAAAGGAAAACTTATAATATGTAGAGAGATTAAATGAAAAATAAAAATTACAGAAAAATGTTTAGTAAAAAGATATTTTACGAAAGACTTGTTTAAAAACACAAAAGACAAAATAAAAAACATGATTTTTTTACAACTGATGAGCTGCATAGTATTATTGAAGAATCAAATTATTTACATCAAGTTATTATACTAAAGACTAAACTTGGGAAGGAGTCTCTTATATCCGAGCAAATCAACAAAAGAAATATGTACCAAATATATCACCAAAAGAAAAGGCCAAATTTGACATGATACAAAGTTAATACACTAATAGAATCATAAATTCCTCCTTTCAAAAATAATATAAAACGGAATCATAAATTCCTTATTACAATTAATATTACAAAGTTACAAACTAAAATTTAATGATATAAACATTTCATTTGCCAATGAACAATTAGAGAGAGAACAAACTCAACAAAGAGTGTGTGGATAAAATAAATTAATAAAATAGCCCAATTTATCCGAGAATACAAAAATGGATGGGGGCAAAGAAGACCAGACAAACAAAAAAGGGGCTCTTAACTCTGAACTATAGCAGCTTGAGGCTTGAGCAGTTGAGCTAGCTACTCTATTCATTACGTTACACACTTAGCACAACAACTACAACCATATTTCCAACGGTGAGTTTCCTTCTTCAACGTTCGTTTGAGTCTTATCTGTTATGTTTTCTAGTTCAAATTCAGTTTCATCAAAATCAATTCTAATTCTACTCACTAACCAAACGCGCACGTTCCAATCAGAAGTCGAATTTACCCCACATTTTGTTACATATTATTAATTAATTAAAGAATGGTTTTTTAGTGGAACCCTAACTCTCCGTTAATCAATCGACCAAACAGGCATAGCTGCTGCCCGCTCCGATAGATCCTCTATTCCGCAATTAGTTGCTGTTGAGTTCTCTCCTCTTTGCTTTGGAAGATTTTCTACTTTTGTGTGCTTTTTTTTTCTTAAAAAAGTAATTTACATTAGTTTCAAACTTCAAGTACATTATGTGTATGATAAAATTGGTGGTTATCTATACGTTTTGAAGATGTGACACTATAAAGTTGAAAACAAATCACTTGAGTTTATAGGATTAAAATCAATTATGCTTTGTGCTACATTGTGCTATTAAGGGTGATTTCTTGCTATTCCATTTATTTATTCTGAAAGCATACATTTTGCGGGCATAATGTTGGGGTTGGCCCAAGGTCTCTATTTGCCGCCACACCCTTTTTGTTAAATAACTTTGATCAGTTCTCAATAGAAACGAGGTTGAGATGTTTGGCAATTTTAACTTTTTTCTCTCTTAATTTCTGATATATCTAAGTGATCAAATTGCTCATGTTACTTAATTTATTTTGGTCGGATTGAGTTATTTTTAATTAACCTCCCATCCAGTGAGACACCGGATTCTGTAGGATAAGAGCTCATCAAGAGTAGAGTTGCCTTGTGCAATCTGTTTCTGTCTTCTGTCAAGTGCATCAAATATAGCTGGTTAAGATTCTCTACTTGGGTGCATGGCAATGGCGATCTCTTCTGTTCATGCCACACTATATGCCAGGGCCTCTTTCTTTTGCCAAATTAGTGGCCTAAGAAGCTTTAGATCGTGTTTACCTTTCTCATCTTCAGCTGCTTCTGTCTCCACTCACAATCTTTCACGGAAGAAATGGAGGCAGCCAGTGTTGTCAGTATTGGATCTTGGCGGAGTCAAGATAAGCAGAGAAGGTACTCTGGGTATTGCTTGTTGTTTTTCTTTTATATCTGAATGTTTATTGTCTTATAAATGCTTATTTGAGCTGTAATCACATATTAATATATTATGATCCACATAAAAAAAACTTTCAAACTTGGGTAGGTATGTACTAATATTATTTTTTTCCCCCTAGTTTTGAGTCATTTGATAGTTGATACACTGAAGGATGTTCTACACAACCACTAATTGTGTTATATTTTTTAAGGAGAATGTCCATGACTATGACCTATTTGCACACTTTCTGCGAGTGAATAACATTGAAGTCATTTTATTTAATTTTCACATTTTGATATAATTGCTATTGCAGAAGTCGCTGGGATATTTTGGGTGGCATATAATTTGCTTTATTTATTCTACTTCTTTTACTTTCTATATGCCTTTGCATTTGCTGTGCTGCTTTATGCTAATGTTTTGGTTGAAAAATGTTCTTTGGTTTATAAAATTCATATAATTTCTGATTCATGGTGTTATAGATGTGGTGAGGGATGATCCGACAAATAATGTGCCAGACAATATATTTTCAAAACTTGGAGTGCAGCTTCACAGGAGGGATCAACACCCTCTTGGGATACTGAAGAATGCAATATACGAGTATTTTGACACACATTATTCAAATAAGTTCAACAAGTTTGATGATCTTTGTCCTATTGTTTCAGTGAAGCAGGTATGGAGAAATAAATTGAAGAATTTGTTTCCCTTTGCCTCCTATATGATGCATTGATATTTTTAGCTGTTACTTTGTTTCACACATGTTAATACACTATTTTCTATTTATGCATTTTGGTTCCTTCTAGATTTATGCTGATTATTCATTCGAGTATTTCATGCCAATGATGTTCTCTATTTGTCATTTGATGTTATTAGAGTAATTTACATGTTGATTTTCTTCCGAAGGTAAACGATATTTGTGGAATATCAGATAACAAATCTCATAATTTTTTTAAGACCAATAAACTTGTTTAAATCCTTAAACAAGCCTCTAAAATGGAAAGACAAGTATTTTGAAAGTAATTGATACTAATTTGTTTATGAATTTATTTTATGAATTACATATGTTTATCCCTGTGATATTATATATTTTTCTTTGATATGAACTCACAAAGCTGACTAGTAAAGGAAACAGTGCTTGTACTTTGGCTTTAATGAATGATCTATTCATAGATGATTGAGTTATTGACCTTCTATTTTTTCCTTTTGCTTTGTAAGGCTTGTTTTAAAACTTGTTGCAATTTCTGTTTGGGTTTATACGGCTTATAACATTTTGGGGCTTTCAATCAAATGGCTCTTCAGTCCTTTCATGGTGCTGCTTTTGATGAAATTATATCATTCTTCAATCTTTTCTTGTACATGGTGTTGCCTTTGATCAAATGACTTAATTCTTCAGTCATTTTTTGTGATGCTATTTAACCAGTATCTGCAGATTCTTTAATCCTTTCCTTTTGGAAAGTTATATAAAACAGAGGAAAAAGGGGGATAATGAAGAATGCTATTCAAAAGGAAAACTATGGTAACATTGTTTGTACATGACTCATATATAAAAAAATACTGTTAATGCTATTTTTAAGCATAATTCTACTTTATTTCTGATAGTAAACAAAAATTTCTGATGCATCAACCATATTTACAGGTTGAATTAAGTTCAAGTTTCACAATCATATTCACTTAAACTAATATAGTTAATTATTGAAACCTCAGTTAAGAATATTGCTGTCTTGTCGATGTTATATTTTCTACATAAAAGTAAATGTGCCTCCTCAGCTCCGCTAATATAGTTCTTCTATCCATTGTTTTTATCCCATTCATTTTGATTGCTTATCTTACTTATCACTTCTTTTGGGTTGATAAGGTGGTTTGAACTCTGGTTGGGTTTCTTTGTGACAATCTTCTTGCAGAATTTTGTTGAGGTCTTGGCTCCTTACAATCTTTTTCTTGTTGCAGAATTTTGATGATGTCTTGGTTCCTGAAGACCATGTAAGTAGGAGCTATAATGATACTTACTACATAGACCCTCAGACTGTTTTGAGGTGCCATACAAGTGCTCATCAGGCAGAATTATTGAGAAGTGAATACACCCATTTCCTTGTTACAGGAGATGTTTACCGTAGGGATTCAATTGATTCAACTCATTATCCTGTCTTCCATCAAGTATGTTCCCATATTCAGTAACTGTATTAATCTAATAATAATTAACTTTATATAATTTCATCTTTTTTATTATGTAGATGGAAGGCTTTCGGGTTTTTGTTCTGGAAGAATGGGAGGCTTCTGGAATGGATGCCACATTATTTGCAGCAACTGACTTAAAGCAATGCCTTGAGGGTCTAGCACGTCATTTATTTGGTATTTCCAAATGACCAATATATGCACTTCATTTTCAGTTGCTGCATTTTGATAATTAATGAGGATTTGTACGACGAGTTAGTTAAAGTAAAGAAAATAATCAAATTAAGGTTGCTGGATACTTTATCTTTATTGCATATACATCAATACATGCATTTTCCATTGTTCATGTCAAGATAATAAACACATTTTAAAAAATTATGAAAAGGAGAAATTTGCTTCATGACTTTTGACTTATTGTGAAGGACGGAAGTTGTGGAAACATCCTCTTTGAGGGTAAGGTTGTATACATCTGACCTTTGTAGAAGAACTCACAATGGTAGGAGCCTGGATGTGTTGGGCTGCAGTTTATATTATACAACTTAGTTGTCTCAATATTATAAAAGAAAATTGTGTACAACAATACCAACAAAATACATTTGTATAATTTACATAGTCTTCCTTAATGCACTATTTGATACAAAGGAGGGGACGGAAATGAAAACTTTTACTATAATATACTTAGAATGGTAAAATAAAGCTATTAGATTAAGAATAATTTAGCCTAATTATTGTAAAAGTTTCTCTTCCCTCCACATTTCCCAATTCTGAAGGGAGCCAAAATTGAGCAAGGAGGGAGTTTAGCCTCCTCCATCTCCCTCTAACCAAACATTATGTAAATGATTTTCTTTTTTTAAATAGCCTTTTCTGTGCATTTATAGTTTTTCCCTTTTGCGTTTCAGGTGCTGTGGAAATGCGCTGGGTGGATACTTATTTCCCATTTACTAATCCGTCCTTTGAACTTGAAATATATTTCAAGGTAAGCTATGCATACTTATCTCTATAACACGGTGACAACAAATGTTATGTACTAGTATGATAAAAAATAATATGAAAAGAAGATTGTACATTATATATAAAAACTTATTCATTAAAGTGCACTAGATTCATCCCAAATTGATTTTGACCTTTCAAATTTAAAATTTTATCATCACCATATTTGACTATTTTATATGTGTGATTTAAATTTGCAGACTTCTGAATCCTTGCCCATCTGTAGCAGATTTTTTCTTCTTAAAAACCCAATAGATGGCAAGACACTGGGTTTCTAACTCAGGTTAGAACCTATCCCTTGATAGCAATACCACATAGAAACACATAACTAAGATAAAGAGAGAAAGGCAAGGGACATAATTCCCTGTATATGCATTTATATTTTATACTAATGAAGTAGGGGAAGTACAGGTGTAATACATTCAATCCCTCTGCTCAATACATCGTAAACTTTATTACTTTTTAGTTTTAACAATCTTAACGTCACACTAGGTGTACTTTCACTTCTTTCATTCTAATATGGCATATATCATCTTATAAGCACAAAGGCATGGGTTCCATGGAAAACATCTCTAACAAGGTCCCTCTCGTAAGCACATATGGTATATATCATCTCATAAAACATCAAATAATGGATAAAAAGGTTCTTATTTTAAGCATCAGGTAGCATTTGGTGCATGGACAAAATGGAGTGGAGCAATTTTGTTCTCCTTGGTTCCATGCTTCCACCCTTTTAGTGGAACTACAATGTTCCACTTTTTAACCCCATATCCCATTTTGTTCCATTTAAAATGCACCAAACATAAAATAGAACCCAAGATGTTATGTTTTGTCTTATTCTCTACTAAATGCTAATTTCGTCATTGCAAACATAATAGAAAACTGGTAATTTGTCAAACTTCATCATATTTCAATTCAATTTGCACAAAATTTATAAAATAAGAAATTATAGGATGCAAGATAGAAAGTTTTCATGGTGTGTAAGAAGTTTCATATTCACATGTATCCAATATAGGTATTTGCATTTTATATTCTTCCTAAATTGGAAAATATTTCTTGGTTTCCAAAGTCGTTATTCTGTCTAAATTAAATGTGTGTTTCTGCATCATTAATTAAGCCAAGGTCCGTTGTATGCTACTCTCATTTCAGTCATTTGGATGGTGATACTTTATTGGACTGATATCGGGATCTGTTGCAGATTTGAGGGATTTGCAGGCATTATCTCCTCTATTTTATTTGTTTCAACTTACTACTAGTTTAGAGTAGCGACTAGTGTTGCCTTTTACCATGAGGGTTGGCTCAAATGGTATATGTTCACTAAAACAATCTTGGGTTAATTCCTCCCAGTGATCCTTTAGTGGTAGGTTATCTGTGAGACCTTGCTGGGGCTTGTGGCAATGCCCTGACCTTGGAATTAGTGGTTGTTTAGTTTTGCATTGATCTGCTACAAGGAGTAATTGAACAATCTGGCTTTACGTGTAGATTTGTAATGTCTATGCTTCCTTACTGTGCAGTTGTTGGATTGCAATACTAAAACTTTTCAAAATGTCTCACCTTTGGTTCTTGCAGGATACAATTTTTAAACCCTTTCAACATCTTTAAAATTTTCTTCTCTTAGTTTCTTCAATAGATTATTCTTATACCAGAATCCTAATCAGGTTCTTTATGAATAATTGAGAGTGGGACTAGAAACTGGAGGGGAAGAAGTCACATTTGCATCACCCCACCACTTATGTCATTACTAGTTAGTGCATACTGGCATACACCTTTTATCCAATTTGAATTTATGAAGCAGCAGCTTCATTAATGACTGATTTAACAGGCAGCTATCCATAAGTCATTTATTCCTATGCTTGTTTTATTTCTCTTCATCCCTGTTTTTTCCCACTCAATAGTTTTCTAATAAAAGTAAGTAATGTCTATTATATCTTTTATTGCAGGAAAAGTGGTTGGAAGTTTTGGGGTGTGGAGTGACAGAGCAAGAGATTCTGAAGAGAAATGGGAAATCTAATAATGTTGCTTGGGCTTTTGGCCTAGGGTTGGAGAGGTTAGCCATGGTTCTATTTGACATACCTGATATTCGTCTCTTTTGGTCAAATGATGAGCGATTTACCTCTCAGGTATTTCATGGATATGTTCAACAGGCATCCTTCAATGTTATCTCTTCTTTTTCCTGGTTGCCATATGTGATGTGACTACAAGAATTTATGATGTAGTCATCTTGAGAATCAAAATATTATGTGTTTAGTTCTTTTGTGATCTCTTCTCTAATGTATTGCTTGTGCTTGCTTTTTGATTTTATATACAGTTTTCCAAGGGTCAGTTGGGAGTCAAATTTAAGCCATTTTCAAAGGTAACATCTACATGTCCAAATGTGTGCCTACCCTTGGGTGTATACATTTCTTATCACTTTTCTGAGTATGTTCACGTCTAGGAATATCTCTTATTCCTTACAATATATGGCTGCAATTTAAATGTGAAAGCTGGATGAGAAGGATTCATGTAATTGAAAGTTAAGATGGCGCCCACGTAAATTGTTATGTAAAACTCTGTTTTGTGCAATGAGAAAATATAGTGAGTTTTGACAGTCTAATCTAAATTGCAAGATACAGTTAGCCTTAGACCTGCATATGTCCATGACTTTGATGCTTCACTATGTTAAAGGCCTTTCTTGGTCTAATTTGTATACAGTTAGTTATTTTAAACTAACAGATATAGATATATTTTCTGTATATTAGTGTTATTCTTGTCAAATGATACTTGTCTTTTGCGTAAATCTCAGACCAGAAGGCATTTTACTAAGCAATCTTTCAAGCATCTTGTCACTCATTTTGAGTCTTGAATCTTGAGGAGTTTATATTTTTATTTGAGTGGACACTGTCTTGTGAGAACATTCTAATTTTTGTGTTTGCCTTTGCAGTATCCTCCTTGTTACAAGGACATGAGTTTCTGGATCAGTGAATCATTCACTGAAAACAATCTATGTGAAGTTGTTAGAGGAATAGCCGGGGATCTTGTCGAGGAGGTACATCTTTGAATAATTTGGGCAGAACTTTTGTGTGACATTTTACATTTGTTTGGATTCACAATTAGCTTCTTTCTTAATGTTCAATGGCAACAAAGTGAATATTAGATGAGCTGATCTTGTACTATTGACTAGGGTTGATAATATTTTCAGATGCTGCATTTTTTACTTCAGAAAAAAAATCACCAAATTATCACACCCAAATTGTAAATCTACTTGAATCATTCAACCCAGAAGCTTAATGCTTCACTTGCCATAATATTTTATTGGCTGAAATTAATGCGAAAAGGAAAACCTCGGTTCTGTTTAAGGGAATAAGTTGCTAAACCAAAACAAAATACTAGAAATGGCCTTCGCAATCCCATCTTGACATACAAAGGCATAACATTTATCTTGAAATGAGTTCTATGTCGATGTGCTTGATCTTATGTGATCTGTAAAATAGATTCCTATTGTCTCCAATGAAGCTACCAAATATAGAGGAAGACTTGGTGGAACCAAAACCCTTTCTGAGGAGGTGGTTGGCATTCATTATTTTAAGACCATATTTTGAAGAGGCTTTAACGAATGTTGTCAAGTAGTTCCTACTCCAAGTGCCAACTAAGTTACGAGCAGAGAAATAGTTCTTGGTTGCTACTTGTTCTCATATTGGAATATAAAATTTTCTGAGTTGAATCATTAAATTGAGTGGCAAACTTATATTTCACTATGGTGCCTGATAAAAGAACATATACCAGAAGTTTTGGTGAGTAGGTAATGTTGTACAGTAGGATACTCAATTCTACTTTATTACTGCTATTGCTAGTGCTCGTGTGAATATAGAATCAATTCTAGAAAGATATTGATGTAGGGATAGAACACTGTTTTAGTGTAATAACTGAAGTGATTTGGACATTCATTATTCTACTGTATAGTGATTAATGAAGCTTAAGTTAATGTGCATAACGTCTATTTAAGTTAATGGAGCATCTATTTAAAGTAGACTTTCCCAATCTGTACTAGCATAACCATTCCTCTGTATATTGCCTGTGGCTTCGTACAGTAATCCCTTAGTGGGTCCTCCTCAGATGGATCTGATGGAACCACCACATTCCAATGTCTGTTACAAAGACACATACTTCAATGTTCATGGCTGCCAAGAACAAATCATGAGCGAAAAAGGGAGCTTTTGTTTTTTGCCTTTAGGCTGTGTTCGGATGTGCAGACAGAAATAAAAGACCGAAGATGGAAATGAGGTGGTGCAGTTTGGTATAAAAGTAAAGTTTCAAGTGGTGGGCCCATAGCTTAAAATTTCCATCTTTCCATTTTCTTTGATTTTTAGGAAAAAAATCGATTTTCTTTGACACTAAATATTATTTCTCACCTATTTATCTTTTAAACCAAACAACACATCGTTTTATTTCTACTATATTTCTTATTTTTCAAATTATCTCTCTGCTATTTCTGTCTACCCCATTTCTCTGCTCTAAATCAAACACACCCTTACTTGGCTTTTCAACTGTTTAGCTTCTTATTCTTTCTTTTCTCCATTTTTTTCTTACATTAATCATTTAGTTTTTAACAGGTTATGACATCCTTTCCCCCTTTTTTCATATGAGTGCTACATTAACTTTGATCCCTTTTTCTGTTTTTGTTTTGCTTCTTGAATTTGCAGGTGCAATTAATAGACAATTTCACCAACAAGAAAGGAATGACCAGCCACTGCTATAGGATTGCATATAGGTCTATGGAACGTTCACTCACTGATGAGGAAATAAACGATCTGCAGGTATTAAATATAATTAGAATTACTAGTGCAATCATAACTAGTCTAGGTGTTATGTTGTCATATTTTGTTTTGAAAATTACCAACACTTGTTTTCCCCCTTGTCAATGCAGTGGAAAGTAAGAGAACAGGTGCAGAGCAAATTGAATGTTGTCTTAAGATGAGCTATAAATGTTGAAAATTTACAGCTTTGCTGTATTCAATCTCATTTTTGTTAATGTATAGATGTTTGCCTCCCTTTAGCGACTGAACAGCGCTATAGACAGATGTATTATTTAATTTTCACACAGTGAATATACACTACAATACATAATGAGCCATGGCTAGTCCAACAGGATTATCTGTATTATCTATTTTCCTTAAGAACCTGTTTTGGGGGGAAAAATTATTTTTTTGTAAAATTTCTGGACCCCGACACACGAAATGGTATGTTCCCCTACAATAAAACTTGTGTTTGTGTTTTCATAGCAAAGCACTGATATGATCTTGCGGAAAAATAAAAGAATCCTCATTGCCGAACAGTGGGATTGTGGAGATTGTTTATACATTACGGATCTATCTTTTTGTCTCAATTTATGCAAGGAATGTTTTGATTTGTGCTATTCAAGATATGCCAAAGAATGTATGCAATGATAGTTGCCAAGTTTCTGTGATAATAAAAAATCTAAAATAAATTCTTTTAAGGTTTTGTATAAATGTGGCTCGTTTCCCTATTTTTCTTTGCGAGAAAAAGTCAAAGAGGAGAAACATTTCGAGCAGAAAACCTAGCCGACGTACTCTCGTAGCAAGTAAAAAATTGAATAAAAACAACTTCATGTTTCAATAATTCTCTCTTTACCATTACATTTTCAAACTTGAGCTTCTAATTTTAAAAAAAAAAAAGTATTTTCTAGAATAAAACCAAACATATTTCTCTTTTGAAAATACAAAGAAGGCCATTAATGATCCAAAACAAGATTCAGAAACATTGTTTATTGTGAAGATATTTGTGGCCTCTACTAATAAATAATAAATAAATTAAATATAATTTTTTTAGAAAGTTAAAGAAATAGTACATGTGTTAATTGTATCCCTTGAAAGGAATATATTTTTCAAATAAGTAAAGAAATTTTTACTAAATAATTATATTAACAAATAAATATTTAAAGATGAGACATAAAATTCATTTTTTATTATAAGTTCTTTTTTGTTAAACAATTAAGTTCATATTTTTAACTTATTAGAGAATTGTCTAATACTTAATGCATCAATAATAACAATTTCAATAAAGACATCCATATTTATTCTAGTAATATAATAGTTTATAAGATGATTGGTAAGAAAATTTAATACTAGTGTTTTTGATTTATAGATTACTTTTATAATAATTTCGATTTTTATAATGATCCTATAAGTAATTAGAAGAAGTTGAGATTGGAAAAGTAAAATTTTGAAAAGAAATGAAAATTAGAAAGAGTAAAGGGTTTAGAAAGGTGCAATAAAGTAGAAACAAGAATTCATAAAAGATGACAATTGAATACATATACGATGACCCGCTGAATTTTTGGCCAATTTTCGATGGAAGATGTTATTGGTGTTTGAGGAATTAAGTAATTGTGTTTCAATCTCCCGAAAATTGACAATTAGTAATTTTATTTATAAACTTTTAATACTAACTGTTGAATTATATGATTTGGACATGTGTACAACAATATTCCTAAATACATTAATGTGATACTAGTACTTGTTTTATATAACTTATCCATAACCTTGTTAATTGGTACTTTGATTTGTTGAAAAATACTTTGATACATATACATGAATAAAATTATTAAAATTGATAATCTCGAATAACTCCCTTTGATTAGACAATTCAGTTTTTCAAATTTTTGCTCATATTTCAACTGCTTTGAAGAAATTCTTCTATTCATCTTAAGCCAAATATCTCGAATTTTGATTTTTATAACATAATTAAATTTTACCTAAGAGAAGCAATAACATGTTTTACAAATGGTTGTGTATTGTCGGTACAGGTCGTACAATTTTGTCATTTTTGAACTATTTTGTGGGACCCACCGGCCAAACTGCCTCATGTTTGTGTATTACTTTTACAGTTTTACTTGTATAACGCGCACACAAGCAGTCGTCACTGTCACCCAGAGTAAAAAAAGAGTTGTTTCTGGCTTTTTGATTTTCATTCACCGTGTTGTTGGTAAAGAAGAAGGTTTAGAACTTTATTTTTTTTGTGTTCTGTAACTGCATATTTGTTATTTTTATATTTATTCTTTGCACGCACTCCCTTTTCTTTCTTCGCAAACCCTGGACTCTGGTCAATATTTTTTGTGCTAACCAAATCTTCACACAACACAACCATATTGCTATGACCCATATTGAGTCCTGCGCTAGGAACAGAGAGCGTGGTGGTTCTGAAATGTTTCTTTTCTTCCATAGTTTGTTTGGAGTTAAAAATACCAATGATCAATATACCCATTGAAATTAGGGAAACAAAGTTTTAGTCTCCCCATTATGGCATGTGCATTAGAGCCTTCACTTTGGCAATTACAAAATAGTCCATGGACATTTTCATAGCAAATTAGTCCTACCAAACCTGCAACTTATTTGACAATTTTTTGTTATAACAATTGAGTCGTCCCTCATCACATCAACAAAGACATCATCTTTAACGGGCCAAACTAATGGCATGACGAATTTGTCGTTATTTTTACCCATTCAGGGACAAAATAATAGTTTTAATCTTTCAAGAACTCATATGTTAGCGTAATACACTTTCATCAGGAACAGAATTGAGTGTTTAATCAGGGGCGGAACTAGGGGGCGCTAGGGTGGCCACCGCCCCCCTAAAAAAATTAATAAAAAAATAAAAATGAAAGAAAAAAAAAGAGGGAACAAAAAATATTAAAAAAAAGTAAAAGGAGAAAGAAAAAATATAAAGAAAACGTAGTAAAAAAAAATGAAAATAATAAAAAAAAGAAAACATAAAAGAGGAAAAAATATATAAAAATGAAAAGAAAACATAATAAAAATAAAATGGTATAGAAAGATAACAGAAAAAAAAAGGAAAGAAAAATGATAAAACAGAAAAAAAATAATAATAAAAAGGAAAAGAATAAAGAGGAAGAGGGAGAAAGAACACTATAAAATGGAGAGGTCTAAACACAAAGGAAACATAAATCCCAAGAGAACAGAAGGAATCAACAAAATTGTTTCATTTGGTAAACCAGTGAAAGAGAAGAGTTTCATATATTCTCTCATTCATTTCTTTTTTCCTATTTTTCTCTTTCTTCTTCTTGTTGTTATTCTTCTAAAATAAAATAAACTACTATTTGCACCCCTTATTTTTACACATGTACCCCCTACCATGTTGAGATGAACCCGTTTTTGTTAAATCTGAAACGAAATAAAAAAAAACATAAACTACTGTTTCGGTTGTTAATGTTGTACACTGTGTTGTGTGCATCTCATTCAAAATGTAACAGTGATTTACTTTACGCGATTGCTATTGATATTTAAATTGTTTGTGATTGTCGCGCAGAAAAATTATGGGGAAGGGTGCTACTACCATTGGTGCTAATTTTAAGAGAAAAAATGCTGTTGAATTTTATAGGGTAAATATCTTTTGTGCTACAATTGATTATCAATTACAAGAATTAAATAGCAGGTTCAATGATAATACTGTTGAATTACTTACTTTGAGCATGACTTTAGATCCAAGAAACAAGTACAAGTCATTTAACAGTGATGATATTTGCAAACTTGTTGATAAATTTTATTTTAGAGATTTCACATAACAGGAAAAATTGCATTTGAAAATGGAGTTACAACATTTTGAGCTTGACATTCCTAAACATCCAGATTTGATTAATTTATCAATTACATCTGAATTATGTCAAGGGCTAGCAAGAACTGGAAAGTCCATCATTTACCCTCTTATTGATAGAGTGATTAGACTTGTACTCACTCTTCCAGTTTCTACAGCAACTACTGAAAGATCTTTCTCAGCTATGAAGATAATCAAGACCAGATTTCGAAATAGAACCGAAGACCAATTTCTTAATGATTCTTTGATTACATACATTGAAAAAGAAATTGTTTTGAGTTTTAGCACAGATTCAATTATAGATGATTTTAACAATATGAAAACACGTAGAGTAAGAGTCAAGTCATGAAGTGATTTTAATTTCTATAATAGTTTTTTTTTATATTAGATCTGTATTGTCTTTAGAATACTTTTATTTATGATATAATTTTTTTTATGTTCGCTCCCTTTCAATAAAATTTCTGGCTTCGCCACTATGTTTAACCATTTGTATAACACATCAAAAGGGCAATGGCTAGATTTGTATGAACAGATGAATAAGTATTGGATCCCATCAGTTAGGTTCCATATACGTACGTGCTCAAGGCTTTTGTTGTTTCAGAGTTGTCAATATGCTAAATGTTTGTGCCTTGGCTAGGAAGCAAATACTTATGTTATGACAACTCTTTTGAATGTTAAGGGTGTTTGTGATGCAGTTTGGTACAGGTTTGACTTAAAAATAGTCTGAACCCAACAAACAAATTAAGTGTGGTGTGATTTTGTTCGGTTTAAATTAATTATGAAATTTAAATCAAACTAAACTAATCTTTTGCAGCTTGATTTTGTTCGGATACATCAATTTAAAACAATTCAAGGCACATAAGTACCAATTTAACACTTAAGTCAATTCAAGGCACAATAGTAATTCAAATTAATTTGTATTTTTTTTCCATTTCTTTAAAATGAGATTACTTGACGTAAATGATTTTTATCTAGAATTTGTTCAATAAGTGCCACTTAAGAAAATGTTCGGGTAATAGGTCATAAAATTGAGAATCATTATCAATATTTTTGTTTGTCAAGTGCTCTGACATTAATATCAGTTTAGAAGCCAACTAAGTTAGAGACATTGACCGTACTGCCACAAAAACAAAAATTATTTACTTGAATGCCACGCCAGCGAAACTAAATACCAGACTGCCACGCGACATAATTCGCTGGTCAGTCCAGCGAAATACGTGGTGGACACGTGGCAATGAAGGAGTAATTCGTTAGGGAGCCCAGCAAATTAGGTGGACACGTGGCAGACAGGCAGTAATTCGCTGGGGAGCCCAGCGAATTACGTGACATGGGAAAAAAAATTGAAAACTTCGGAAGACCATAACTTTTGACTGGGATGTCTGATTGAGGCGTATAATATGTCAAAATAATCGTAATTGAGAGGAGATGCCGCTGGCAAGTCCCCAAAGGGGACTTGACCAAATTTTTTTCCCAAAAGAAGCGTCTAAGTGCCTCAAAATTACGATTTAAGATTTAATTACCCAAAAAATTAATTTTGACATTCTTTTTTAATTATTTAATTACATTATTTAATGTTATTTTTTATTTTTTCAAATCAAACCAAATCGAACTACTGAAGTACTTTAAGTGTGTTTATTTTTTTATTCATAGCATCAAACTACATTACAAGCAAGAGAAAAATATTCCTACTATGAATAAAAAAATAAACACACTTAAAGTACTTCAGTAATTCGATTTGGTTTGATTTGATTTTCGAATCCCAAACACGAACCGAACTGAACCGACGTGGTTTGAAGAAAAAGAAAATCAAACATAATCCAATGAATTTTGGTTTTGAGCAGTTTGCAGTTTTTTGGGTCGATTTTTGATTTTCACTTTGGTTCCATTCGGTTTTGAACACTACTAAAATGTATATGCTAAGTGTGGCAGTGTATCGCGTGTTTTGCGCCATGCCTGCCAATAACTTTGTCAGGTAATTAATGAAATGCATATCAAAGCACTGGAACTGTCTCAGCTCCAAATTCAGTTGCAATGGC